>CM045741.1:907500-1005000 GCA_024760905.1 Plotosus lineatus
GACAGAGTGTGATTAAAAATGGATGAGCTTTATTGTTCACAGGGAAGGCATTAGAGCATGAGGAAATCACTGTAAGAGATGTGAAGAAACACAGAAATCATTAATAAATAAATGAAATGAAAAGAAATGAACTAAGGGAACGCGGGGCAGTGGTGGTCTAGTGGTATAGGGCGCTGGATCACTGATCCAAAGGTTGGGGGTTCGAGTCCCACTCTCCACAAGGTTGTCACTGTCCCCCCCCCAGTGGAGCTAACTGGGTTATTAAAGGCCGGCCATGTCTCTCACTGTCTATGGTGTGAGGCATGTAAAAGAACCATTGCTGACTTTCGACAAGAGTAGGCTGCAAAGCCGTCAGCGTGTTTCCGCCCTGCGATGGCCTGGCGAGCTGTCCAGGGTGTACTATGCCCTCGCCCGAAGTTGGCTGGGATGGGCGCCAGCCTCCCCGCAACCCAAATTAGGATTAAACGGGTACAGAAAATGAACTGAACTGAACTAAGGGAACTGGTCAAGCACTGAGCTGAGAGCCAGAGATCACGGAGAAGAGGAACAATCTTCGAGCACCAGGAGGAGCGTGCTGCTTGTATTTATAGCCTGGTGATTGCTGAGTGGAATTCAGTGTGTGTATTTAGCGCTCCACTCACGTGTGATAGCCACGCCCCTCTACAACGCCTGCATGCATAAAGAGAGAGAGAGAGAGAGAGCGAGAGAGAGAATTAAAGCTGCCAAAGCCAGAGTGTCTCACAACACAGACCATAACACACTAAAATAAAAACCAAAGTATAGTTAAAGCATAAGAACAATAAATATAAGAATTTTTACCTTTGTGGTGGTGAGTAGTTGGCATACTTAATTGTTGAAGAGGGAGAGAGGAGGAGGATCCCCTTCCATAACAGCTTCAGGTGAATCAGTCAAAGGTGTTTTTTTTTCTCTTGTTACTCGCTTTGGCTTGGATGACTCTTCTTCAGGATGTCACTTTCCTGTCTCGAAGAACATTTCTAACATGACTTGTTTCTGACTTCCTTTTAAAACCTTACGGAAATGGCTCATGACCTCAGTATTAAAGGTGTTCACAATGCTGCTAGCACTAGCTTTAGCTTTATCACGGTGATGCATAGTATCAACAACTTCTGGACTTCCGGAAAGCATGCATTTCCCCTCTCTCTTGATATCTTTTTTTCTCACGCTTTTTTAGTGTTCAACATCCAGATTTTGGTCGACTTCCAGGGCAAAAAAATCTTGGATTTTTTTATCGAATTCCGATTTGTTCAACTTCTAAAACGTCCAAGTACCGAGGTACCACTGTATCTATTTTTACACAAACACTGCTCTCCATAATAACTGGCACCTCTAGTTAAGACGTGTTCTTTAGCTTCTAATAAATTCAGGGGTTTTTCCTCAATAATATCGGACCACAATAGAAAAAAAGAGGAACATCCAAACTTTAATTCAAGTGCATTTATTCAGTGGGGAAAAAATAATTATTTTACATCAAATCAGGGTTGGTACAGTTATTAGCACCCTGATGTTAATACGTTGTACTGTCGCCTTTTACCAACAAAACAGCACTGAATCTTCACTTATAATGTTCCAGAAGATGAGAGAAACAGAAAGAGGATCTTAGACCATTTCCTTTCTGCACAATTTCTCCAAATCATCCAGCAACCTGGTCCTCTCCTCTGCACCACCACTCCATAGGTTCTCAATAGGGTTGAGTTTTGGGGACCGAGATGGTCATGGGAGGAACTTGATTCTATGTCTGGTGAACCATTTCTGTGTAGATTTGGCTACATGTTAAGGGTCATTATCTCGCTGAAAGGCTCACTGATAACCCATCTTCAGCTTCCGGGCAGAGGCCACCAGATTATGATTTAAAGTGCCTTGATATTTGAAAGTGCTAATGATGACATGCAGCTTCACAAGGTTCCCAGAGACTCTGGAGAAGAAACTGGCAACAGCATCACGATCCTCTCCTAAACTTCACAGTGGGCATGAGGTGGTTTTCTACATTTTCATTTTTTGTGTTCTGCTGAACCCACTTGGTGTGTTTGTTGCCAAAAAAACTCTATCTTGGTCTCATCTGACTGAATCATTTGGTCCCAGAGAGAAGTACCAGAACCATTTAGCGAACTCCAGATGTTTGGTTCATGATTGTGAATGAGAAAAGGTTTTTTCCTGCATGTCTCCCAAACAGCTTTTTGGCATATAGGTCACTCCTGGTGGTTGTTTTGGAGAATTTGTGACCCCAGGATGCTCCTATTTGTTGTTATTTTTTAACAGGGAGCTTTGGAGAACTTTTTATTTCTCTTACCCTCCTGCTCACTGTGTGGTGGTAAAATAATCTCGCGTCCTTGTCCAGGCTCGTTTACCACTGTTCCGTTTGTTTTAAACATCTTAATGATTCCTCTGATGGTAGATATGGTGGCGGGTGAGGAGCGATTTTCTTGTTTCCGTTGCCTGGCTTGTGAAATTCGACACACACCTGCCTCACTTGAATGCTGAGTTCCTTTGCGTTTCCCATGTTGAAGAGTGAATAAGAGAAATGGACTCTGTGCCACCTCATAGTTATTCCCCAGGAAAACAGGAAGTGATGAAATACTAATTAAAGGGTCCTTGATACTTGGATCCACTTTATAAACTACTGTAGAAATGACCGAAATACTTCAATTACATGTATTCACTAGGAATTGTTAGGGGGCCAATAATTGTGGACCAGGTGGTTTTTATGAAAAATAATTATTTCTTAGTCAGGGATTTTTCCCCCTTAAAATTCACTTGAATTGAAGGTTACATTTTTCTACAATTTTGAGTGTGAGAGGAGCTTCTGCAATAAAAATATCATATATTTTAAAGCTTTTAATACAGTTTAACCAGGAAGCCCTGTTCAGGTGTGTGTGTGTGTGTGTGTGTGTGTGTGTGTGTGTGTGTGTGTGTGTGTGTGTGTGTGTGTATGTGTGTGTGTGTGTGTATATATATATATATATATATATATATATATATATATATATATATATATATATACATATATACAGAGAGAGAGAGAGAGAGAGAGAGAGAGAGAGAGAGAGAATCAGTTCATTAATGGGGATCTTAAAACACTCTGTAAGCATTTTCTAAATGCTGTACCTATAAACGTATGTGTTGTTGTATTCTGTATTCCATTGCTTTGTTGACTGTATGCTTTACATCCTGTTGATTGTATGTGTTTATATATTTATATTATGTTAAAGAAATTGTCAATTATTAATATAAATATATATGTGACCTATTTTCCATTATGTGCATGTGTAGATTTACATTTACAGCATTTGGTTGATACCCTTATCCAGAATGATTTATATTTTCGATTCTTGTTTATACAACTGAGCATTCAAGGATTAATGACCTTGCTCAAGGGCCCAACAGTCTTAACCACTGAGCCCCTACTGCTTATTCTCGGTTTACCCTGGGGCATGAGTAAAAATCGGTGGAACTCCACAATTTATGAGCACGATTAGATTGTAAGAAGGGAGCAAAGTGTAACCAAGGAATGAGATTTGAAGAAGTGTCATGTTGCCAAGTTCACAGTATCCCCAATGATGACGCATCATGGTCTGTTACCCTTCGCTCTACTGTGCTCTACCGCACTTCCCCCTTTTTGTCGAATCATAATACATCATAATAATGAATCAGGACAATAATCAAGGATCCACTAAAGTTCCTCAAGATCATCACAATTTGATCCCATGACCCTCCACGCCCATCTCAGCTCTCTCTTGAATCCTGGAGATTGAAGTTTGTGATGGTGCCACAGTGTAAACCCAGGGTACGTCAGGTGGTAGGATCTACTTTAAATAAAACTCTCTTTTGCCACTCTTAAGGTTCCTCAGTGGTTCTTGGATATTTAAAAAGGGTTCTTTGGAATCTTCTCCAAAATGGAGTCACTATGTTGTTGATTCTCCTTTAAACCTTTTTGTGTGTATGATTCCATCGAAAAGGTTTCCTTCCGTATTCTCTGATGGAAATTGAATATAGTATTATTATTTTAGACTGTAGAAATCTAAAATTCTTTCAGGCTTCTGATGATGATGACTGGACTGAACTGGATTCTTGACTTATTTGTTTACAAAGTGTTCCACAAGTAATACCAGAGGTTCTTCTAGGAGCATAACCTCCAATTACGGCATATGCTAACGTTACGTCACCCTTCCCCCTAGGGTTCGCATTACTCTGAGATCTTCTTTATAAATGAATTTCTCAGCTGCTGGGGTGTTGTTGGCGCCACTCACTGAGTTTGATTTTACTGAATTTACCTTCAAAATGACTTTTATGGTGCAAGATTTTGCAAAATTGGCTGAAAATCAAACAATGTTGAGTCAAAACATAAGGCACAAGTTTACATCCCTGGCTCTGTAGTACCAAACCTGGTCCTGGAGTAGCCGTGTGTTCTGATATGTACAAGTGCTTCTCGAACTGAACCGGGCTTTCCAGAGCAGAGAAACTCATTGAAAGATGCTTCCCAGCAGGTTGGGATTTTCATTCAATAAATCTGTTTACTGTTGCTGTGTGATGCTCATATGTCATTCTAAACTTTCCTTTTATACCAGAAAACTAGCGATATTGAAAACGTACGACAATTTTAAAAATGCAGTGTCCAGAATCCTAAACAGCCAACAGTCGACTTACAGCTCATTTATCTCCTGGCTAAAACATCCCGACTCTTATTATTCATAATGTTTTGCTTCTCTAAACTCCTGCAGATATTTATTATGCTCATATATTATTATGGCTATTTGAGAGTTGTTCCTGTTGGACTGCAGTGTTTAGATTAATGATTAGAAATTTAGTTCATGCTGTTTTTATTTGAATTTTTATTTAACTGTTTAAACATAAATCTTTAATCTCCATGTATATTTTAAATAAATATTTTCCTTTATTTTATTTCTGTATTATTTGGTTATTTCTAAGTTTTATTTGTTCAGTGAATTTTAAACCATCTGAAGAAATAAAGAGTCTGTTGGTTCGTTAATAATTTAACTGATTTACAGTCGTCTGGACCTGATTGCTTAGGCTGCTGTCCCCGCGACCCGACCCCGGATTAAGCGGAAGATGATGATGATGCTGATGATGATTTACAGTCTTTATGGGGCAACATGGTGACACAGTCCTCCTCATGGCAAGAAGGTTCTGAGTTTGAGCATGATAAGTAATGTGCACAGAATGAACAGAGTAAGGAGTGATAGCAGCAAAGTCATTCCTGTGTCAGTGGGTGGAGTTGATATGGACATTATTGTTGACTCTGGCAGCGATAGCAACATTATCGACTGTGATTTGTGGAACTACCTGAAGTCGAAGAGTATCAAATGTGTGTCGAAGAAAGGAGGTAGGCAGTTGTTTCCATTTGCCAGTTCAACACCACTGAAAACCTTAGGAACATTCAATGCAGAAATTGTAGCTGAGAATTATAGGACAGATGCTTGGTTCACTGTGATAGATGGCAGTGCAGAACCAATTCTCAGTAAGGAAACCGTTATGAAACTTGGCGCACTAAAAATTGGACTAAATATTAACTCGGTGCATTCCTTGCCAGAGATTCCCAACTGTCTGAACCCCTGAAATACCCTGAGGTATTTCATGGACTAGGAAAAATGAAAAGTAGGCAGATCAAGCTGAAAATTAATCATGAAATGAAGCCGATCGCTCAACCAATGCAACGCATCCCGTTTGGGCTGCGTGAAAAGGTCAAAGCCAAAGTCCAAGAGCTCATTGCAAAGACATCATTGAGCCAGTTGAAGAACCGACACCATGGGTGAATCCTGTTGTCATTGTACCCAAACCCTCAGGTGAGATAAGGTTGTGCTTGGACATGAGACAGGCCAACGAAGCAATCCTGCGAGAGAGGCACCCAATACCGACCGTAGACGAAGTGCTGCAAGACATGAGTGAAGAAGAGTTTTCTCAAAGTTGGATCTGAAGTGGGGCTTCCACCAATTAGAACTCCATCCTGATTCACACAACATTACCACTTTCGTGACTCACTGTGGACTGTACAGGTACAAAAGGCTGCTATTTGGGATAAATGTTGCACCTGAAATATATCACCATGAAATTCAGAAGGTCTTGCAAGGGATTCCGGGGGTCGCAAACATATCTGATGATATTGTTGTGCATGGTCCTTCGACGGAAGAGCACAACAAACGACTGGAACAAGTTATCCAGAGACTTTCAGCACCAAATTTTACACTAAATGTTGACAAGTGTGAATTCAAAAGGTCCAGTATAACATTTATGGGACACCATTTGTCAGAACAGGAATTGATGTTATGAAGGGAAAAGTTGAAGCTGTTGTGAATGCCAGACAGCCTGAAACTGTGAGTGAAGTTAGAAGTTTCTTGGGTCTTATAACTACTGTTCTTGGTTCATTCCTGACTACTCCACATTAGCAGAACCATTGAGACAGTTAACTAGAAAGAACCATCCGTTTGTGTTTGGGAAGGAGCAAGTTGAGTCATTCAAGGCACTCAAAGCAGCCCTTGCAAGTAGCAAAACCCTAGGCTACTATAGAGTAACCGTGAAGACCAAAGTTATAGCAGACGCCAGTCCTGTTGGTCTTGGAGCGGTCCTAGCACAAAAACAAACCGATGCAAATTGGCGAATCATCTCATATGCAAGTCGTTCACTCAGCGATGTAGAACGCAGGTATTCACAGACTGAAAAAGAAGCTCTCGCTTTAGTTTGGGCATGTGAGAAGTTTCATCCATACATATACGGGATATCTTTTGAGCTGGTCACCAACCACAAGCCTTTGGAGGCAATCTACTCAGCAAAATCGAAACCTTGCGCTAGGATAAAGCGTTGGGTCCTGCATCTGCAACAGTACGACTTTAAAGTTGTGTATGCACCAGGAAAGAGCAACATTGCTGATCCACTGGCCAGATTGTTGAAGGAACGGTTTGTGAAACCTCTAGCCGTTTCATGTAGTGCTGAAAGGTATGTGAGGTTTGTTGCAGTGAACGCAACGCCTCAGGCTTTAACAACTTGGAAAGTTGAGAGCTTCCGCAAGCGATGATGAGCTGGAAACATGGTGACAGTGCAGAATGAGGAAGGCGCTGCTCAGTATAAACGTAACAGTGCTCATGTGAAACCGTCTCAGTCACAGACAGAAAATCTCAGAGCATGCAGACAGGGTCCAAGTTGAGGACAATGAAAGGTGCCAAACGGAGACTATGAATCTCAGGAGATCGAACAGACAAAAGTCTGTCCCAAAGAAGTTTGATGACTTTGTGATGCTTGACTAGTCAGGCAGTTAACCAGTATTCATCATTAAGCTGATGTTTTCTAGTCAATGATGCTGAGTTAGTTTGTATCTTTAGAACCTTAAGTAATTAAGTATTTGTTTATAAACAATTTCATAGTTTAGAGGTTCGATTTGCTAGTTCATATTTATCCAGAATTGATATTTATTTTAGTATGGTTTAAGCTATTTAAGTTATTTGTTGTATTATTTGATGTGACAAAGTACTAACTGCATTTCTCTGAAAAGGGAGGGATGTCGTGTTGTCATGAACAGAACGTTTAGGCAGAAGCCGGAGTTCATTTATGTACGGAACCAGAAGTATTAATAAAGCGAGTGGTCTTGAAACTGAAGTTGTGTGTGTGAGTCTTCACGTGTTAGGGCAGTTATAGAAGTCGTATTGATAGCAAACAAAGAGTTTACATCTGTGGGGGAAAAACAATGATTGCTCTTTCAAAGAACATCAACAAATGTATCTTTTTAAAATTCACTTGAAGAAATCACATTCCACTCTAACTTTTAATGCTCCTTCATCTCTTGCTTCGCTGGTGCCTCCTTTTGTTGTTGCTGGCTTTATTTTTGGCCAATGAAGGAGCGTCTGAGCAGCATCTGTCTGTTCGATCACATGTTTACAACGGGTGATAACTTCACTCCATTCATTTCTTTTTGCGAAGCTGTGAGTTCATATAACAGACTGTTTACATTCAAGAAAATATCTGTGTTTTTGCATCAAGACAAATTGTACAAATAAAATCAAATAAATTAAATGCATACACTCTTAGACATTTAAAATAAGCAAAGTGAGTATCAAAATCTATGTTGATCTATATTCCAACCCTCACCTATGGTCACAAGCATTGGGCAGTGACCAAAAGAACAAGATCTCCCTAAAAGATAAGATGAGAAGCTCAGCCATCCGGGTGGAGCTCGGAGTAGAACCACTGCTCCTCTGCATTGAGAGGAGCCGGTTGAGGTGACTCAGGCATCTGGTTAGAATACCCCCGAAGGTCTCCCTGGTGTGGTGTTTCGGGCATGTCCGGCTGGGAAGACACCCTGGGGTTTACCGAGAACATGCTGGAGGGGCTATATCTCTCAGCCAGTCTGGGAATGCCTCAGATGCCCCCCTGGAAGGGCTAGAAGTCGTGGCTGGGAAGAGAGATATCTGGACCTCACTGCTTAGGTCGCTGCCTCCCTGACCCGACCCGGAATTAAGCAGAAGAAGATGAGCAAGTGAGTGAAGGTTTCGAACTCGAGGCTGTGGGTTAAAAATCCTTACTTGTGCACCTGCACTGCTTCCAGCTGCCTGAGCTATTATTGCGCTGATTCATAGTAGCGAACAGTCTTTTCTTGTGCTCTCTGCCCAAGAGCACAGCTAGACCCACTTAATGTTTAGTCACAACTTATCCTGGCTGTCCGAGTAATGTTCATGTCCAAACCAACCCATCTCTATCAGGTATTAAAGAAAACAGCACTAAACACTCCCCTTCAGTCCTCTGATTAACATGGCGGATGCATCACCAACAAAAGTAATATGGAAATATCATGTGATTATTGGTTATCTTAAGTTTTCATTAGCAATGACATACTACATTACTTACAGCTTTGAGCTCACCGGCATCGTGGTATGCACCAGCCCGATAGCCAACGCAGCCATTATAAACTAAATACAGTATCTAGGAATTGTGATGGTAACCAATATATTGTAATATATTGTAGACTTGACTAAGGAGGAGGCATTTCATTCATTTTCTGAACCGCTTAATCCTAGCGTCAAAAAGAGGCTGGTTCCCATCTCAGCTGACTCTGGGCGAGGGCAGAGTACACCCTTGACAGCTCGCCAGGCCATTGCATTTTAGAAACATGGTGATGGTAATGCAGCTCCTCTGTACAAAGGTTAATGATAATAGTGGGGCTTGAACCCCCAACCTCGGGATCCGTGATCCGGCACCTTAACTAGGCTGATTGCTTGAAATGTAACCCACATCTGTCCCTTCCTCAAAACCTCGCAGGGTTATCTGACATCACATGATTGATTTTAATTTTCGGCTTTTTCCTTTTGTCAGGAGTCGCCACAGCGAATGATTTGCATGTTTGATTTGGCATAGGCTTTTATGTCGAATGCCCTTCCTGACACAACCCTTTAGCAAGGAACAAAAACACGCTGACGGCTTTGCAGCCTACTCTTAACAAAAGTCGTTCTTTCACATGCCTCTCACCATAGACAGTGAGAGACATATTTTGTGAAAATACTGTACCTGAAATGGTGTTCTGAGAATCGATAAATTGATGAAGAAAATACCCCAAAGTACTCACTAGAAAGGAACCTGCGATGGACTAGCGTCCCATCCAGAAGGAGTTGAACTCCTGATCGCTTCACGCTACAGAAACCAGGGATAAGCACAGGCTTGATGGCCCATTAGGTTCGGGTGTAAAAACCCAATGGACTTGACCTACTTACGAGAAATACATGTTTAGAAACATCTTCTTCTTCTTTTTCTTCTTCTTTTACATTCGGCTTTTCTTGTCAGGGGTCACCACAGCGAATCCTCTGCGTCCATCTCACCCGAACCTCTGCATCTACTCTTACTCCAACTACCTTCATGTCCTCCTTCACCACATCCATAAATTTTCTCTTTGGTCTTCCTCTAGGCCTTCTGCCAGGTAGTTCCAACCTCAGCATCCAACTACCAATATACTCACTATCCCTCCTCTGTACATGTCCAAACCATCTCAATCTAGCCTCTCTGACTTTCTCTCCAAAACCTCTTACATGTGCTGTCCCTCTGATCGACTCATTCCTGATCCCATCCATCCTCGTTACTCCCAAAGAGAACCTCAACATTTTCATCTCTGCAACCTCCAGCTCTGCCTCTTATCGTTTCCTCAGTGCCACTGTTTCTAAACCATACAACATAGCTGGCCTCAACACCGTTTTGTCCACTTCTCCTTTCATTCTTGGCGATACTCTCCTGTCACACATCACACCGGACACTTTTCGCCAACCATTCCAACCTGCCTGCACACGCTTCTTCACCTCTTTTCCACTCTCCATTGCTGTGGACTGTTGAGCCGAAATACTTAAAATCTTCCACCTTCTTTATCTCTGCTCCCTGTAACCCAGCGGTCGGGAACCTTTTTGACCTGGAGAGCCATAAAACTAAATTATTTCTAGATATATATTTTTTGAGAGCCATATAGTATTTTAAACATATAATAATAATAATAATAATAATAATAATAATAATAATAATAAAAGGTTTACTTTTAATGCGACTTCTGGTGCTGCATGGTTTTGCTGATGGCCTTGTAGTCTGGTTCATATGTAGTGAGGTTGAGTTTCATGCAGGCGTTGAGGCTTCCATCAGTTAAACGTGAGCGTAGGTTGGTCTTAATGTTTCTCATATGCGAGAATGACTGCTCACATGCATACGTAGAGCCAAACATGGTCAGTACGGCAATACTCACACGCTGCATTGTGTAATATGTCACAGGAAGCTCGTTCCAAGTTTTAAGAATTAGCTGGTCTTCAGGTTGAAGCTTTTTATTTCTGACCACTTGTGTTCCTCGCCAGCTCTGCTCGCTGTCGTGCAAGTCTTTCCAACTCTCCATTAAGTGACTTGAACTTAGTCATCCATATATCAGATGCCTTCAGGTCTGCAACTTCCAGCTCAAAGTCTGCGATGGAGACTCCGAGGATGCACATCAGGTTGATTTTGTCCACTTCACACTCATGTGGATGAGTGATGAATTTGAAAAGACCAGTGTTCGCACGAAATTCTCCAAAACGTGCCTTGAATGACTGCAGGAGATTGGACGTATAGTCAGCTAGCTGCTGGAGATCCAGATGTTGTGTGGGGTCGCTTGCTAAGCATGCATCTCTAAATTGCTGCAGTCCTTCAAAGTGCAGAAGACGACCTGTTTCAATGTCCCTGAGAAAAACTTCCAGCTTGCTTTCAAATGCAAACACTGCTTGTTGAAGGGATGAGATTGTATTCCCAATACCTTGCATTTTCACATTAAGCTGGTTTAGATGGCCAGTTATGTCCACAAGATAGTGAAAATGCAGGAGCCAGGCAGTATTGTCCAGCTCAGGATGCTTGACGCCTTTCATTTCTAGAAAAATCCGTATTTCACTCAGGCAAGCTGCAAAACGGTTGAGCACCTTCCCCCTGGACAACCAACGCACGGTGTTGTGTAAAATCAGACCGGGATATTGATTCCCAACTTCTTCCAACAGAGCATTAAACTGCCGATCATTTAAAGCTCGGGCGACAATGAAGTTGACCACTTTCGAATGACCAGCGACATCACCTCACCAAGTTGCTGGCCACACGTCTGAGCACAAAGCGCCTCCTGGTGCAGGATGCAATGAAAACTTAGGATTGCTCTCTTTTCATGCTCACGGAGAAGTGCTACAAACCCTTTGTTCTTCCCCAACATGCATGGTGCACCATCAGTGCACACAGAAATAAGTTTATCCAGTGGTATTTTTTTCTTTAGCAAACTCCATGAACGACATGAATAAATCCTCTCCTCTTGTTGTCTCTTTCATTGGCAAAACAGCCAAGATTTCTTCACGCAGTGTGTCACCTGTAGCATACCTGGCAATTATACTGAACTGAGATAGATTGCTAACGTCTGTTGACTCATCTAACGCGAGAGAAAAGTATGTCCCAGCGTTTATGTCCTTAATTTGTGTTTCCTCGACTTGATTCGCCATCATGATGCTCGATCGTGAACCGTTCTTGCTGACAGTGGCATGTCTTTTATTTTTGATTATCTTGGCTTTATTTGGAAAGTCATCAAAAAGTTCATTGGCCACATCAAGCATAAATGTTTTGGCATATTCGCCATCTGTGAACGGCTTTCCACTCTTCACTATTGCCAAAGCACCCGCAAAGCTAGCGGAATTACCGTCACCTTGCGTGATCCAGACACGCAGTTGCTGCTGGCTCGTCTGCACTTTCCGTTGCAGCTCTTCGCATGCCTTTTTCCTGCTGTCCCCCGGTGGATATTTCAATGCAAAAGAAGCATGACGCGTATCGAAGTGCCGCTTTATATTTGAGCGTTTCATTGATGCAATTTTGTCATTGCATATTAGACATACTGCGGATCCTGCTCTCTCCACAAATGCAAATTCCTCTGTCCACGCAGCCTGGAATGTACGGTAATCATCGTCTTTTTTTCTTTTCGCCATCTTTTCTGTTACAAGGGTTGAAGCGGGTTGAAGGGTTGAAATTTTATCTCTGATAAAATTAATTTCCGTACATTGACAATGACCCGTGACGTACTTGCGATCGATTGGTTCCCGACCTGATCCTCGGGTCACCGGCGGATTGCAAGTGCCGCAACCCACCCCTGACTTTTAAAATGTATCTTTAAAACTAATTTTAAATTACTTAATATTATTAAGATTATCACTAGTATTTTAAAACCAGTTCCAATATATATATATATTTTAATTTAATTTAATTTAATTTTTTTTGGCCCCCTCAACTCCAAACTGTCTGGGAGCCATATGACGTCTCCGGAAGAGCCATATATGGCTCGAGAGCCATAGGTTCCCGACCACTGCTGTAACCTCACCATTCCTCTTGGGTCCTTCTCGTTCGCACACATGTATTCTGTTTTATTACTGCGGCTAACCTTCATTCCTCTTATTTCCTGGGCATACCTCCACCTCTCTAGATTTTCCTCCACTTGTTCTCTGCTCGCATGACAGATCACAATGTCATCTGCAAACATTATAGTCCATGGAGATTCTTGTCTAACCTCGTCTGTCTGTCAGCCTGTCCATCACCATAGCAAACAAGAAGGGGCTCAGAGCTGACCCATGATGCAGTCCCACCTCTACCTTGAACTCTTCTGTCACACCGACAGCACACTTCACCACTGTCTTACATCTCTCATACATGTCCTGCACCACTCTAACATACTTCTCCGCCACTCCAGACTTCCTCATGCAATACCACAGTTCTTCTATTGGCACCCTGTCATATGCTTGCTCCAGATCCACAAAGGCACAATGCAGCTCCCTCTGGCCTTCTGTGTACTTCTCTATTAACATCCTCAAGGCAAACACTGCATCTGTGGTGCTCTTTCTTGGCATGAAACCAAACTGTTGTTCACAAATGCTGACCTCTGCCCTTAGTCTAGCTTCCACTATTCTTTCCCATAACTTCATCATATGGCTCATCAACTTTATCCCTCTGTCGTTGCCACAACTCTGCATGTCTCCCTTGTTCTTAAAAATGGGCACCATCACACTTCATCTCCTCCATTCCTCCGGCATCTGCTCACTCACTAAGACCTTGTTATATATTCTTGTCAGAAAATCTACTGCTATCTCTCCTAGACACTTCCATACCTCCACCAGTATGTCATCAGGACCAACTGCCTTTCCACTCTTCATCCTCTTTAATGCCCTCCTCACTTCACCCTTACTAATCTTTGCTACTTCCTGGTCCTCAACAGTCACCTCTTCTACTCTTTTTTCTCTCTCATTTTCCTCATTCATCAGCTCTTCAAAGTACTCTTTCCATCTTCCCAAGACACTTCTGTAATCAGTCAATACGTTTCCCACTCTGTCCTTAATCACTCTAACTTGCTGCATGTCCTGTCCATCTCTATTTCTTTGCTGTGCCAACCTGTATAAATCATTTTCTCCCTCCTTACTGTCCAGCCTAGCATACAAGTCATCATACGCCCTCTGTTTGGTCTTTGACACTGCTACCTTTGCCTTACGCTGTGTCTCCCCGTACTCCTGTTTACTCTCTTTGGTCCTCTCAATGTACGTCTTAGCTAATCTACTTCTTAGCTAACTTAACCAAGTACTCTCCTACCTGTCTCCCTGATCGCATTAGCTGTAGTTGTCCCGTTATCTGGAAGCACTTCCTGACCACCCAAAGCATGTTTCAACTCCTCTTTGAAGACAACACAACACTCTTCCTTTTTCAGCTTCCACCACTTTGTTTTCTGCTCTACCTTTGCCTTCTTCACCTTCCTCACCATCAGCATCATCCTGGACACCACCATCCTATGCTGTTTGGCAACATTCTCACCCAGTACTACTTTGCAGTCACTGACTTCCTTCAAATTACATCGCCTGCTCAAGATGTAGTCTACCTGTGTGCTCCTACCTCTGCTTTTATAGGTCACCTTATGCTCCTGTCTCTTCTGGAAGAAAGTATTCACCACAGCCATGTCCATCCTTTTTGCAAAATCGATCAGCATCTGTCCTTCATTCGTCCCCAATGACCACTCTTTCACCTCTGGGGTAATTTGCATCACTTCATCTAACTCATTCCAGAATCTCTCCTTCTCTTCTAGCTCACATCCTGCCTGTGGGGCATAAGCACTAACAACGTTGAAAATCACACCTTCAATTTCTAACTTGAAACTCATCACTCTGTCTGACACTCTTTTCACTTCTAGAACATTCCTGACCATCCACTCCTTCAAGATGACTCCTACTCCATTTCTCTTCCCATTCACACCATGATAAAACAGCTTAAACCCTGCTCCTAAGCTTCTAGCCTTGCTACCTTTCCACCTGGTCTCCTGAACACACAGTATGTCCACCTTCCTCCTCTGCATCATGTCAGCCATCTCTCTACCTTTTCCTGTCATAGTTCCAACATTCAATGTCCCTACTCTCAGTCCTAGACTTATGCCTTTCCTCTTCTCTCTCTGCCTACGGACACGCCTCCGGCCTCTCCTTCTTTGACCTCTCCTTCTTCGACCGCTCCTTCTTCAACCAACAGTACACTTCGACCAAAAGTCCAATTTCCACCAGCGCCCTGTTGGTTGACAGCACTGATGGCGGTCGTTGTTATCCCGGGCCTCAACTGATCCGGTATAAAATTGGGATTGGCGGTTCGCATAGTGTATTTTGGCAAAAGTTTTACGCCGGATGCCCTTCCTGTCGCAACCCTCTGCATTTATCCGGGCTTGGGAACGGAGTGAGGACGGGCACTTGTATGTGTCCATCCTCACAGCTGCATTAGAAACATCTGGTACATAAAAACTCAAGTCCTATGATCAGCCTGCAGGTGTTACTACCTGAATTATTACTTTAAGCATTTCAGAAAGCGAATGAAAGAAATGGGTTTGTGAGGCTGTCCCTGAGTGTTTTTTCCCTCCAGTAGGGGTCGCTGTGAGCGTGTAGCTCTCGTTCCTCCACACATTGAGAGAAATAGAAGAAGTCGTGCTGCTGTTGTGCTGTTTGAGAATCTCACTTCTCCGACATCATCTTTCAGTTCCAATCTTTCTGACAGACTTTTCCCTCTCACAGTTCCATCTGCTCCGTGCTGGGCGTTTGAGGCGGTTCACCGCGTTCTGCTGTTCACATCCAGGTGAGTTGAAGTGAGAGAACAGCGGCTGAATGCGGAATGTGTTTGTGGAAGGTGTAGTGGTGCAGTGCACAGGATAGAGATCAGGGATGTGCACTGTCCTCCACTGCACTGTGGACACCATCAGGACTCATGTGGAATTCGGTCCTGGGGATGAAAGAGGCCTGATTTCTTGGGATGGTTTAGTGTATAGATGGATCCTGTGAGACTTTAGAGTACAAATTCTGCCCTTGCTGAAACTCTGCTGCTGATTTGTGTCCCTGACTGTTATTCTCCTTCCATCATCGAGATTTGACATAAAGTCACCTGTGTGACTCACTGCATTTTATATCTGGAATATTCCATCCAGTTCTTTACATTTACTCATTACATTTATTCCTTTATAATTACACCCCAGATTCTGATTGTTCAGATGATGTGCATTAGCTGTTTTCCTGGACATTTACATTTACAGCATTTGACTGATGCTCTTATCCAGAGCGACTTACAATTATCATTTTATAAAACTGAACCATTGAGGGTTAAGGGCCTTGCTCAAAGGCCCAACAGTGGTGATAGTGGGAATTGAACCACTAACCTTTGGATTAGCGACCCATTGCTTTATTCACTAAGCTGCTACTGGACCCTTCGTAGGTATATGATAAACAATTTCAAAGTCACTGGATTACTGAGCACTTCATATCAAAAGAAAGAGTGTTAAGTGGCCTTTAACGAGTTATATGGGTCATCTGTATTCAACAATAAGTAAGGAAGTTTTGACAGCTTAAGTTTCTCTAAATTTATACACAATTTTGTTGCCTAATTAAAATGAAAAATAAAAGAATTTGTGATAAAGTCAAAACAACAATACTCGAACCGACATATTTTTTTATTTCTTGTCCTGCTTGTCCCGGACCCACCAGCTCACAAACCCTAAAAGGCATCTGCTGACTGTTATTTTTCCATGAAAGCAAAAGAAAAAAAAACACCTACATCTGTGTAAAAAGAAAATAATAAACAAGCTTATCGTGAAAATATGATATTATGACGATGTGGTTTTGCAACCTTTTATTTCATCTCAAAACTTTAATAGGCCGATTCAAAAAATACAATATTCTGGTGATGATGTTGACTTGGTTGCTACTGTCTGTGTTTAACTCAATGCCAACATCTAAATGAGTGGGGTTCAGCGCAGACACGCCCCGATCCAGTGATCAGATAATCACACTAAACTGGCACCAGGTACACTGTACGATCTCAGTCACAGGAAAAATTCCCATTTAATGTCTCGAACTGCTCTTCTGAGATACTGGGCAGGTGATCAAACTGGACACTCATAAATTTGCTTGTCTGGATGCATTAGGCCCTTTCTTTTTGAAGACAGCAGCTCAAGTTATCACAGCACTCTTTATAAATTGGGTGACAATTCGGCAAAAGACCCAGTTATAGTTTGTCCTGCCTTTCTAAAATATTCGAGAAACTGGTCAGTAAGCAGCTCATAAACTCAAACAAAAATCTGGAGACTCACAATATCCTTAATTGAGCACAGTCAGGTTTCAGATCTGGACCTAGTTGTATCACTGCTACATAAAGTTTTAAATGACATAATATGTGCCATTGACAGTCGTGGGGGGAGGGGGGCACAAACAAGTGCCCGCCCTCACGCCGGTCCCAAGCCCGGAGAAATTCAGAGGGTTGGGACAGGAAGTGCATCAGTGTAAAACTTTTGCCAAGATGCAAACCATAAAGACAAATCTCATACTGGATCAGTCGAGGCCCGGGTTAACAATGACCGCCATCAGTGCTGTTAATCAACAGAGTGCTGGTGGAAATTGGACTACTGTTGGTCGAAGAAGGAGAGGCGGGAGGCGTGTCCGTAAGCAGAGAGAGAAGAGGAAAAGCATGAGTTTAGGACTGAGAGTAGGGACTTTGAATGTTGGAACTATGGCAGGACATGATGCAGAGGAGGATGGTGGACATACTGTGTGTTCAGGAGACCAGGTGGAAAGGTAGCAAGCCGAGAAGCTTAGGAGTGGGGTTTAAGCTGTTTTATCATGTTGAGGATGGGAAGAGAAATGGAGTCATCTTGAAGGAGGGGTTGGTCAGGAATGTTCTAGAAGTGAAAAGAGTGTCAGACAGAGTGATGAGTCTCAAGTTAGAAATTGAAGGTGTGATGTTCAATGTTGTTAGTGCTTATGCCCCACAGGCAGGATGTGAGCTAGAAGAGAAGGAGAGATTCTGGGTTGAGTTAGATGAAGTGATTCAGAGTACCCCCAGAGGTGAAAGAGTGGTCATTGGTGCAGACTTCAACTGACATGTTGGTCCAGGCGACAGAGGGGATGAGGAAGTGATGGGCAGGTTTGTTATCCAAGACAGGAACACAGAAGGACAGATGTTGATCAATTCTACAAAAAGGATGGAAATGGCTGTGGTGAATACTTTCTTCCAGAAGAGACAGGAGCATAAGGTGACTTATAAAAGCGGAGGTAGGAGCACACAGGTAGACGACATCTTGTGTAGGCGATGTAATTTGAAGGAAGTCAGTGACTGCACAGGAGTGGTGGGTGAGAGTGTTGCGAAACAGCATAGGATGGTGGTGTGCAGGATGACGCTGATGGTAAGAAAGGAGAAGGAGGCAAAGGCAGAGCAGAAGACAAAGTGGTGGAAGATGAAAAAGGAGGAGTGTCGTGTTGTCTTCAAGGAGGAGTTGAAACAGGTTTTTGGTGGTCAGGAAGTGCTTCCAGATTACTGGACAACTTCAGCTAATGCGATCAGGGAGACAGGTAGGAGAATACTTGGTGTGTCCTCTGGAAGGACAGTAGATAAGGAGACTTGGTGGTGGAATGAAGAAGTGCAGGAGTGTGTACTAAAGAAGCAGTTAGCTAAGAGGAAATGGGACATAGAGAGGACCGAAGAGAGTAAACAGGAGTACAGGGATACACAGCATAAGGCGAAGATAGCGGTGTCAAAGGCCAAATAGAGGGCGTATGATGACTTGTGTGCTAGGTTGGACAGTAAACAGGGAGAAAATGATTTATAAATGAAAGGCAATTGGTCCTGATGACATACAGGTGGAGGTACGGAAGGGTCTAGGAGAGGTCACAGTAGATTTTCTGACAAGAACATTCAACAAGGTTTTAAGAGAGTGAGAGGATGCCGGAGGAATGGAGGAGAAGTGTGTTTGTGCCCATTTTTAAGACCAAGGGAGATGTGCAGAGTTGTAGCAACTATAGAGGGATAAAGTTGATGAGCCATATGATGAAGTTATGGGAAAGAATAGTGGAATCAAGACTAAGGGCAGAGGTCAGCATTTGTGAACAACAGTTTGGTTTCGTGCCAAGAAAGAGCACCACAGATGCAATGTTTGCTTTGAGGATGTTAATAGAGAAGTACAGAGAAGGCCAGAGGGAGCTGCATTGTGCCTTTGTGGATCTGGAGAAAGCATATGACAAGGTGACGAGAGAGGAACTGTGGTATTGCATGAGGAAGTCTGGAGTGGCAGAGAAGTATGTTAGAGTGGTGCAGGACATGTATGAGAGATGTAAGACCGTGGTGAGGTGTGTTGTCGGTGTGACAGAAGAGTTCAAGGTGGAGGTGGGACTGCATCAAGGGTCAGCTCTGAGCCTCTTCTTTGCTATGGTGATGGACAGGCTGACAGACGAGGTTAGACAAGAATCTCCATGGACTATGATGTTTGAAGATGACATTGTGATCTGTAGTGAGAGCAGAGAACAAGTGCAGGAAAATCTAGAGAGGTCGAGGTATGCCCTGGAAAGGAGAGGAATGAAAGTTAGCCTCAGTAAAACAGAATATATGTGTGTGAATGAGAACGACCCAAGAGGAACGGTGAGGTTACAGGGGGCAGAGATAAAGAAGATGGAGGATTTCAAGTACTTAGGCTCAACAGTCGAGAGCAATGGAGAGTGTGGAAACAAGGTGAAGAAGCGTGTGCAGGCAGGTTGGAATGGTTGGAGAAAAGTGTCCAATGTGATGTGTGATAAGAGGGTAGCGGCAAGAATGAAAGGAAAAGTGTACAAGACGGTGATGAGGCCACTAATGTTGTATGGTTTAGAAACAGTGGCCCTGGGGAAAAGACAGGAGGCAGAGCTGGAGGTAGCAGAGATGAAAATGTTGAGGTTCTCTTTGGGAGTAATGAGGATGGATAGGATCAGGAATGAGTACTTCAGAGGGACAGCCCATGTAAGATGTTTGGAGACCAAGTCAGAGAGGCACGATTGAGATGGTTTGGACATGTCCAGAGAAGGGATAGTGAGTACATTGGTTGTAGGATGCTGAGGTTGGAACTCCCAGGAAGAAGGCTGAGAGGAAGACCAAAGAGAAGATTTATGGATGTGGTGAAGGAGGACATGAAGATAGTTGGAGTAAGAGTAGATGATACAGAGGATAGGGTGAGATGGAGGTGTATGGTTTGCTGTGACAACCCCTGAAGGGAAAAGCTGAAAGGACAAGAAGAAGAAGAAGATTTGGGGGGGGGGGGTTCTCTGAAATCCTTTGGATTTCACACCTCACCACGGTCTTACATCTCTCATACATGTCCTGCACCACTCTAACATACTTCTCTGCCACTCCAGACTTCCTCATGCAATACCACAGTTCCTCTCTCTGCACCCTGTCATATGCTTTCTCCAGATCCACAAAGGCACAATGCAGCTCCTTCTGACCTTCTCTGTACTTCTCTATTAACATCCTCAAGGCAAACACTGCATCTGTGGTGCTCTTTCTTGGCATGAAACCAAACTGTTGTTCACAAATGCTGACCTCTACCCTTAGTCTTGCTTCCACTATTCTTTCCCATAACTTCATCGTATGGCTCATCAACTTTATCCCTCTGTTGTTGCCACAACTCTGCACAACTCCCTTGTTCTTAAAATGGGCACCAGCACACTTCTCCTCCATTCCTCTGGCATCTGCTCACTCTCTAAGACCTTGTTGAATGTTCTTGTCAGGAAATCTACTGCTTCCTCTCCTAGACACTTCCATACCTCCACCGGTATGTCATCAGGGCCAACTGCCTTTCCATTCTTCATCCTGTTCAATGCCCTCCTCACTTCACCCTTACTAATCTTTGCTACTTCCTGGTCCTCAACAGTCCTCTTTCAGTCTCAACAGTACTCTTTCTATCTTCCCAGCACACTTCTGTCATCAGTCAATACATTTCCCTCTCTGTCCTTAATCACTCTAACTTGCTGCACATCCTTCCCATCTCTATTTCTCTGCTGTTCCAACCTGTATAAATCATTCTCTCCCTCTTTACTTTCCAACCGAGCATACAAGTCATCATACGCCCTCTGTTTGTCTCTATGCGTCTCTTTCTTCTGGAAGAAAGTATCTACCACAGCCATTTCCATCCATTTTTCAAAATCTACCAACATCTATCCTTCTGCGTTCCTGTCCTGGATACCAAACCTGCCCATCACTTCCTCGTCCCCTCTGTTTCCTGCACCAACATGTCCATTGAAGTCTGCCCCAATGACTACTCTTTCATGTTTGGGAGTATTCTGTATCACTTCATCTAACTCACTCCAGAATCTCTCCTCTTTTAGCTCACATCCTGCCTGTGGGGCATCAGCACTAACAACATTGAACATCATGCCTTCAATTTCTAACTTGAGACTTTTCACTCTGACACTCTTTTCACTTCTAGAACATTCCTGAAAATTCCTGTCTCAAGAAATTAGCATGAAAAGGTACTCTAAACGAGCTATTAACCTATCCTATATAACCTAACCTATATAACCTAATCATCTGAATCAACCAATTAACTCGAAACACCTGCAAAAGATTCCTGAGGCTTTTCAAAACTCCCAGCCTGGTTCATTACTCAAAACCGCAATCATGGGTAAGACTGCCGACCTGACTGCTGTCCAGAAGGCCATGATTGACACCCTCAAGCAAGAGGGTAAGACACAGAAAGAAATCTCTGAGCGAATAGGCTGTTCCCAGAGTGCTGTATCAAGGCACCCCAGTGGGACATCTGTGGGAAGGAAAATGTGTGGCAGAAAATGCTGCACAACCAGAACAGGTTACCAGACCCTGAGGAAGATTGTGGAGAAGGGCCGATTCCAGACTTTGGGGACCTGTGGAAGCAGTAGACTGGGCTCCAGGTGCCGCATTCCCCAGATCAAGCCACTTTTGAGCCAGAAACAGCGGCAGAAGCGCCTGACCTGGGCTACAGAGAAGCAGCACTGGACTGTTGCTCAGTGGCCCAAAGTACTTTTTTCGGATGAAAGCAAATTTTGCATGTCAAGGTGCCAGAGTCTGCAGGAAGACTGGGGAGAAGGAAATGCCAAAATGCCTGAAGTCCAGTGTCAAGTACCCACAGTCAGTGATGGTCTGGGGCGCCATGTCTGCTGCTGGTGTTGGTCCGCTGTGTTTTATCAAGAGAAGGGTCAATGCAGCAAGCTATCAGGAGATTTTGGAGCACTTCATGCTTCCATCTGCTGAAAAGCTTTATGGAGATGAAGATTTCATTTTTCAGGAAATGCGACCTGCGTGCGACCTGGCACCTGCTCACAGTGACAAAACCACTGGTCAATGGTTTACTGACCATGGTATTACTATGCTCAATTGGCCTGCCAACTCTCCAGACCTGAACCCCATAGAGAATCTGTGGGATATTGTGAAGAGAAAGTTGAGAGACACTAGATGCAACACTGTGGATGAGCTTAAGGCTGCTATCGAAGCATCCTGGGCCTCCATAACACCTCAGCAGTGCCACAGGCTGATTGTCTCCATGCCATGCCGCATTGAAGCAGTCATTTCTGCAAAAGGATTCCCGACCAAGTATTGAGTGCATAACTGAACATAATTATTTGAAGGTTGACTTTTTTTGTATTCAAAACACTTTTTTTTATTGGTCAAATGAAATATGCTAATTTTTTGAGATAGGGATTTTTGGTTTTCGTGGTGGTCTAGTGGTATAGTGCGCTGGATCACTGATCCAAAGGTTGGGGGTTCGAGTCCCACTCTCCACAAGGTTGTCACTGTTCCCCCCCCCCCAGTGCAGCTAACTGGGTTATCAAAGGCGGGCCATGTCTGTCACTGTCTATGGTGAGAGGCATGTAAAAGAACCATTGCTGACTTTCGTAAAGAGTTGGCTGCAAAGTCGTCAGCGTGTTTCTGTCCCTTGTTAAAAAGGGTTGTGACAGGAAGGGCATCCGACGTAAAAACCTCTGCTAAATCAAACGTGCGAATCAGACGATTCGCTGTGGCGACTCCTGAGTAAAAGGGAAAAAGCCGAAAGGAAGACAGACATGAGCTGTATTCCAGAATCATCAGTATTAAAACAATAAAAGACCTGAAATATTTCACTTGGTGTGCAATGAATCTAAAATATATGAAAGTTTAATTTTTATCAGTATATTACAGAAAATAATGAACTTTATCACTATATGCTAATTTTTTGAGAAGGACTAGTATAAAGTAATAATTGTCTGAACTGGTTATTCAATACCATCATTCAACTACAATTAGTAACATACAGACGCTCCCCGACTTACGTTCATCCGTTTTTTTCGATTTTACGTTTTTTATCCCCAAAAAATCAGTCAAATTTTGAGTTTCGACGTACCTACGTAGTACGCTGACGTAATGACGCTGCGTCCATTGTTTACAAAAGACAGACTGAGTGCTCCTCCTTCCCAGTTCAGTTATATATATATGTTATACAGCGTGTTACCCTTGTGTTAAGACGTCGTCTCTGTGATCTGTGTTTACACTGTTTTGTGGACTTTTGTAGCCCTAAGCAAATATGGTTGGTCAGAAGCATAAGCCTACTAGCATGGG
Organism: Plotosus lineatus; assembly: GCA_024760905.1. Lineage (NCBI taxonomy): Eukaryota > Metazoa > Chordata > Actinopteri > Siluriformes > Plotosidae > Plotosus > Plotosus lineatus. The sequence continues at coordinate 930,907 of CM045741.1, forward strand.
TACAAGTCTCATACACAGAGATGAATTAGCTACCTGCTCGGATCGGCGCGATCTACCATGCATGCTCAGTTTAAGCAAAGAGAGTTGTAAAATTAAATTAAATAAAAATTAAAAAGTTACTCGGTATAAATAAGTGCCTCATTTGAAATTAATGTTGATATTCTTTGATATATTTGATATTATTTTACAATGTTATGTTTATCATAATTGATTTCGGGTTGTTTTATGAGATACAGTAATCGTATTTATGGATGTATAGTACAGTATGAGCGTCATACGTCACACATCATACGTCATACATCACCGTAACAACTTACGTTCACTTTCAATTTACGTTCGACCCTCCGGAACAAATTGGAAACGTAACTCGGGGAACGTCTGTATATCAAAACATGAAAATAAACAAACATAACCTTTATTTGTTTCCAGTTTTCCACCAGTTACATATTGTGAATGTAATCTTCATCTACCATTTACAGTGTCAGTTTCTGCATTCAGAGCAACAATTCAACAACAAATACTTGCTTCTCAGTTCTTACTTTTGGAATTTGCACAGAATAAATGCACATGTTAATTTCTAATCCAATTCACACTGGAGTATTTATATTTCAGATGTCAACTCAATAGCATAAAGATATTAAAGAACCAGTCCTTAATCTTTAAGGACTCTGAACAAAGGTAATGTTTTCTTCCTGTTTTAACTATGAACATTAACAATAAACAGTTATAACACATTCACTAATTTGTCAACACAGTCAAACAGATTGAATTAACATTAAAATAATTCAGCAATAACAATTTCACAATAAATTATTGTAAAACTTACTGCTAAACTGTGTTAATGTGCTGTGAATAATACTGATTGATAAATTGATATTCAAATCTGGAAGTTCTTTTTAAGGAATATCATCCTGTCAACATGCATCCACTTTAATGCAGCCCTCTGTGCTGTAATCACATCTCCTGCACTTGAAAAAACTCTCTCAAATGGGACTGAAGTGGCTGGTATGCACAAATATGTGCCTGGTATGCTTCCAGCTTACCGTGTAGGCTAACTTTCAGTTTGACATCAATGTCAGTTGTCTTGTGATGATGACGAATGTGATTCTGCAGATTAGTTGTGTTGCCGTGGTAAGGGAATTTCATCTCACAAAGTCTGCACAAAACGTGTTTCTTGTCACGGGATTGCAAGAAATGAGCCCAAACTGGGCTTTTGTGTGTCGCTGCCTGCTTGACGAATTCAGCGGCAATCGCCATTTTTGTTTTTTGCGAAGTCTCATTCCTTGCGAGATTTCCATAGCAACGGAGGAAAATGGTGGCACCCATTGACAATTGTAAGATGTCATTTCAGCGTTATTTTATTGCTTTTTGTGAATCCTTTGTTTCTTTACATGAATTGACTAAAAAATCGGAAAAACACAAAAGCGATTTTAAAATCGTGTTTGAAAATAGATCTATTTATTCGTAAATCGATTTATCGTCACACCTCTAATATATATACAGTGAGTCGTCGACTTACGAACGCTTTTGATTCTGGCAGACCAGTCGTAAAGCGATCTGGTCATATGTCGACTTTCCATCCAAATACACTCTTGCCAAAGAAAAACAGATGAATAAATCTCGCGCATTTAAATATATACATCTATTTTCAATTTCACGTCACTGTGGCGCACAGTGGGGAGCCAATTCTTTCTGTACTCCAGTTGTGGGCAGGTCCAATACCTTCAAACTCTAATTTTATTAGATTATAACAACAGCCACAGAGTGCGCGTGCTGTTTTTAAGTAAAGAGAGAAATTTCCCTCGTTTTGATCACCTCATTTCCACGAAGCCAAGCACAGCTGGCAAGCAAACACAAATCTACAGACATGGAAAAACTTCAACCCAGAGACTAGCTGATTGCCAAAACTTGGGACGTGCTTCCTGTCACATAAACACTGCAGCGTGTGAGTCCAATAAAATTAGAGTTTCAAGGTATCAGACCCGCCCACACACAGAAAGGATTGGCCCTCCACTTAGCATCCCAGTCACGTGGCATTGAAAGTAGATGAATAGATTTGCTCTGAGCAGTTAGAAAGTGAAGCTGCATCATCTCCTGCTTGGCCTTTTAAGATGCGTGCGCTGCCGGCAGCGCAAACAACTGTTGTGTGCAACACTCGCACTGCACTGCTATGAATCATGTCGATCAAACGTAATCGGTCGTAAGTCGACGACTCACTGTGTGTGTGTGTGTGTGTGTGTGTGTGTGTGTGTGTGTGTGTATGTATATATATATATGATTATCACCTGAAGAGAGAGGATGGTTTCACCACCCCTCGAAACAGATCTGTAGTGATAAATGGAGTTTCAATAGAAAGTCTTTGTCCTGTCCTTTTGTTATTTGCTCTACCAAAAAGTATTGAGCACTCTCCTACGGATCTACTCAGAAAATCCTATATATATATATATATATATATATATATATATATATATATATATATATATATATACATACAGTAAAACCTCCGCTGACGAACGCTTAAGCTCAAGAACTTTTCGCCTCAAGAACATTAAATTCGCAAGCATATAGTCTCTGCTGACGAACTAGTTTTCGTGAGACCAACCAAACCAGCGGTCGAACAGCGCCACGGTGGCGGCCACGAGAAGCTGACGCACGCTCACGGCGTCCCAGTTCGTCACCCCCTTTCTTTGAGTGCGGACGTGGTTTGTGTTTGACAGACATTTTGGACCATATTGAGTGTACTTTTGCTATTATGGGACCGAAAAAGACCCCACCACAGGCTAGTGTTAAGCCTAAGAAGACATTAAAAAAAATTACGATCGAGCAGAAGAAGGAGATCATTGAAAAACACGAACGAGGTGTGCGTTTGTGTGACTTAGTGTACCAGTACGCTAAGTCTACCATTGCTACCATCCTTAAGAACAAGGAAGCTATTAAGGGTGCGTGTGTGGCTAAGGGTGTTTCTGTGTTGTCTAAGCAACGGTCTCAGTCAATAGAAGAGGTTGAAAAACTTCTGTTGATTTGGATTAATGAAAAGCAGCTAGCAGGGGACAGTGTGAGTGAGGGTATTATCGCCGAGAAAGCACGGCAACTTCACTCTGATATCATCAAGAGGCAACCTGGAAGTTCGTCATCCATTGATGATTTCAAGGCTAGCCACGGATGGTTCAAGAAGTTTAAGCGTCGTACAGGGATTCATAGTGTCATTCGTCATGGTGAGGCAGCCAGTTCTGACGATAAAGCTGCCGAAGCTTACAAGGAATCATTCCTCAAGATGGTGGAAGAAGAAGGCTATGATTTATGGGGACCTGGGAAGGGATTATTCTCATTTTAATGGTTTCTTATGGGAAATAAATGTTCGGAAGATGAACTTTTCGCCTTACACACACTTTCTGGGAACCAATTATGTTCGTGAGCTGAGGTATCACTGTGTGTGTATATATATATATATATATATATATATATATATATATGTATAATTGTGTGTGTGTGTGTGTGTGTGTGTGTGTGTGTGTGTGTATATATATATATATATATATATATATATATATATATATATATATATATATATGTATGTATAATTATGTATACAGGGCTCCCTCGCTACGTTGCGTTTCAATTAATGCGGCTTCAGTGCATCGCAGTTTTTTAAAAAATAAATAAGTATTCATCGAATTAAAAAATAAGGAAATTAAGGAAGAATAGGTGGAAAAGTTCAGGAAAATGTCACAAAAACAAGGCCAATTATGCAAAAAAAAAAAAAACAACCCTTAACAGAACAAAAAACAACCCAAAATCTCCCATCAAAACTGGATACATTATTGCATCGGTGTGTGCGCATCTGCGCAGCCATGTCCCTCTCTGCGGGAGCCTCGTATTAAGTGTACCTTAGGATAATGTTTAATCATATTTCATACTTATATTTATGATCTATCTTTCTGTAGATTTTATTCCATTTCTATTTCTGCTTGTTCTTCAATTTAATTTCACTTTCATTTTCGACCTTGGACAGCTTTATTGGTCTCTCCAGGTGTTTGTAAAACAAATGTTGGTAAGTTTGAGAGTGTCTGTATTTATATTTTATTTACATCTCATGTTATTTTTTTCAATGTTTAATTGTTATTATAAGCATTTATAGCATTGGAGAAAACATATGACAGGGTGCAGAGAGAGGAACTGTGGTAATGCATGAGGAAGTCTGGAGTGGCAGAGAAGTATGTTAGAGTGGTGCAGGACATGTATGAGAGATGTAAGACAGTGGTGAGGTGTGCTGTCGATGTGAGAGAAGAGTTCAAGGTGGAGGTGGGACTGCATCAATGATCAGCTCTGAGCCCCTTCTTGTTTGCTATAGTGATGAACAGGCTGACAGACGAGGTGAGACAAGATTCTCCATGGACTATGATGTTTGCAAATGACATTGTGATCTGTAGTGAGAGCAGAGAACAAGTGCAGGAAAATCTAGAGGTGGAGGTATGCCCTGGAAAGGAGAGGAATGAAGGTTAGCCACAGTAAAACAGAATAGATGTGTGTAAACGAGAAGGACCCAAGAGGAACGGTGAGGTTACAGGGGGCAGAGATAAAAAAAGGTGGAGGATTTTAAGTACTTAGGCTCAACAATCCAGAGCAATGGAGAGTGTGGAAAAGGGGTGAAGAAGTGTGTACAGGCAGGTTGGAATGGTTGGAGAAAAGTGTCCAGTGTGATGTGTGATAGGACAGTATCGGCAAGAATGAAGGGAAAAGTGTACAAAACGGTGATGACACCAGCGATGTTGTATGGTTTAGAAACAGTGGCCCTGGGGAAAAGACAGGAGGCAGAGCTGGAGGTAGCAGAGATGAAAATGTTGAGGTTCTCTTTTGGAGTAACAAGGATGGACAGGATCGGGAATGAGTAAATCAGAGGGACAGAACATGTAAGAGCTTTTGGAGACAGTCAGAGAGGCTAGATTGAGATGGTTTGGACATGTACAGAGGAGGGATAGTGAGTATATTGGTATTAGGATGCTGAGGTTGGAACTACCAGGCAGAAGGCCTAGACGAAGACCAAAGAGAAGATTTATAGAGGCAGATGATTCGTTGTGGCGACCCCTGAAGGGAAAAGAAGAAGTATTTATAGCATTGGCTATGTATTTATTGATATTATATACACATATACATGTACGTATATGTCGGTAGGTGGTGGGGGATGATCCTACTTCACGAATTTCGATGGTTACGTGGGGATCTCGGTCCCAATTAACTGCGGAAAGTGAGGGATCCCTGTGTGTGTGTGTGTGTGTGTGTGTGTGTGTGTGTGTGTGTGTGTGTGTGTGTGTGTATATATATATATATATATTTATATTACACTTCATAATTTATTTAGATAAACCTTTAGTGGCCCATTTAAATATTGAAGTGTGGAACATAATAATTTTCCCTTTTTTTTGATGCAGATATAAATGGTGAGCTGGCGCCTCATCTTGTCTTTTATGCTACACATCAAATGTTGAGATCCACAAAAACGTCAAACATTTTAACCATGATGAAATTGGAAGATATTAAATGTGAGGAATTGGAACCCATGGAGAGCTGCAGTAATGATCAACTCTATGATACTTTCCACAACAATGTCTTACCCAGACGAGGGCAAAAAGTAATTCACCACTGCTTACTGTGTGGGAAGAGTTTCAGTCGTAAGACTTACCTCAAGCAGCATCAGCGGACTCACACGGGAGAGAAACCATATCACTGCTCACTCTGTGGGAAGAAATTTGGCCAGAAGAGTCACGTTAATCGACACCAGCGCATTCACACGGGAGAGAAGCCGTATCGCTGCTCGGAGTGTGGGAAGATGTTTACCTGCCAGAGTCACCTCCAGCGCCACCAGCGCATCCACGCAGGAGAGAAGCCGTTTCAGTGTTCACATTGTGAGAAGAGTTTTAGCGAGAGAGGTCTTCTCATAAATCACCTGCGAGTTCATACAGGAGAGAAGCCGTACCACTGCCCAGAATGTGGGATGAGTTTTACACAACGAAGTAACCTCCAAAAACACCAGCGCATTCATACAGGAGATAAACCGTATCAGTGCCTCATTTGTGGGAGGAGTTTTACACAAAAATCCACTCTCCAAATCCACCAACGCATTCACACTGGTGAGAAACCGTATTACTGCTCACAGTGTGCTAAGAATTTTACGACGCTGAGTAATCTCCGAAAACACCAGCGTGTTCATACGGGAGAGAAAACGCATCACTGTTCGGAGTGTGGGAAGAGTTTTAAGACTCACAAAAATTTTCTGCAGCACAAACACAGCGGAGAATGAGGACATCATTTAATTTTCAACAGAAAATGTGTGAATGAACTAGATTATTTCTAAATTATTTAATAAGGGTTCTTAAGTAAACCTGGTGGCGAAATAAAGTTTTTAACCACTTTATGAAAGTTGTTGCTTTTATTTATATATATATATATATATATATATATATATATATATATAATATTCCTGTTCACTTCGCTCCAAAGGTTATTTATACACTTAGACTGATTAAACATAGCATTAACAACAGTATGAGCGCTGGCAGGTGAAGTGGCTCATATTACGAATTTCCTTACTGGCATCTGCTCAGTTGTGGGATGTATTACACAGGAAGTGAAGAGTCATTTCTGGAAGTTTATGTGTTGCAAGCAGGAAAAATTAGTAAATGTAAGAATCTGAGTAATGTCAAGGTGATGCGAAAGGACTTGCTTTATTCATTTCCAAAACGCCAGCTACTATGAGTACTTGATGGTAAGTATCTTCAAAAGGTATATAAGAAAGGACAGCCAGTGAACTGGAACAATGTAATGGGTGTATAATACTTGTTGATATATCTAGCTAGTGAACAGTAATATAGCATGTGTGGAATCACCTTGAAAATGTTTACATTTTATTGCTTTGCAGTCTGAAATGAAAAGATACAAAAATATATTTCCAGCCATATTTATTGATATTTATTATGACATTGTGAACTTGTCGTTCACACACATGTACTCTGTTTTACTGCGGCTGACGTTCATTCCTCTCCTTTCCAGGGCATACCTCCACCTCTCTAGATTTCCCTGCACTTGTTCACTCTAACATACTTCTCTGCCACTCCAGACTTCCTCGTGCAATACCACCATTCCATTCTCAGCACCCTGTCATTCTCCAGATCCATGAAGGCACAATGCAGCTATTTCTGACCTTTTCTGTACTTCTCTATTAACATCCTCAAAGCAAACACTGCATCTGTGGTGCTCTTCCTCGGCATGAAACCAAACTGTTGCTCACAAATGCTGATTTCTGCCCTTAGTCTACCTTCCACTATTCTTTCCCATAACTTCATCATATGGCTCATCAACTTTATTCCTTTGTAGTTACCACAACTCTGCACGTCTCCCTTGTTCTTAAAAATGGGCACAAGTACACTTCTCCTCCATTCCTCCAGCATCCTCTCACTCTCTAAAACCTTGTTGAATGTTCTTGCCGGAAAATCTACTGCTACCTCTCGTAGACACTTCCATACCTCCACTGGTATGTCATCAGGACCAACTGCCTTTCCACTCTTCATCCTTAATCTTTGCTACATCCTGCTCCTCAATGGTCACCTCTTCTACTCTTTTTTTTTTTCTATCTCATTTTCCTCATTCATCAGCTCTTCAAAGTACTCTTTCCATCTTCCCAGCACACTTCTGTCATCAGTCAATACATTTCCCTCTCTGCCCTTTATCAATCTAACTTGCTGCACGTCCTTCTCATCTCTATCTCTCTGCTGTGCCAACCTGTATAGATCATTTTCTTCCTCCTTACTGACCAGCCTATCATACAAGTCATCATACACCCTCTGTTTGGCCTTTGACACTGCTACCTTCGCCTTACGCTGTGTCTCCCTGTACTCCTGTTTACTCTCTTCGGTCCTCTCAATGTCCCACTTCTTCTTAGCTAACCTCTTTCTTTTTACACACTCCTGCACTTCCTCATTCCACTACCAAGTCTCCTTATCTACTTTCCTTCCAGAGGACACACCAAGTACTCTCTTACCTGTGTCCCTGATCACATTTGCTGTGGTTGTCCAGTCATCTGGAAGCACTTCCTGACCACCCAAATCCTGTTTCAACTCCTCCTTGAAGACAACACGACACTCTTCCTTTTTCAACTTCCACCACTTTGTCTTCTGCTCTGCCTTTGCCTTCTTCACCTTCCTCACCATCAGCGTCATCCTGCATACCACCATCCTATGCTGTTTGGCAACACTCTCACCCACTACTTCTTTGCAGTCACTGACTTCTTTCAAATTACATCGCCTACACAAGATGTAGTCTACCTGTGTGCTCCTACCTCCGCTTTTATAAGTCACCCTATGCTCCTGTTTCTTCTGGAAGAGTGTTCACCACAGCCATTTCCATCCTTTTTGCAAAATCAATCAACATCTGTCCTTCGGTGTTCCTGTCCTGGGTACCAAACCTGCCCATCACTTCCTCGTCCCCTCTGTCGCCTGCACCAACATGTCCATTGAAGTCTGCACCAATGACAACTCTCACCTCTGGGGGTACTCTGCATCACTTCATCTAACTCATTCCAGAATCTCTCCTCTTCGAGCACACATCCTACCTGTGGGGCATAAGCACTAACAACATTGGACATCACGCCTTCAATTTCTAACTTGAGACTCATCACTCTGTCTGACACTCTTTTCACTACTAGAACATTCCTGACAAACTCCTCCTTCAAGATGACTCCTACTCCATTTTTCTTCCCATCCACGCCATGATAAAACAGTTTAAACCCTGCTCCTAAGCTTCTAGCCTTGTTACCTTTCCACCTGGTCTCCTGAACACACAGTATGTCCACCTTCCTCCTCTGCATCATGTCAGCCAGCTCTCTACCTTTTCCTGTCATAGTTCAGCATTGTGACTTTTTCTGTCTAAAGTCGGAATTCCTTCTTTTTAATCTCCATATTAAAAAAAAAAAATTAGTCTCCCAAGTCTCGCGATGGCACCGCATGCTTTCGTTTCTTCCCCCTACTCCATTTGCATGCCAATGTCGACTAAAGTTTGAAAGATGTCTGATCGCGCACACAGGTGCTCGCGCACCACACAGGTGAAAACAGACATACACAGGTGCCCAGGCGCGCACATACACACAGAGAGACACCCACGGGCACACAGACATACGCACTCGTGCACACACAGACACCCGCGCGCGCGCACACCTCCCCCACGCACACACAGAGGCCCACGCACAACAATGTTGTCAGCAAAACGAAAATTACTTGCTGTGAAAATGGACACTTATTTGTGCAAGGCTGCATCAAGGAGAACCTTCCAAGCTGCTCAGAAGCAAGACAAATCCACTCCAAAGCAATGAAGGCTAGAAGAAAGGAGTCTGAACTATCTACTGCTCAGTGCTGTGTCATGTGTTTGGATTGTGCTCAAGATTTAACACTTGAATATCTTCCTGTAAATAAGTTGATGGATGTAGTTCATGGATGAGTAGAATACTAGTATAGGAAACAATACTTAATTTAGTTCTTTAGCAAACAAGTGAAGACGTGAAATTCATCTTGAATGTAAAAGTACTAAAGTCTGTTGGGATTTTTACACCCAAGCCATAGTGGCTCATCAGGCCAGTGCTTATCCCTGGTTTCTGTAGCAACTCGGAGTTCAATTCCTCCTGGATGGGACACTAGTCCATCACAGGTTAAGTCTGTTGGGTTTTTACACCCGAGCCTCATTGGGCCGGTGCTTATCCCCGGTTTCCATAGCGTGAAGCAACCAGGAGTTCAACTCCCCCTGGATGGGACGCTAGTCCATCACAGGTTACCTTCCCAGTATATTTTTACTGGTATCCATTTATACTGCTGGGTGAACAGAGGCACACTTACGTTGAGACCTTGCCCAGGGGTCTTAGCAGGATTCGAACTCACAACTTCCCGATCATGAGCACAGCACCCTAACCACTATGCCACCGGCCCCACTACTGCAGGTTACCTTCCAAGTATATTTTTATTGGTACCCATTTATACTGCTGGGTGATCAGAGGCACACTTGTTGTTAAAATATTGCCCAGGGGTCTTAGCACAGTGGGATCTAACTGGGATTTGAACTCACAACCTCCTGATCATGAGCCCGGCCACTATTCCCACAGCAGAAGTTGGCAGTCAAAGCCAAGAAAGAAGCTTCAAAGGCAGAAGCAGAAAGGAAAATGCAAGCTGCCCAGAAGTTTGCTCGGAAAGCTCATGTCAGGGCAGTCTGACCAAATGAGTCTGTGAAATGAACACAAGGAATACATTGTATGTAAATATCGTATATAGACTGGACCAGTCATAACAATTTTTGTGAAATGAACACACAAGTAATGTGTTGTGTGTGTGGTCTGGACAAGTCATTATGATTCATTTAGATGATGTACGTGGTCTGTTAATATTTTTTTCTGTGCATTGGAAATTAAAATATTTTCTACAAGTTGGTGCTGTCTCTGCTAATTTTTGAATGTTCAGTTGCTGAAAAAACAGCACTGGGGGGGGCTTCACCCCCCCCCCCTTTCCCCCCCACCAGGTATCTACCCTTGAGACCTTGGATGAACTTCACTCTTTTTCAGTTTGGTAAATCACATTCCTGATAGTTCCAACATTCAAAGTCCCTACTGTCAGTCCGAGACTCATGCCTTTCCTCTTCTCTCTTTGTCCACGGACACGCCTCCCGCCTCTCCTTCTGCAACCTCTCCTACTTTGACCAACGTAGTCCAATTTCCACCAGCACCCTGTTGGTTGACAGCACTGATGGCGGTCGTTGTTCACCCGGGCCTTGACCAATCCGGTATGAAATTTGTATTAACGGTTTGCATTCTGTATTTTGGCAAAAGTTTTAAGCTGGATGCCTTTCCTGTCACAACCCTCTGCATTTATCTGGGCTTGGGAACAATGTGAGGATGGACACGAGGACATGCCCCCCCTCACAGCTGCATTAGTGTGTATGTATGTGTTTGTGTGTATATATGTATATATATATATATATATATATATATATACACACACACACACACACACACACACACACACAGACATACACATACATAGAGATGCTCCCCTACTTATGTTTTTAATTGGTTCCGGACGGCCGAACGTAAATTGAAAGTGAATGTAAGTTGTTACAATGACGTGTGATGTATGATACTCATACTGCACTATACATTCATAAATACCATTACCGTATCTCATAAAACGCCCCTAAATCAATTGTATTATAAACATAACATTGTAAAATAAGTTCAAATTGATAAATTTTAATCAAATTCACTCATCAAATACAATATCAAATATAACCTTTAACATTCTCTATGATGCGATCTTTCTGCTTGTAAATAGTTCTGATGGACGACGGATGGTCACTTTACATGAAGCTAAGCTAAATCACATGACATGAAGCTGAGCCGACTCACTTTGCATGAAGCTTAAAACGGCCAATCAACGCTTACGATATGTGAGGCGCTCAATACCGAAAGTAGTGCACTCTTTCACCTCTGGGGGTACTCTGCATCACATCATCTAAGTCACTCCAGAATCTCTCCTTCTCTTTTAGCTCACATCCTGCCTGTAGGGCATAAGCACTAACAACATTGAGCATCACACCTTCAATTTCTAACTTGAAACTCATCACTCTGTCTGACACTCTTTTCACTTCTAGAACATTCCTGACAAACCCCTCCTTCAAGATGACTTCTACTCCATTTCTCTTCCCATCCACACCATGAAAAAACAGCTTAAACCCTGCTCCTAAGCTTTTAGCCTTGCTACCTTTCCACCTGGTCTCCTGAACACACAGTATGTCCACCTTCCTCCTCTGCATCATGTCAGCCAGCTCTCTATCTTTTCCTGTCATAGTTCATTCAAAGTCCCTACTTTCAGTCCTAGACTCATGCCTTTCCTCTTCTCTCTCTGCCTACGGACACGCCTCCCGCCTCTCCTTCTTCGACATCTTCAACCAACAGTAGTCCAATTTCCATCAGCACCCTGTTGATTGACAGCACTGATGGCGGGCGTTGTTAACCCGGGCCTCGACCGATCCGGTATGGGGGTAATACTTCTGATTTGCATCATAAAAGTTTAGCATTGGTTTTACGTCAGATGCCCTTCCTGACACAACCCTCTGCATTTCTCTGGGCTTGGGACCAGCATAAGGGGGGGAGAGAGACACTGGTTAGTGCCCCCCCCCCCCCCCCCCGCCTCATGGCTGCATTTATATATATATAGTAGTAGGCCTCCGTCAGTTGTTGTCGACTATGGATTTCGCACGTCAGAGAGTCAAATTTTATTGGGACTTCCGACTGTGGCTGGCAAGACCAATGCGGGAGTGGCAATCACGAGTGCATCTGGAGCAGATGTAGTTTGATGGTATGGCTGGAGTGCAAGCCTTCTGCTTGGCTCTCTTTTCCCTGGTAATGACATGGATCTTTTCTTCTTCAATCTTGAGTTGTTTCTAGAGAGTAGTGTGCCATTTGCTGCCGTAAGCTGCTACCTGTTCCCAGTTCTCGGTGTTGACGTTCAGGGCTTTCATGTCACACTTGCAGAAGTCTTTGTATCGCAAGTGAGGCCGGCCAACACTTCTCTTGCCTGAGGCTAGTTCACTGTAGAGGAGGTCCTTTGGAATACGTCCTTCTTCCATCCTACACACATGACCAAGCCATCGGAGTCTGCGTTGTCTGAGTAGTGTGAACATGGTGGGAAGTCCTGCACGCTCAAGAACTTGGGCGTTGGAAACTTTGTCACTCCAATGAATGTCAAGAATTCGACGAAGTGAGCGCATGTGAAAGTTGTTGAGTTTGCGCTCCTGTCAGGAGTATGTTGTCCATGTTTCGCTGCCATAGAGGAGAGTGCTGACGATGCAGGCATTGTACACTGCCATTTTTGTTGGAGTTGTCAGCTTTGAGTTCTCCCATACATGGATGGTGAGGCGTCCCAGTGTTGTAGCAGACTTGCCGATGCGCTTGTTGATTTCAGCATCGAGTGACAGATTGTCACTGATGGTGGATCCCAGGTATGTAAACTGGTGCACGACTTCGAGTTGAGAATCATCGATGTGAATGAGAGGTGCAATTTCCGCATCCTGACTCAGCACGTTGGTCTTTTTCAGGCTGATCGTCAGTCCGAAGTCTTTGCAGGCCTGGGAGAACCTGTCTATGAGGCATTGAAGTTCATGCTCAGTGTGTGAAGTCACAGCAACATCATCAGCAAAAAGCATATCTCTCACAATTTTCTCCCTCACTTTTGTTTTCGCTTTCAATCGAGCGAGGTTGAAAAGTTGACCATCAGCTCTTGTTTGTAGATGTACACCTTCAGTTGCAGTTTCAAAAGCGTGCTTTAGAAGTATGGCAAAAAAGATTCCAAAGAGAGTAGGAGCAAGAACGCATCCCTGCTTCACTCCACTCTTGATTTCAAATGAGTTGGACATACTGCCTTCATACTGGATTGTTGCCCTCATGCCATCGTGAAAGGATCTGATGAGGCTGTGAAGTTTTGGAGGGCAGCCAATCTTTGGAAGGATGCTGAAAAGTCCTTCCCTGCTGACGAGGAAAAAAGGCCTTGGTCAGGTCTATGAAGGCTATATATAGTGGCTTGTATTGTTCTCTGCATTTCTTCTGAAGTTGGCGCAAGGAGAATATCATGTCCACTGTTGAGCGCTTAGATCAGAAACCGCACTGGGACTCGGGGTAGATGCGCTCTGTAAGTTTTTGAAGGCGCACAAGCAAGACACGGGCGTAGAGTTTTCCCACAATGCTCAGGAGAGAGATACCTCTGTAGTTGTTGAAATCACTCCTTTCACCCTTGTTCTTGTAGAGGGTGACAATCTTAGCATCTCTCATGTCTTGTGGCACAGCTCCCTCTCTACAACATTGGCATAGGACGTCATGAAGAGGCTGTAGTATGGTGTCTTTACAGCACTTATTAAGTCGGGTGGTATGCCATCGGCACCAGGTGCTTTTCCGCTGGCTAGGATGTCAATTGCTTTGCAGAGCTTGGCAAGAGTTGGTTTAGCATCTAGCTTCTCCAAGATGGGTAGAGGTTCGATGGCATCGAGGGCTGCAGCAGTAACTGTGTTCTCTCTTGAATACAGCTCTGAGTAATGCTCAACCCACCTGTCCATCTGCTTGCCCTTGTCTGTGATCATCTCCCCACTGGTGGACTTAAGTGGGGCTGTCTTGCTCTGTGTGGGCCCCAGAGCTGCCTTGATGCTCTCGTACATTCCTCTAATGTTGCCTGTGGCAGCTGCAGTCTGGATGGAGGCACGTCTTGCAGTCTGTTGTACTTTGCTTCTGGCAGCTCTGAGCGCTTGCAGGGATTTCTCACTTGGGGAGCGCTTGTATTCAGCGAGAGCAGCACGTTTTGCTTCAATCACGGGGGACATCTCAGTGGACTTGGCATCAAACCAGTCATTGTTCTTGGAGGTCTTCTTCCCAAAGGTCGCAAAGGCTGTTTTCTGAATGCCATTTCGGATGTGATCCCATTTCTCACAGGCAGAGCTGTGTTGGTGTTCAGCAGACAGTGCTTCTTGGAGAAACTTGGCAAATTCCACAACTTTCTCTGGTAGTTGCATGCTGGTGGTATCCATGCGGGGTTTGCCTTTATATTTAGAGCTGTGGAATTTCTTGGGGATAAGCCTGATCTTACAGCAGACAAGAGAGTGGTCAGTATCACAGTCTGCGCTGTGGTATGTGCGGGTAATGTGCACAAACTTGATGTTGGTATGATGGGTCAGGATCATGTCTAACTGATGCCAATGCTTTGAGCGAGGGTGACGCCATGACACCTTGTGTTGTGGCTTTGTCTGAAAGAAGGAGTTGGTCACGCACAGTCCATTGTAGGAGCAAAACTCCAGGAGGCGCTGCCCATTCTCATTGATCTTGCCAACTCCGTAGTGTCCTAGACAGGAAGGCCAGGAATCATGATCGGCACCCACTCGAGCGTTAAAGTCTCCCAGTATGATGACATGTTCCTTTGGAGGTATGTTTGACATGATGTTGTTCATGCTTGCATAGAACTCATCCTTAGCTTCTGTTGAAGATGTAAGAGTGGGAGCATAGGCACTGACAGGGGTGACGAAACCTTCAGAAGTATGGAGACGTATGATCGTCAGATGTTCGGATCCCTTGTCTCCTGGTTCAACCATCTTCAGCAGGGTGTTCCTGACTGCAAATCCAACTCCGTGCTCTCTTCGGTCCTCAGCACCCTTCCCTTGCCAGAAGAAGGTGTAGTCTTTCTCCTTGAGTGTTCGTGTCGGCAAAGCGGGTTTCCTGCAGAGCAGCAATGTCTACATTTAGTCTTACTAGCTCATTGTTGATGATGGCAGTCTTTCTTTCCATCACTGATTGCATGTAAAGTCCAGGTGTCATTGTTCGGATGTTCCAGCTTCCCAGTTTTAGGACTGGGGGCCTATTTTCTTTTTCGTTTGTTGTTTTGCCTGGTGCGGGTCTTGCAGTCTGTTTGTCGGTTTTTGTCCTGATCCCCAAGCACCCAATGAGGAAGGCAGACTGTGGCGGGACAACACCTTATTGACTGGGGGCTGCCCAGCTTGAGGCAGGCGGTAGCTATCCAGTGAAATCTGAAGATCTCTCCCACCGTCAGAAGCAACCCCTGGCGCCACACTCTTCGCCAATCGAGCACTGTGGCTTATAACCGGTATCTGCTGCTTCCCGTGTTGATTCCACGCTGTGAAGCGTAGCTGGAGTGACCTCTCCAGGGCGCGAGCCAGGGCAAGAATGTTTTGGAGGAAGAGCTTATGTAGCAGATCCCCCCTCTCTACACTGTTGATGGGTTCAAAGGAACAGCAGAAGCTGATACAATTTGGCACCAACAGTGTCGCAGGAGATGCCGGAACATTTCTGATGTCAGAAGCGGACCGCCTTAGGGACTCCATCTCCGGATTTTTCCTCAGGGTTTACTCCCAAAGCCTTCCTCTCAAGTGAGTGATTCACAAGGTAGTAGAGGTTTAGGGTCAGAGTTTTCCATCTCCTAGATGAGTTGCCTTACATGGCGCAATCTACCATGCATACTCAGTTAAGCCAAGTTGTAAAATGAATAAAAACCCAAGAAAGAGAACTCTCTGCTCTGCTGGTGATACACATCAATGCATTCTGTCTTTCAAGCTTTGATGTGTACCTATGATGAAAATTACAGACCTCTCTTATCTTTTTAAATCGGTGAACTTGCACATTTTTACGTTGCCAATACTTACTGTCCCCACACACATATATATGTATATATATATATATATATATATATATATATATATATATATATATATATATATAGATATATATATATATATACACAACCACCTGTGCTTGAACACTAGGAAGACGAAGGAGATGGTGGTCGACTTCAGGAGAAGCACTCTAACACACACACACACACACACACTCACTAGTGAATGTCCAGGGACAGGACATTGAGACAGTGGACAGTTTCAAATACCTGGGCGTTCACCTTAACAATAAACTGGACTGGTCCTACAACACCAACGCCCTGTACAAGAAGGGCCAGTCACCTCCACCTTCTGAGGAGACTTAGGTCCTTCGGAGTATGCAGGCCTCTGCTCAGGACTTTTTATGACTCTGTGGTAGCCTCTGCAATCCTCTATGCTGCCATTTGCTGGGCCCCGGGCAGCACAGAGTGGGACAGAGCGGGACAGAAAGAGACTGAACAAGCTGGTCAGGAGGGCCAGCTCTGTCCTAGGCTACCCACTGTACTCTGTGGAGGAGGTGAGTGAGAGGAGGATGGTAGCAAAGCTCACATCCATCATGGTCAACAGCTCTCACCCACTGCACCAGACTGTAGAGAAGCTGAGTAGCTCCTTCAGTGGACGACTGAGACATCCTCAGTGCAGGAAGGAGCGCTACCGCAGGTCGTTCATTCCCACCGCTGTCAGACTGTACAACGCCACTTTGTAACTGTCTGTGAAAATACCGGTTATGTGCAATAAAAACCCCGTGCACTTTAATCAACCACATCTACCCCACTGACTGTGAACCATATCAACCCATCTACTCTGCCCTCAGATACATATACACTTGAATATAGGCCAGTCTACAAAGTTGTTCCCTTCTTTTCTTTTTATTGTTTATTAATTTATACTATTTATGTATCTATTTATTTATTTACTTATATAATATATATGTAAGTGTGTATGTTTGTATATGTATCTATTTTTGCACCCCCTACTGATGGTACCTCAAGAGCCTGTAACAGTGAATTTCTCCATTGTGAGATTAATAAAGCTGTATCTTAGCTTATCTTATCTTATCTTATATATATAAAACGATATACAGTAGGCCCTCGACATTCGCGGGGGTTCGGTTTTGAGTCCTCCCACGAATCAAGATAATCCGCAAGTTCTGTACCCGGAAGTAAAACCCCAAGTTTCATGTCACATGCACAAATGAGCAGCCGGAAGTAAAATTGATTGATTTTGATTAACTGTTTGGGTTTTTACACCCGAGCCTAGCAGCTCATCAGGCCGGTGCTTATCCCTGGTTTCCGTAGCATGAAGCAATCAGGAGTTGAACTCCTGGATGGGACGCTAGTCCATTGCTGGTTACCTTCCCAGTATATTTTTTACTGGTACCCATTTATACTGCTGGGTGAACAGAGGCACACTTGTGGTTGAGACCTTGCCCAGGGGTCTTAGCACAGTGAGGGTCTCAGTGGGATTTGAACTCACAACCTCCCAATCATGAGCCCAACACTCTAACCACTACGCCACCGGCTCCACGGAATTAACTGTTTGCTGCTACGGAAGTAAAATACTATGTATCTATTACATGCGCTAAAATATGCTTCTTAAACACATTCTATAGACAGTCTTACTCATTAATACAGTATTTATGTCGTAAATTATAGTAAAACATTTCAATTTTCACTGTTATATTTATTGATGATAAAATATAAACATTATATAGCATATACTGTTGTAAAGCACTCGTATTAAAGTCTTTTTCAATTATTATTCCAGTATAGTACATTACGCTTCATCTCCTTTTACATTGAACTCGGAGTGACACCTAGAGGGCAACGTCGCGGAGTTCTCAGAGTCAAATTGTTTCTTTGTTCGTTTTAATTTATTTTATTTGTTCATGTTTCGCACTATGCTCGTCTATGATCGGTCAACCCTACTACAGCTATGAGCAGCTTCAGCTTCGGGCAACTAAGCACGCAACAACTTCTATCATGAGCTAATATGCTATGGGAGCTCAGTGATAACCGCACCCCGGCTAACAATATGCCCAGGCGGAGTTCTTAGAGGCTTGGTTGGCACTTCCGTCCATACTGCTTGAAAATGTTCAGTCCTTGCGAAACAAGATGCATGAGCTTCATGGTCAGATTGCAGCGCAGAGGGATCTACAGGACTGTCTTTCTTTCGGCTTTTTCCCCGTTCTCGGGAGTCGCCACAGCGAATCATCTGATTTGCACATTTGATTTGGCATTTGGTTTTTATGTCGGATGCCCTTCCTGTCACAACCCTTTAGAAATGGACAGAAACACGCTTCAGTACTGTACTGGAATAATAATTGAAAAAGATTTTAATACAACAGTTCAGAGAAAACCGTCATTTCTCAGGAGAAAGTCTTATTTCTTCAGAAGAGACATCCAGCGTTTTCTATCGCTTAGCCAGAGAAGACGCATAGCGTTTGAGTGGTATCATACAGCTTAACTGGTCATTAAAACTCACACAAAAAAAGAGGCTCCTTGACAACTTGTGCGCGAATGAGGAAAAAGGGGCGGGACATCAGCTCAACCAATCAGGAGAAAGGACAGCCATTGGCTGAATTTGAATCACGTGCCGGTTGCTCGGCAGTCAGCGAATACTCAAACCGTGGGTGCGAAACCGCGAATAGTCAAGGGCCTATTGTATATATAACTGAACTGGAAAGGAGGGGCACGTTTAGTCTGTCGTTTGTAAACAATGGATGCAGCATCATTACGTCATTACATCAGTGTACTATGCAGGTACGTCTAAACTCAAATTTTGACTTTTTTTTGAGAAAAAAAAAAAACGTAAAATCGAAAAAATGTAAAATGGATGAACGTAAGTCAGGGAGCATCTGTATACACAGTCAGCCCTCTACTTACAAAAACCTCTGCATACGAAAAATTCAGGTTACAAAAAACATTTTCTTAAATTTTCTTCCTCTTTTTACGAAAACAACCTCTTTTTACGAAAAGCGCCAAACCCGCCATTCAAAAATTCAAGTGCGCCATTCAAAATTCAAACAATGCGTGAGTTACTCTCTCATTGGCTATCTCCCAGCATCCCGCCCAGCTGGCCTCCCATTGGCCAGGAGGGAGTTGACCTGTACCCATACTTCCTGTTTGTCACATGTATGAAGGAGAGTTGAACAGGACTGTTGGCTTGTTTTGAGATTGATCATGCAGCACTATATTTCATTATCGCCAAAACCCCTCTACAATCGGGACGATATTGAAGCAGAAGGAGACCTTAAAGCGGAAATACAGTGGCGGAGGTGATTATTTTGGAACGATTTGAAGCAGAAGGAGCATGAGCAGAGTTCTCCGTGGGATAAGACATCTGATCTCGCAAGGAAGCAAGTTAATATTGAATCAGGACCTCTGATCTTTCAAACAGGTACTGTAATTCCGCTTTAAATACAACATCTCGTCCATTTAAACATTTGGAGCCTGCATTTGGCAAAACACACCAGAGAGACAGAGTTTTGTGTGTGTGTGTGTGTGTGTGTGTGTGTGTGAGAGAGAGAGAGAGAGAGAGAGAGAGAGAGAGTGTTTGTGTGAGAGAGAGACAGTGTGTGTGTGTGTGTGTGTGTGTGTAAGAGAGAGAGAGAGCAAGACAGAGAGAGAGAGACAGTGTGTGTGTGTGTGTGTGTTTATGTGTGTGAGAGAGAGAGATAGAGAGAGCCTGCCTACAGAGTCAGTCAGAGATGAAAGGAGGCTTAACTCTCTAGTATCTGTAGTTCCAACATTCAAAGTCCCTACTCTCAGTCCTAAACTCATGCTTTTCCTCTTCTCTCTCTGCTTACGGACACGCCTCCCGCCTCTCCTTCTTCGACCAACAGTAGTCCAATTTCCACCAGCATCCTGTTGGTTAACAGCACTGATGGTGGTCGTTGTTAACCCGGGCTTCGACCAATCTGGTATGGAATTCTTCTTTTTGACTCGCATGTTATATGTGGCATTGGTTTTATACTGGATGCCCTTCCTGACGCAACCCTCTGCATTTGTCCGGGCTTGGGACCGCGTGAGGATGAACACTGCCCCCCCCTCCCGGCTGCATTCTTCATTTTACACGTGATATGGTGTAATATAGTTTCCTCTTTTTTTCTGTGCAGCGGCTCCTGGGGTTTTTTTTCCTCCAGTGGGGGTCGCTGTAAGCGTGTAGCTCTCGTTCCGCCACACAATGAGAGAAATAGAAGAAGTTGTGCTGCGGTTGTGCTGATTGATGATCTGACTTCTCCGACTCTGCTCATCCTCTTTCAGTTCCAATCTTTCTGACAGACTTTTCCCTCTCACAGTTCCATCTGCTCCGTGCTGGGCGTTTGAGGCGGTTCACCGCGTTCTGCTGTTCACATCCAGGTGAGTTGAAGTGAGAGAACAGCAGCTGGATGCTGAATGTAGTTGGTGTAGTGCAGTGCACAGGATAGAGATCAGGGATGTGCACTGTCCTCCACTGCACTGTGGACACCATCAGGACTCATGTGGAATTCAGTCCTATAGAGGAGAGAGGCCTGATTTCTCGGGATGGTTTAGTGTGTAAATTGATCCTGTAAGACGTTAAAGTACAAATTATGTCCTTGTTGAAACTTTGCTGCTTTATTTGTGTCCCTAACTGTGATTCTCCTGCTATAGAGGTATGATATAGTCATTTTTGTGACTCACTGCATTTTATATCTGGAATATTCCATCCAGTTCTTTACATTTACTCATTACATTTACTGTCGTCTTTTCCTTTCGGCTGTTCCCTTCAGGGGTCGCCACAGCGAATCATCTGCCTCCATCTCACCCTATCCTTTGCATCTTCTTCTCTTACACCAACGACTTTCATGTCCTCCTTCACCACATCCATGAATCGTCTCTTTGGTCTTCCTCTAGGCCTTCTGCCTGGTAGTTCCAACCTCAACATCCTACTACCAATATACTCACTATCCCTCCTCTGTACATGTCCAAACCATCTCAATCTGGCCTCTCTGACTTTGTCTCCAAAACATCTTACATGTGCTGTCCCTCTGATGTACTCATTTCTGATCCTGATCCTATCCATCCTCGTTACTCCCAAAGAGAACCTCAACATTTTCATCTCTGCTACCTCCAGCTCTGCCTCCTGTCTTTTCCCCAGGGCCACTGTTTCTAACCCATACAACATCGCTGGCCTCAACACCGTCTTGTACACTTTTCCTTTCATTCTTGCCGATACCTTCCTATCACACATCACACCGGACACTTTTCTCCAACCATTCCAACCTGCCTGCACACCCTTCTTCACCTCTTACTCATTACATTTACTGTATTCCTTTATAATTACACCCCGGATTCTGATTGTTCAGATGATATGCATTAGCTATTTTCCTATAACAGTACCAGACCTTTTAATGTCTCTAACTGCTTTTCTTTTTCTAAAATTGAAAATGACTTGATGAAGAAAAGGGGTTCTCTTTGTAAACAATTTGAAAGATGAACCGAACAGCATGTGAATCTGGAAGTACCTACACAGGTGTATTAAGCAGTCACTGCAAGCCCTTTGCTCCTCACTCACAGTCTCACTTTCTGTAAATGGGATGTGCAGAATATTTTAAGTTCATTAACATGAAATACAATATTGCAGTACATGTACCTGCCAGTTAAATTATATAGGTATATATCTTTAGCCGAAGGGAGTTTGAAAAGTTAAATTCTGAAAGGGTTAAATAAGTCTGCAGTAAAGGGCCTATATAAAATCCCGAACTCTTAAATTTAGTGGTGCTAATAATTTTTAATTATTTTAATACACTGTTGTTTGTGCTTTTTTTGCGCAACACTGAGCATCTTTAACACTTTGGGCATGGTATCAGTTCAGGTTTTACTTCATATACAGACGCTCCCCGACTTACGTTCGTCCGTTTTATGATTTTCGATTTTTACTTTTTTTTTTTTTGTACCTAGTTTTGTAGTTGTACCTACGTAGTATGCTGACGTAATGAGTTATATAGCGTGTTACCCTTGTGTTAAGACATCGTCTCTGTGATCTTTGTGGTTACACTGTTTTGCGGACTTTTGTAACCCTAAGCAAATATGGTTGGTCAGAAGCATAAGCCTACTAGCATGGATGCAAGTCTCATACACAGAGATGAATTAACTATCTGCTCGGATCGGCACAATCTACCATGCATGCTCAGTTAAGCAAAGCGAGTTGTAAAATGAATGAAAAGAGATCTCTTCACTCTACTGGTGATTCACATCAGTGTAGGCTGAGTTCTAAACGAGTTCAATGGCGCCCTTGCTGACTTGAAAGACCGGAAGTCCGTATAACCCACAGCAAGTACACTACTTTCGGTTTTGAGCGCCTCACATATTGTCAGCGTTGATTGGCTGTTTTAAGCTTCATGTAAAGTGACTCGGTATAAATAAGTGACTTATTTGAAATTAATGTTGATATTATTTGATATTATTTTACAATTATGTTTATAATAATTTATTTAGGGGTGTTTTATGAGATACGGTAATGGTATTTATGGATGTATAATACAGTATGAGCGTCACACGTCATAAGTCACTGTAACAACTTGCGTTCACTTTCAACTTGCGTTCGGCTGTCCAGAACCAATTAAAAAACGTAAGTCGGGGAGCGTCTGTACTCCACTGCTTTGATCACGTGATTAATCAGCTACCTGTTTTGGTGCCATGCGCCTTTCTTACACATCCAAGTGATATTCTATTAACAAGTTTGTTTTTCACAAAATCCTTAAATCTTGTAGTCATAACAGTAAAGGCATCAATCCTCCTTTAAATTGAACTTTCAAAAATCAGAACTTTGTCAAACAGTTCAGTAGGGATTGTTTCACAAAATAAATTTTGTGATGTGACAGTGTGAAATATTACAAATCACTGGAAATGGGGTGTTCTCACAGTGATAACATATAACATAAGCCTCCTGAACTTTGAAGAACTCTTTAACTACAATTAATTTAAGAATAAACTTACCAGTATCTCATGTCCTTTACACACTTTTCAACTTAATTAAGCTGATGTGTCTCATCTGGGATTGCTGAAATATATAACTGTGTCAAGTATATATCATGTCACAATGGCACCTAAAAGATGTATTCTTCCACTGAACCAGGGGCCACATTGCAGGGCAGCAGCCTAAGCAATGAGGTCCAGATGTCCCTATCCCCAGCCACTTTTCTCCAGCTCTTCTGGAATGACACTGAGGTGTTCCCAGACCAGCCGAGAGACATAATCTGTCCACCATGTTCTAGGTTGACCTCGGGGTCTCTTCTCGTTTGGATATGCCCAAAACACCACACCAGGGAGACATTCAGGAAGCATTCTAACCAGATGCCTATCACCCCAACTGGCTCCTTAATGTGGAGGAACAGCAATTCTACTTTGAGCTCCTCCTGGATGGTTGAGCTTCTAACCTTATCTCTAAGGGCAAGACCCGCCACCTGGCAAAGGAAGCTCATTTTAGCTGTTTGTATCTATGGGCTTGTTCTTTCCATCACTACCCAAAGCTCGTGACCGTAGGTGAGGATTGGAACATAGATCGACTGGTAAATTGAGAGCTTTGCCTTGTGACTCGGCTCCCTCTTCACCATGACAGACCTGTACTGGCTCCATTTTACAGCAGCGGCTGCAGTGATCCAGCCGTAGATCTCTCGCTCCATCCTTCCCTCACTCATGAAGAGGACCCTGGGACACTTGAACTCGAAACTTTGAGCAGGACCTCATTCCAGACCCGGAGAGGGCAGTCCACCATTTTCCGACTGAGAACCATGGCCTCGGACTTAGAGGTGCTGATTCTCATCCTGGCCTTTTCGCACTCAACTCGGAGAGAGCTGGAGGTTCTGGATTGATGAAGCCAAAAGGATAGAATCATCCGCATAAAGCAGAGACAAGATCCGATGGCCAACAAACCAGAACCCATCAACGCCTCGGCTGTGCCTAGATATTCTATACGTAACATTTATGAATGGACTCAGTGATAAAGGACAGCCTTGGCAGTCTTCATCTCTCACCAGAAACAAATTCGTCCCGCTATTACCAAAGCTCTGGCTTCGGTGATACAGCAAACGAATGGTCCATAGCAATTGGTCCGGAACGCTGTACTTCCAGAGCACAAGATAGCCCGAGGGAAAGCCTTCCCTAAATCCACAAAACACATGTGGACAGATTGGGCACACTCCCGTCGCCCCCTCCAGGGTCCCATAGACTGTATGGAGTTGGTTGAGAGTGCCGCAGCCAAGAAGAAAACCACATTGTTCCTCCTGAATCCAAGGTTCAACTATCAGTCGGATTCTCCTCTCCAGCTCTTCTTCGTAGATTTTCCCGGGTCGGCTGAGGAGTGTGACTCCATGATAATTGGAACACACACTCCGGTCACCCTTTTTAAAAGGTGGGACTACCACCTCCTTTGCCAATCTAGAGGTACGGCCCCCGATGACCACATGATATTGCAGAGACGTATCAATCAAGACAGTCCTACAACATCCAGGGCCCTGAGAAATTCGGGGTGAATCTCATCCACCTCCAGAGCTCAATCATTGAGGAGCTTTTTCACTATCTCAGCGACCTCAGATCTAGTGATGGGTGGACCCCCACCCAAACCCCCAGGGTCTTCTTCGTCCACGGAGGGCATGTTGGTGGGATTAAGGTGGTCCTTGAAATATTTCTTCCACCTCCCAACAACATCCCCAGTCGAGGTAAGCAGCTCCCCACTTGCACTGTAAACAATATTTGTGGAAAACTGCTTCCCCCTCCTGAGGCATCGAATGGTGGTCCAGAACCTTTTTGAGGCAAACCAAGCAGATAACTGCTTTCCAGGCCCTCATCAAACTCCTCCCACAGCCGAGATTTTGTATCTGCAACAGCTCAGGCTGCAGCATGTTTGACCTTCTGGTACATGTCTGCTGCCTCAGGAGTCTCACAGGCCAATAAGACCCGATAGGCCTCTTTTATCAGCTAGATGGCTCCCTTCACCTCAGGTGTCCACCACCGGGTTCAGAGGTTACTGCTATGGCAGGCACTGATGACCTTCCTGTCACAGCTCTGGGCTGCTGCCTCAGCAATGGAAGCATGAAACATGGCTCATTCGGATTTCGTGTCAGGCATCTCCTTCGGGATGTGTTTGTAGCTCTGCTGGAGGTGGGAATTAAAGGCCCCTCTGACAGGAGACTCTGCCAAACGTCCCCAGGACATACAAAGTACACGTTTGGGCCTTGCGGATCTGGAGTGCATCCTCCCCCAACATTGGAGACAGTTCACCACTAGGTGGTGATCAGTTGACAGCTCATCTCCTCATTTCACCCAAATGTCCAGAACTTGCAGTCGCAAGTCCAGTGATACGACTACTAAGTCGATCATCGAACTGCGGCCTAGGGTGTCCTGGTGTCAAGTGCACTTCTGGTTACCCTTTTATTCAAACATGTTATTCGTGATGGACAACCCGTAATGAGCACAGAAGTCCAACAATGAAACACCTTTTAGGTTCAGACTGAAGAGGCTGTACTTACCCATCACATCCTTCCAGGTCACACTATCATTGCCCACATGGGCATTGAAGTCTCCCAGGACAATGAGTGAATCTCCTGTGGGGAGTGTTTTCCAGCATACCCCCTGAAGACTCTATAAAAGGTGGGTACTTTTAAATGACATTTGGTACATAAGCACAAACGACAGTCAGGACCCGTCCACCCACCAGAAGGCAGGGGGAAGCTACCCTTTTGTCAACTGGGAGAACCTTAATGTGTGGGCACCAAGATTGGGGGGGGCGCAACAAGGATGCTCACACCGGCTCATCGCCTCTCACCATGAGCAACTCCAGAATGGAATAAGGCCCAGCTTCTCTCGAGATGGGTGGTTCCAGAGCACAAGCTATGTGCTCAGGTGAGTCTGACTATATTTAGTTGGCACTCTCCACTTCGCACACCACAGCTCAGACTCCTTCCCCACCAGAGAGATGACATTCCATGTCCCAAGAGTCAGAGTCAGTAGCCGAGGATCGGTCAGACAGAACCCATGCTGTCAGTTGCCACCCAACCCATACTGCATCGACCCCCTCTAGCCCCTCCTACACGTGGTTGGTCCATGGGAGGGTGGACCCATATCTTTTTTTTTGTACCCAGCTGGGCTCCAAGGGCAGAAGCCAAATCACTCGTCGCTTCCCTTTGAGACCCTCCTCCAGGCCTGGCTCCTGAGGGGCGCAGTGACCCATGTCCGTGCAAGGGAAACTGCGTGCTTGTTTCTTTCTTTATAGAGGTCTTTTGACCCACATTTCATCTGAACTTTCACCTAGGATTTGTTTCCCTTGGGTGACCCTACCAGGGGCATGATGCCCCCAACAACACAGCTCCTCCATCATAAGGTGGAGATTCACAAAGGAAAACAGAGTATGTATGAGAGCAAAAAGCAATGGTCCTCGAACAGAACCTTGTTAACCTTGCCATCAAAACACACAGGCTAACTAGTTGCATGTAAAAACCAGAAGAGAGCCGTCAAGAAAAGCAGTATGATTAACGGTGTCAAAATTCATGCTAAGTTCAAGTAACACACGAGGAGACACAGCCATGGTCAAAGGCCAGCAGTAAATCATTTACAGTCATCCCTTGCCACTTCGCGATTTAAGCATCACGGTCTTGGTACATCGCAGTATTGTAATAAAAAATACAATTAAAAAAAAATTCATGAAAAATTCAAAATTCACGCTGAAACTTGCATGTAAGCAAGCGGAAGGCAGGGACCCAAGGCAGGCTGCATCCATTGTTTCCAAACGACAGACTGGAGTGCCCCTCCTCCCCAGTTCAGGCAGCGACCGCCCGCTCAACTCAATCTCGCAAGCTGATTGGCTTAGACGCGTGACGCTGTTGCCTCCCGCTCACTCAACTCAATCTCGCAAGCTGATTGGCTTAGACGCGTGATGCTGTTGTCTCGCACATTCCCACAGGATTTTTTTTTGTGATTTTGTAATCTTATAGTGTTTGTGAATGTCCTGCACCCCGGAGAAGAGCTATTGTCAGAGGTGAGTACAGTACTTAAAGTATTTATATATAAATTCTATTTAAATATTAATACATTACAGTATTTACATATGCATATAACTGTGTAACGTTTAATATACACTTCTTGTGTTGTATAGATGTGAAAACCTATAGAAATGAGACCACATGGTAGAAATGAGAGGGGCGTTCCTGCTTCGCGGTTTTTTCGAATATCGCGGCCAGGTCTGGTCTACATTATCCGCGATATTCAAGGGATGACTGTACCATCTTAATGAGTGCTGTCTCTGTGCCTTGATGAGACCTAAATACTGAAATACATTTCATGAATGTTATTTTTAATGCAGCCGTGAGGGAGAGGCATGAGCCAGTGTCTCTCTCTCTCTCTCTCTCTCTCTCTCTCTCTCTCACGCCGGTCCCAAGCCCGGATAAATGCAGAGGGTTGCGTCAGGAAGGGCATCCAGCGTAAAACAAATGCCAAATAAAATATGCGAGTCACAACAAAAAATTTCATACCAGCTCGGTCAAGGCCCGGGTTAACAACGACCGCCATCAGTGCTGTTAACCAACAGGGTGCTGATGAAAATTGGACTACTGTTGAAGAAGGAGAGGCAGGAGGCATGTCCATAGGCAGATAAAGAAGAGGAAAGGCTTGAGTCTAGGACTGAGAGTAAGGAGAGTAAGCAGAGGAGGAAGGTGGACATACTGTGTGTTCAGGAGACCAGGGGAAAGGTAGCAAGGCTAGAAGCTTTGGAGCAGGGTTTAAGCTGTTTTATCATGGTGTGGATGGGAAGAGAAATGGAGTAGGAGTCATCTTGAAGGAGGAGTTTGTCAGGAATGTTCTAGTAGTGAAAAGAGTGTCAAACAGAGTGAGGAGTCTCTAGTTAGAAATTGAAGGCGTGATGTTCAATGTTGTTAGTGCTTATGCCCCACAGGTGGGGCTGGTGGCGTAGTGGATAGGGTGCTGCGCTCATGATTGGGAGGTTGTGAGTTCAAATCCCACTGAGACCCTCACTGTGCTAAGACCCCTGGGCAAGGTCTCAACCACAAGTGTGCCTCTGTTCACCCAGCAGTATAAATGGGTACCAGTAAAAATATCCTGGGAAGGTAACCTAGCATCCCATCCAGGGGGAGTTAAACTCCTGGTCGCTTCATGGTATGGAAACCAGGGATAAGCACTGGCCTGTTGAGCCATGAGGCTCAAGTGTAAAAACCCAACAGACTTTACCTACCTACCTTACCTTATGCCCCACAGGCAGGATGTGAGCTAAAAGAGAAGGAGAGATTCTGGAGTGAGTTAGATGAAGTGATGCAGAATACC
This sequence comes from Plotosus lineatus, assembly GCA_024760905.1. Classification (NCBI taxonomy): domain Eukaryota; kingdom Metazoa; phylum Chordata; class Actinopteri; order Siluriformes; family Plotosidae; genus Plotosus; species Plotosus lineatus. The sequence continues at coordinate 959,436 of CM045741.1, forward strand.
CCCAGAGATGAGAGTGGTCATTGGTGCAGACTTCAATGGACATGTTGGTGCAGGAAACAGAGGGGACGAGGAAGTGATGGGCTGGTTTGGTATGCAGGACAGGATGCAGAAGGACAGATGTTGGTAGATTTTGCAAAAAGGATGGAAATGGCTGTGGTGAATACTTTCTTCCAGAAGAAACAGGAATATATGGTGACTTATAAAAGCGGAGGTAGGAGCACACAGGTAGATTACATCTTGTGTAGGCGATGTAATTTGAAGGAAGTCAGTGACTGCAAAGTAGTAGCGGGTGAGAGTGTTGCCAAACAGCATAGGATGGTGGTGTTCAGGATGACGCTGATGGTGAGGAAGGTAAAGAAGGCAAAGGCAGAGCAGAAGACAAAGTGGTGGAGGCTGAAAAGAAAAGAGTGTCGTGTTGTCTTCAAGGAGGATTTGAAAATGGCTTTGGGTGGTCAGGAAGTGCTTCCAGATGACGACTGGACAACTACAGCTAATATAATCAGGGAGACAGGCAGGAGAGTAGTTGTTGCGTCATCTGGAAGGAGAGGAGATAAGGAAACTTGGTGGTGGAATGAAGAAGTTCAGGAGTGTGTACAAAGGAAGAGGTTAGCTAAGAAGAAGTAGGACATAGAGAGGACTGAAGAGAGTAAACAGGAGTACAGGAAGACAGCGTAAGGCGAAGGTAGTGGTGTCAAAGGCCAAACAGAGGGCGTATGATGACTTGTATGCTTGGTTGGAAAGTAAGGAGGGAGAAAATGATTTATACAGTTTGGCACAGCAGACAAATAGAGATAGGAAGGATATGCAGCAAGTTAGTGATTAAGGACAGAGAGGGAAATGTATTGACTGATGATAGAAGTCTATTGGGAAGATGGAAAGAGTACTTTGAAGAGCTGTTTAATGAGGAAAATGAGAGAGAGAAAAAAAAAAGTAGAAGAGGTGACCATTGAGGACCAGGAAGTAGCAAAGATTGGTAAGGGTGAAGTGAAGAGGGCATTGAAGAGGATGAAGAGTGGAAAGGCAGTTGGTTCTGATGACATACCGGTGGAGGTATGGAAGTGTCTCGGAGAGGTAGCTAGACTAAGGGCAGAGGTCAGTATTTGTGAACAACAGTTTGGTTTCATGCCAAGAAAGAGCACCACAGATGCAGTGTTTGCCTTGAGGATGTTAATAGAGAAGTACAGAGGAGGTCAGAAGGAGCTGCATTGTGCCTTTGTGGATCGGGAGAAAGCATATGACAGGGTGCAGAGAGAGGAACTGTGGTATTGCATGAGGAAGTCTGGAGTGGCAGAGAAGTATGTTAGAGTGGTGCAGGACATGTATGAGAGATGTAACACAGTGGTGAGGTGTGCTGTCGGTGTGACAGAAGAGTTCAAGGTGGAGATGGGACTGCATCAAGGGTCAGCTCTGAGCCCCTTTTTGTTTGTTATGGTGGTGGACAGGCTGACAGGCGAGGTTAGACAAGATTCCCCATGGACTATGTTTGCAGATGACATTGTGATCTGTAGTGAGAGCAGAGAACAAGTGCAGGAAAATCAAGAGAGGTATGCCCAGGATACGAGGGGAATGAAGGTTAGCCTCAGTAAGACAGAATACATGTGTATGAACAACAAGGACCCAAGAGGAACGGTGAGGTTACAGGGAGCAGAGATATGGAAAGTGGAGGATTTTAAGTACTTAGGCTCAACAATCCAGAGCAATGGAGAGTGTGGAAAAGAGGTGAAGAAGCGTGTGCAGGCTGGTTGGAATGGTTGGAGAAAAGTATCCGGTGTGATGTGTGATAGGAAGGTATCGGCAAGAATGAAAGGAAAAGTGTACAAGACGGTGTTGAGGCCAGCTATGTTGTATGGTTTAGAAACAGTGGCCCTGGGGGAAAAACAGGAGGCAGAGCTGGAGGTAGCAGAGATGAAAATGTTGAGGTTCTCTTTGGGAGTAACGAGGATGGATAGGATCAGGAATGAGTACATCAGAGGGACAGCACATGTAAGATGTTTTGGAGAGAAAGTCAGAGAGGCTAGATTGAGATGGTTTGGACATGTACAGAGGAGGGATAGTGAGTATATTGGTTGTAGGATGCTGAGGTTGGAAGTACCAGGCAGAAGGCCCAGAGGAAGACCAAAGAGACGATTCATGCACGTGGTGAGGGAGGACATGAAGGCAGTTGGTGTAAGAGAAGAAGATGCAGAGGACAGGGTGAGATGGAGGCGGATGATTCGCTGTGGTGACCTCTGACGGGAACAGCCGAAAGGAAAAGACGAAGAAGATTTCATGAATGTTATTTTTTACAAAGACAAGAATATAACTGTTGTGCTCCAGCTTTTTCAAACATCTTAGAGATAAAAGGGAAGTTTGGTTTATATTGATCTGCAGTTGGACAGCTGGGAGGAGTTTGTGTGTTGTTTGCTTTTTCGTGTCTTTTGAGAATTGAAAAAAATGCGAGTTTATGGGATTAAGGGAATTGCTAAGATTAAGAGACGTGCTAAGAGTGGAATTACAGGGATCCCTCACTTTCTGCGTTTAATTGGGACCGAAATCCCATGCAACCATCGAAATCCACGAAGTAGGATCACCACCACCCACCAACCCCCGACTGATGTATACATACATGTATATGTCTATATAATATCAATAAATACATATTCGATGATATTAATGCTTATAATAACAATTAAACTTCAAAAAATAACATAAGATGTCAATAAAATATAAATACAGATGCTCCCCAACTTACCAACATTGGTTTTGCAAAAATCCGGAGATACAAACAGGTCTGTCTGAGGTCGAAAGTGAAATAAAATTGAAGAACAAGTAGTAATAGAGATGGAAAAAAATCTATGGAAAGATACATCGTAAATATAAGTATGAAATATGATTAAACATTATCCTGAGGTACACTTAATACTAAGCTACAGTAGAGGGGGGCGTGGCTGATACGTGCTTTACTCAGGTCTGGGAAGAGAAGCAGAATACTTTTCTGAACTCCTGCCAAAACTTTCAAAGAAAAAACAAATTGACTCCAGTATTATAATGAACTGGATAGGAGTGAAACTCTCTGTAAATCTGATCAGATCCGCTGTGCTGTGCTTGAGAGGAACCAGGAGTTTAAACACGGGACATAGATTATGGGGAGGGTGGGAGAGAGATAGAGAGATCGTATACAGTACAAACTCGTATAGGTTACTTATACAAGGTTTAAACATGCATTCCCCTCTAAAGAATGCCCTGTAACGACTTGCAAACAAATTCATCTAAGAACGGCCATCCTGAACCTAACTCAGTAAGCTGGGGTGCGTCTGTACACACACATACAGATGGCATGAAGAAGACCTCATACATACATACGCGCACGCACGCACGCATGCAGATGCCCATGCACACACACACACATGCAAAAATGTATCCAGTTTTGATGTAAGATTTTGGGTTGGTTTTTTTTGTTTTGTTTGTTTAGGGGTTCTTGGTTTTTTTTTTTTTTTTGCATAATTGGCCTTGTTTTTATGACATTTTCCAAAACTTTTCCTCATTCTTCCTTAGTTTCCTTATTTTTTAATTCTTGGACTCTGGAACCACCCATCTCGAGAGAGGCTGGACCTTATTCCATTCTGGAGTTGCTCATGGGAATGCCGCTGTGGGCAGCCTTGTTGCTTTCGTCTCGGTGCCCAAATGGGGTTCTACCTATTAGACAAAAGGGTAGCTTCCTTTGGGTGGGGGAGACGGGTCCTGGCTGTTATTTGTGCTTATGCACCAAATGACAGTTCAGAGTACCCACCCTTCTTTGAGTCTTTAGGGGGATCTGTTGGAGAATGATCCCTCAGGAGACTCGCTCGTTGTCTTGGGAGACTTCAACGCACATGTGGGCAACGATAGTATGACCTGGAATAGTGTGATCAGTAGGTACGGCCTCTCCAGTCTGAACCCAAATGGTGTTTCGTTGTTGGATTTCTGTGCTCGTCAGTTTGTCTATCACGAACACCATGTTCGAACAGGGGTGTCTATAAATGCACTTGGCACCATGACGCCCTAGGTTGCAGTTCGATGATCAACGTTGTAGTCTGTCATCGGACTTGTGGCCGCATGTTCTGGACACTCCGGTGAAGAGGGGAGCTGAGCTGTAAACCAATTACCACCTGGTGGTGAGCTGGCTTCGATGGTGGGGGAGGCTGCCTTCCAGACCTGGCAGGCCCAAGCATATAATTAAGGTCTGCTGGGAATGTTTGACAGAGTCTCCTGTCAAGGAGGCCTTTAACTCCCAACTTTGGCAGAGCTACAACAACATCTCTGAGGAGGCAGGTGACATGGAATTGCTGAGGCGGCAGCTCATATCTGTGGCCGGAAGGTTGTCGGTGCTTGTTGTGGCGGTAGCCCCGGAACCTGGTGGGGGAAACCTGTGGTAATGGGGGCCGCCCAGCTGAAAAAGGAGGTCTATTGGGTGTTATTGGCCTGTGGGACTCCCGAGGCAGCAGACAGGTACTGGCAGGCCAAATGTGCTGTCACCAAAGCTTGGGCATCGGAAGAGTTCGATGAAGGCCTGGCGACTGTTTATCGGTTGGCCTTAAAAAGGTTTTGAACCACCATCCGACACCTCAGGAGGGGAAGCAGTTCTCCACAAACACCATTTACATTAGAGGTGGAGAGCTGCTCACCTCGACTGGGGATGTTATTGGGAGGTGGAGGGAACACTTTGAGAACCTCCTCAATCCCACCAACACGCTCTCTGTGGAGGAGGAAGACCCCGGGGGTTTGCACGAGGGTCTGCCCATCACTAGAGTGAAGGTCACTGAGATAGTCAAAAAGCTCCTCGGTGGTCGGGCTCCGGAGTTGGATGAGATCCGACCTGAATATCTCAGGGCTCTGGATGATTTAGTTGTCTTGATTGACACGTCTCTGCAACATTGCGTGGTCAACGGGGGCTGTACCTCTGGATTGGCAAACTGGGGTGGAAGTCCTCCTTTTTAAAAAGGGGGACGAGAGGATCACACTCCTCAGTCTACCCGGGAAAGTCTATGCAGGGGTACTGGAGAGGAGGATCCGACCAATAGTTGAACTTCAGATTCAGGAGGAATAATGTGGTTTTTGTTTTGGTCTTAGCACTCTTGACCAAATCTACACGCTCCACAGGATCTTGGAGGGGGCATGGGAGTTTGTCCACTTGTGTTTTTTGTTTTTGGAGAAGGCTTTCGACCGTGTCCCTCGAGCTATCTTGTGGGGCATGTTCCAGGAGTACGGTGTTCCAGACCTGTTGCTACGGACCATTCAATCGTTGCATCACCGGAGCCAGAGTTTGCTCCGTGTTAGTAACAACAGATCGAATTCATTTCTAGTGAAGGTTGGAGTCCACCAAGGCTGCTCTTTGTCACCGATTCTGTTTATAATTTTTATGGACAGAATTTCTAGGCACAGCCCGAGGTGTTGAGGGGTTCAGGTGTGGTGGCCATCAGATTTTTCTTAAGATCTGCTTTTTGCGGATGATGTCCTTTTGGTTTCATCAAGCCAGGACCTCCAGCTCTCATTGGAGCAATTCGCAGTCGAGTGCAAAGCGGCCGGGATTAAAATCAGTACCTTCAAGTCAGAGGCCATGATTCTTAGTCGGACAAGGGTGGAATGCACTGTCCGGGTCAGGAATGAGGTCCAACGGAGCCTGTACTTGTTCTTTGTGGTGAAGAAACACAAATTTGTTTTTTTGTTATTTTTTTAAATAAAAATTAAACTTTCATATATTTTAGATTCATTGCACACCAACTGAAATATTTCTGGTCTTTTATTGTTTTAATACTGATGATTTTGGCATGCAGCTCATGAAAACCCAAAATTCCTATCTCAAAAAATTAGCATATCATGAAAAGGTACTCTAAACGAGCTATTAACCTAATCATCTGAATCAACCAATTAACTCTAAACACCTGCAAAACATTCCTGAGGCTTTTAAAAACTTCCAGCCTGGTTCATTACTCAAAACCGCAATCATGGGTAAGACTGCCGACCTGACTGCTGTCCAGAAGGCCATCATTGACACCCTCAAGCAAGAGGGTAAGACAGAAAGAAATCTCTGAGCGAATAGGCTGTTCTCAGAGTGCTGTATCAAGGCACCTCAGTGGGACGTCTGTGGGAAGGAAAAAGTGTGGCAGAAAACTGCACAACCGGAAGAGGTGACCGAACCCTGAGAAGATTGTGGAGAGGGGCCGATTCGAGACCTTGGGGGACCTGTGGAAGCAGTGGACTGGGCTACAGGTGCCACATTCCCCAGGTCAAGCTACTTTTGAACCAGAAACAGTGGCAGAAGTGCCTGACCTGGGCTACAGAGAAGAAGCACTGGACTGTTGCTCAGTGGTCCAAAGTACTTTTTTCGGATGAAAGCAAATTTTGCATGTCATTCGGAAATCGAGGTGCCAGAGTCTGGAGGAAGACTGGGGAGAAGGAAATGCCAAAATGCCTGAAGTCCAGTGTCAAGTACCCACAGTCAGTGATGGTCTGGGCTGCCATGTCAGCTGCTGGTGTTGGTCCACTGTGTTTTATCAAGGGCAGGGTAAATGCAGCTAGCCATCAGGAGATTTTGGAGCACTTCACGCTTCCATCAGCTTCCAAAAGCTTTATGGAGATGAAGATTTTCATTTTTCAGCACGACCTGGCACCTGTTCACAGTGCCAAAACCACTGGTAAATGGTTTACTGACCATGGTATTACTGTGCTCAATTGGCCTGCCAACTCTCCTGACCTGAACCCCATAGAGAATCTGTGGGATATTGTGAAGAGAAAGTTGAGAGACACCAGATGCAACACTTAAGGCTGCTATCGAAGCATCCTGGGCCACAGGCTGATTGCCTCCATGCCACGCCGCATTGAAGCAGTCATTTCTGCAAAAGGATTCCAGACCAAGTATTGAGTGCATAACTGAACATAATTATTTGAAAGTTGACTTTTTTGTATTAAAAACAACTTTTTTTATTAGTCAAATGAAATATGCTGTCTCTGTCTTCCTTTCAGCTTTTTCCCATTTACTCGGGAGTCGCCACAGCGAATCATCTGATTCGCACGTTTGATTTGGCAGAGGTTTTTTTACATCGGATGCCCTTCCTATCACAACCCTTTTTAGCAAGAGACAGAAACATGCTGACGACTTTGCAGCCTACTCTTTACGAAAGTCAGCAATGGTTCTTTTACATGCCTCTCACCATAGACAGTGAGAGACATGGCCCACCTTTGATAACCTAGTTAGCTGCACTGGGGGGAACAGTGACAACCTTGTGGAGAGTGGGACTCGAACCCCCAACCTTTGGATCAGTGATCCAGAACCCTATAACACTAGACCACCACTGCCCCACAGTCAAATGAAATATGCTAATTTTCTGAAATAGGGATTTTGGGTTTTCATGAGCTGTATGCCAAAATCATGAGTATTAAAAAAAATAAAAGATCTGAAATATTTCACTTGGTGTGCAATGAATCTAAAATATATGAAAGTCTAATGTTTATCAGTACATTACAGAAAATAATGAACTTTATCACAATATGCTAATTTTTTGAGAAGGACCTGTGTGTGTGTGTGTGTGTGTGTGTGTGTGTGTATGTAAGATACATATATATATATATATATATAGATATATATATATATATATATTTGGGTGGTGGGGGGGGTTTGAACTCCCGCCACTCTGAGTGTGATGAAGTTGTGTGATACGCTCTTCCGACGAACATGTACATTTCATTACAGGCTTAGTATTAAACAGGAAGTTCTCGTAGTGAAGTCTCATCTTCATCGTGATTTGTGATGCGCTCCTTGTACTTGTGAGACAATACGCGGCTTATCCAGACTTCTGGTCTTTCAAGTGAGCAAGTGCGTGTTGAATACTGGTTTAGTACTCTACCATCACTTGTGTGTCACTTGCGACAAACATCTACTTTCGAGCTCATCACATTTACTGAAAACATCTCACTACTGTGCTCTTGCAATTACGAGCAAGAGCAACATATACGCGATTTCAAAAGTGTGTCTGCTTCATTCCTATCACTTCATGGGCGCTGTCATATTGTAAAGAAAGTCAGATATACTGTAGAATCATTTCATTTTTTTTTTTCTTAACTTATTCATTCAAATATGAAAGCAACTTACATGTATATAATAAGTGATTGATTGATTGTACAGTGATACCTCTGCTCACGAACATAATTGGTTCCCAGAAAGTGTGTGTGAGGCGAAAAGTTCGTCTTCCGAACATTTATTTCCCATAAGAAACCATTAAAATGAGAATAATCCGTTCCCAGGTCCCCATAAAACATAATTTTCTACTAAATAAGCCTTAAAACTACACAAAAATATACCTTATTTTATGTATAATAAATGTCTATTGTATTGTAATTAAAGAAATAAACTGTACTGTATAATAAAGTCGTTTTATTTACCTTTGTGATGGTAGTTGATGGCTTGGTGGAATGGAGTGGGGGGAGGAGGGAGGGAGGGACTTACTGTTTGGAAGGAGAGTTTGGAAACGCCTACTGTTTGGAAACACGCATAGCCACACACGCACCCTTAATAGCTTCCTTGTTCTTAAGGATGGTGGTAGACTTAGCGTACTGGTACTGGGACGCTGAGTCACACAAACGCACACCTCGTTCGTGTTTTTCAATGATCTCCGCCTGTGGTGGGTCTTTTTCGGTCCCATAATAGCAAAAGTACACTCAATATGGTCCAAAATGTCGATCAAACACAAACCACTTCCGCATTCAAAGAAAGGGGTGTGACGAACTGTGACGCCGTGAGCGTGCGTCAGCTTCTCGTGGCCGCCACCGTGGCGCTGTTCGACCGCGTGGTTTGATTCGTCCGCCGAAAACTAGTTCGTCAGCAGAGACAATATGCTCGCAAATTTAATGTTCTTGAGGCGAAAAGTTCGTGAGCTTAAGCGTTCGTCAGCGGAGGTTTTACTGTATTTTATAAAAACGATTTTAGCAAGCAAAAAAAGAGCAAGGTTAGACCATCAGAAGTAACAGGAAGAGAAACCATAGCGGAGAGCTAAAAAGAAGGAAAGAACAGCCAAGCTCCTGTTGCTCACAATGGAAATTAAGCTTAAGAAGTAAAACAACAAGAACGAGATTTGTACACAGTGTAAATATTAAGATAAGCTAAGATACAGCTTTATTAATCTCACAATGGAGAAATTCACTGTTACAGGCTTTGAGGTACCAACAGTAGGGGGTGCAAAAATAGATACATATACAATAATACACACATACATATACATTATATAAGTAAATAAATAAATAGATACATAAATAGTATAAATTAATAAACAATAAAAGAAAAGAAGGGAACAACTTTGTAGACTGGCCTATATTCAAGTGTATATGTATCTGAGGGCAGAGTAGATGGGAATATTGAACATAGAAGTTAGTGTAAATAAACTGTTTTTCTCAAAGACACAAATTTTAAGAGTAGTCCCTTCATCTTGAAAGTTTAGAAGGTAAGATGATTGAATTTTTGTAATAAATACATATAATCTATTGTATGCCTTTAAAACACTGTAGGAACATGTGACATAATATGCATATCTGCTTTTTCTACATATGTGATACAGCAGTGCCATTCCTTTTTCAAGTACTTTCACCTTTCAAACCCTTTCAAAAAAAAGTTATGAAATTACTCATCTTTTGGAGAGATAATTATGATACAGTTGGCTCTCTACTTACGAAATTAATCAGTTGCAGAGCCTTTTTCGTAGTCTAGAGTTTTCGTAAGTAGAGGCGCATTTTACATGTAAAATGTGTGATTCGCTCCAAGGCTCCCAAGATTACCCCATAAACCCTTTAATTCATGACAATGTCATGACATGATATTCATGACGACACGCCCCGCTTCGCCATCACTGGCTGCAGGTGATCACGCTACATTGCTCGGCCAATCTGTGCTGCAGGAAATTTGGTGTGCTCAGTGGTCGAATTGTGACTGTTGTGATGGTACGTCGTGTGATTTCTTTCTTAATCTTTTAATCCATACTATATTGAGTAAAAAAAGAAAGTGGTCGGACGAATATGTACAACATGGATTCACGTATATAACGGAACGTGATATTAGTCGGCGTCTTATCTGCATGATTTGCAAAGTAGGATCAACCCTGTGCTGACTGACGTTTCCGTACATGTATATATACATGTAATATTAATAAATACATATTCACTACTATAAATGTTTATAATAACGATTAAATATTAAAAAATAATGCATAAGATGTAAATAAAACAAATACACACACATACAGACACACGCGTGCTTGCACTCAGATAAAATAGCACCTCACATAAAAGTGTAAGTTGTTGTGGTGGGGGGGGTCATGCATTGTATTGGTTTTGTTCTTTGAACACAGTGAAGTTAATGCATGGATCATTTTGGTTCCCCAATAAAAACTTATATCTGTCTTGAATTTGAAAAAAAAAAAATCATATCTTAGTTTTCACTAAAGAAGGGTTCGGTGAATAAGCATGTGAAACAGGTGGGGTTCAGTACCGCCAACAAGGTTAAGCACCACTGGTTTAAATGGACGGGATGTTGTATTTAAAGCGTAATTACTGTACCTGTTTGAAAGATCAGAGGTCCTGATTCAGTATTAACTTGCGAGATCGGATATCTTGTCCCACGGAGCACTCTGTTTTTATGCCTATTCTGTCTCAATATCATGCCGAAATAATCGCCTCCGTCTCTGTATTTCCGCTTTAAGGTCTCCTGGTTCAATATTGTCCCGATTGTAGAGGGGTTTCAGTGATAACGAAATATAATGCTGCAATGATTAATCTCTAAACAAGCCAACAGTCCTGTTCAACACTCCACGCGTTTGACAAACAGGAAGTATGGGTACAGGTCAGCTCTCTCCTGACCAATGGGAGGCCAGCGAGGCGGGATGTTGGGAGACAGCCAATTAGAGAGCAACTCACGCATAGTTTGAATGGCTCGTTTGAATTTTTGAATGGTGCATTTGGTGCTTTTCGTAAAAAGAGGTTGTTTCCGTAAAAAGAGGACGAAAATTTTGGAAAATGTTTTTCGTAACCTGGATTTTTCCTAACCTGGATTTAACTTTATCCCTGTGTAGTTGCCAAAACTCTGCACGTCTCTCTTATTCTTAAAAATATGCACCAGCACACTTCTCCTTCATTCATCCGGCATCCTCTCACTCTCTAAGAGCTTGTTGAATGTTCTTGTCAGGAAATCTACTGCTATCTCTCCTAGACATTCCATACCTCCACCGGTATGTCATCAGGACCAACTGCCTTTCCACTCTTCATCCTCTTCAATGCCCTCTTCACTTCACCCTTACTAATCTTTGCTACTTCCTGGTCCTCAACGGTCACCTCTTGTACTCTTTTTTTTCTCTCTCTCATTTTCCTCATTCATCAGCTCTTCAAAGTACTCTTTCCATCTTCCCAATTCACTTCTGTCATCAGTCAATACATTTCCCTATCTGTCCTTAATCACTCTAACTTGCTGCAAATCCTTCCCATCTCTATTTCTCTGCTGTGCCAACCTGTATAAATCATTTTCTCCCTCCTTACCGTCCAACCTAGCATACAAGTCATCATACGCCCTCTGTTTGGCCTTTGATACCGCTCCCTTCGCCTTACGCTGTGTCTCCCTGTACTCCTGTTTGCTCTCTTCGGTCCTCTCAATGTCCCACTTCTTAGCTAACCTCTTCTTTTGTACACACTCCTGCACTTCCGGTACTTCCACCACCAAGTCTCATTACAGACGTTCTCCAACTTACATTCATTCATTTTACTTTTTTTTCGATTATATGGGTTTTTTGTTTTGTTTTGTTTTTTTTTTTTTCAAAAAAAATTGTCAAATTTTGAGGTTTGACGTACCTTCGTAGTATGCTGACGTAATGACGCTGCGTCCATTGTTTACAAACAACAGACTGAACGTGCCCCTCTTTCCCAGTTCAGTTTTATATATATATATATATATATATATATATATATATATATATATATATATATATATATATATATATATATATATATATATAAAATATATTATTATATAGCGTGTTACCCTTGTGTTAAGATGTCGTCTCTGTGATCTTTGTGTTTACACTGTTGTGTGGACTTCCATAACCCTAAGTAAATATGGTTGGTCAGACGCGTAAACCTATGAGCATGGGTGCAAGTCTCATACACAGAGATGAATTAACTATCTGCTAAGATAGGCGCAATCTATCATGCATACTCAGTTGAACAAAGAGAGTTGTAAAATGAGTGAAAACCCGAATCCAGAAAAGAAAGAGAACTCTCCGCTCTGCTGGTGATTCACATCAGTGCCGGTTGATTACTAAACGAGTATTCAACGGCACCCTTGCTCACTTGAAAGACCGGAAGCCCGTATCTTTTCTATCAAACCCGCGCTTTGTCTCAAGCACAAGCAAATAAACTTCTTTCGGTGTTGAGCGCCTCACATATTGTAAGTGTTGATTGGCTGTTTTAAGCTTCATGTAAAGTGACTTGGCTTAGCTTCATGTAATGTGACTTGGCTCAGCTTCATGTAAAGTGACCATCCGTCGACCATCAGAACCATTTACAAGCATAAAGATCGCATCATAAAGAATGTTAAAGGTTGTCTTTGATACTGTATTTGATATTTGATGAGTGAATTTGATTAAAAATTATCTATTTGAAATTATTTTGCTTGAATTTAATTTATTTGAAATTAATGATGATATTATTTGATATGTAGGGCCGGTGGTGTAGTGGTTGGGGTGCTGCGCTAATGATCGGGAGGTTGTGAGTTTGAATCCCATTGAGACCCTCACTGTGCTAAGACCCCTGGGCAAGGTCTCAACCACAAGTGTGCATCTGTTCACCCAGCAGTATAAATGGGTACCAGTGAAAATATACTGGGAAGGTAACCTGTGATGGACTAGCGTCCCATCCAGGAGGAGTTGAACTCCTGGTCGCTTCATGCTACACAAACCGGGGATAAGCATCAGCCTGTTGAGCCACTAAGCTCGGGTATGAAAACCCAATAGACTTTACCTACCTTTTGTTATTTGATAAGATTGTAAAATAATATCAAATATATGTTTATAATAGAGGTGTTTTATGAGATACAGTAATGGTATTTATGGATGTATAGTACAGTATGAATGTCATACATCACTCGAAGATAGAGTATCAACTTACGTTCATTTTCAACTTGCGTTCGGCCGTCTGGAACCAAATAAAAACGTAAGTCGGGGAGCGTCTGTATCTACTTTCCTTCCAGAGGACATGCCAAGTACTCTCCTACCTGTCTCTCTGATCACATTAGCTGTAGTTGTCCAGTCATCTGGAAGCACATCCTGACCAACTCCTCCTTGAAGACTTCCTTTTTCAGCTTCCACCACTTTGTCTTCTGCTCTACCTTTGCCTTCATCATCAATGCCATCCTGCATACCACCATCCTATGCTGTCTGGCAACACTCTCACACAGTACTACTTTGCAGTCACTGACTTCCTTCAAATTACATCGCCTACACAAGATGTAGTCTACCTGTGTGCTTTTACGTCCTCTTTCATAAGTCACCCTATGCTCCTGTTTCTTCTTGAAGAAAGTATTCACCACAGCTATTTCCATCCTTTTTGCAAAATCGATCAACATCTGTCCTTCTGTGTTCCTGTCCTGGATACCAAACCTGCCCATCACTTCTTCGTCCCTTCTGTTGCCTGCACCAACATGTCCATTGGGGTCTGCACCAATGACCACTCTTTCACCTCTGGGGGTACTCTGCATCACTTCATCTAACTCACTCCAGAATCTCTCCTTCTCTTCTAGCTCACATCCTGCCTGTGGGACATAAGCACTAACAACATTGAACATCACGCCGTCAATTTCTAACTTGAGACTCATCACTCTGTCTGACACTCTTTTCACTTTAGAACATTCCTGACAAACCCCTCCTTCAAGATGACTCCTACCCCATTTATCTTCCCATCCACACCATGATAAAACAGCTTAAACCCTGCTCCTAAGCTTCTAGCCTTGTTACCTTTCCACCTGGTCTCCTGAACACACAGTACGTCCACCTTCCTCCTCTGCATCATGCCTCTAATTTTTCCTGTCATAGTTCCAACATTCAAAGTCCCTACTTTTAATCCTAGAATCCTCTTCTCTCTCCACCTACGGACACGCCTCCCACCTCTTCATAGACCAACAAGTCGCCCAGTTTCCACCAGCACCCTGTTGGTTAACAGCACTGATGGCAGTTGTTGCTAACCCGGGCCTCGACCGATCCGGTATGAAATTCTTGTTGATGAGTCGCATAGCAAAGTTGGCAAATGTTTTATGGCGGATGCCCTTTCTGTCGCAACCCTCTGCATTTATCCGGGCTTGGGACCGATGTGAGAATGAATACTGGCTTGTGCCCCCTCTCCCTGCCCCTCCCTCACGGCTGCATTAAAACTGGGCTTTAAACAAAAGGTAAAATTACCGCCAACTAGTGGCTTTTCCCCAAATTTCTTCTTCTTTTCCTTTCGGCTTTTCCCTTCAGGGGTCGCCACAGCGAATCATCTGCCTCCATCTCACCCTATCCTTTGCATCTTCTTCTCTTACACCAACGACCTTCATGTCCTCCTTCACCACATCCATGAATCGTCTCTTTGGTCTTCCTCTAGGCCTTTTGCCTGGTAGTTCCAGCCTCAGCATCCTATTACCAATATGCTCACTATCCCTCCTCTGTACATGTCCAAACCATCTCAATCTAGCCTCTCTGACTTTGTCTCCAAAACCTCTTACATGTGCTGTCCCTCTGATGTGCTCATTTCTAATCCTATCCATCCTCGTTACTCCCAAAGAGAACCTCAACATTTTCATCTCTGCTACCTCCAGCTCTGCCTCCTGTCTTTTCCTCAGGGCCACTGTTTCTAACCCATACAACATCGTTGGCCTCAACACCGTCTTGTACACTTTTCCTTTCATTCTTGCCGATACCCTCCTATCACACATCACACTGGACACTTTTCTCCAACCATTCCAACCTGCCTGCACACGCTTCTTGACCTCTTTTTTTTCCACACTCTCCATTGCTCTGGATTGTTGAGCCTAAGTACTTAAAATCCTCCACCTTTCTTATCTCTGCTCCCTGTAATCTCACCATTCCTCTTGGGTCCTTGTCATTCATGCACATGTATTCTGTCTTACTGAGGCTAATCTTCATTCCCCTCCTTTCCAGGGCATACCTCCACCTCTCTAGATTTTCCTGCACTTGTTCTCTGCTCTCACTACAGATCACAATGTCATCTGCAAACATCATAGTCCATGGGGAATCTTGTCTAACCTCGTCTGTCAGCCTGTCCATCACCATAGCAAACAGGAAGGGGCTCAGAGCTGACCCTTGATGCAGTCCCACCTCCACCTTGAACTCTTGTGTCACACCGACAGCACACCTCACCACTGTCTTACATCTCTCATACATGTCCTGCACCACTCTAACATACTTCTCTGCCACTCCAGACTTCCTCATTCAATACCCAGTTCTTCTCTCGGCACCCTGTCATATGCTTTCTCCAGATCCACAAAGGCACAATGCAGCTCCCTCTGACCTTCTATGTACTTCTCCATTAACATCCTCAAGGCAAACACTGCATCTGTGGTGCTCTTTCTTGGCAAGAAACCAAACTGTTGTTCACAAATGCTGATCTCTGCCCTTAGTCTAGCTTCCACTATTCTTTCCCATAACTTCATCGTATGGCTCATCAACTTTATCCCTCTGTAGTTGCCACAACTCTGCACGTCTCCCTTGTTCTTAAAAACGGGCACCAGCACACTTCTCCTCCATTCCTCTGGCATCCTCTCACTCTCTAAGACCTTGTTAAATGTTCTTGTCAGAAAATCTACTGCTACCTCTCCTAGAGACTTCCATACCTCCACCGGTATGTCATCAGGACCCACTGCCTTTCCATTCTTCATCCCCTTCAGTGCCCTCCTCACTTCACCCTTACTAATCTTTGCTACTTCCTGGTCCTCAACAGTCACCTCTTCTACTCTTTTTTTTCTCTCTCATTTTCCTCATTCATCAGTTCTTCAAAGTACTCTTTCCATCTTCCCA
Source organism: Plotosus lineatus (assembly GCA_024760905.1). Taxonomy (NCBI): domain Eukaryota; kingdom Metazoa; phylum Chordata; class Actinopteri; order Siluriformes; family Plotosidae; genus Plotosus; species Plotosus lineatus. Next base: position 975,494 of record CM045741.1, read on the forward strand.
GCAAACTTCTGTCATCAGTCAATACATTTCCCTCTCTGTCCTTTATCAATCTATCTTGCTGCACGTCCTTCCCATCTCTATTTCTCTGCTGTGCCAACCTGTATAAATCATTTTCTCCCTCCTTACTTTCCAACCGAGCATACAAGTCATCAAACGCGCTCTGTTTGGCCTTTGACACTGCTACCTTTGCCTTACGCTGTGTCTCCCTGTACTCCTGTTTACTCTCTTTGGTTTTCTCAATGTCCCACTTCTTCTTAGCTAACCTCTTCCTTTGTACACACTCCTGCACTTCCTCATTCCACCACCAAGTCTCCTTATCTACTTTCCTTCCAGATGACACACCAAGTATTCTCCTACCTGTCTCCCTGATCACATTTGCTATAGCTGTCCAGTCATCTGGAAGCACTTCCTGACCAACCAAAGCCTGTTTCAACTCTTCCTTGAAGACAACCCGACACTCTTCCTTTTTCAACTTCCACCACTTTGTCTTCTGCTCTGCCTTTGCCTTCTTCACCTTCCTCACCATCAGCATCATCCTGCACACCACCATCCTATGCTGTTTGGCAACACTCTCACCCGCTACTACTTTGCAGTCACTGACTTCCTTTAAATTACATCGCCTGCACAAGATGTAGTCTACCTGTGTGCTCCTACCTCCACTTTATAAGTCACCCTATGCTCCTCTCTCTTCTGGAAGAAAGTATTCACCACAGCCATTTCCATCCTTTTTGCAAAATCTACCAACATCTGTCCTTCTGCGTTCCTGTCCTGGATACCAAACCTACCCATCACTTCCTCGTCCCCTCTGTTTCCTGCACCAACATGTCCATTGAAGTCTGCCCCAATGACCACTCTTTCACCTCTGGGGTACTCTGCATCACTTCATCTAACTCCCTCCAGAATCTCTCCTTCTCTTCTCGCTCACATCCTGTCTGTGGGGCATAAGCACTAACAACATTGACCATCACACCTTCAATTTCTAACTTGAGACTCATCACTCTGTCTGACACTCTTTTCACTTCTAGAACATTCCTGACAAACTCCTCCTTCAAGATGACTCCGACTCCATTTCTCTTCCCATCCACACAATGATAAAACAGCTTAAACCCTGCTCCTATGCTTCTAGCCTTGTTACCTTTCCACCTGGTCTCCTGAACACACAGTATGTCCACCTTCCTCCTCTGCATCATGTCAGCCAGTTCTCTACCTTTTCCTTCCATAGTTCCATTATTCAAAGTCCCTACTTTCAGTCCTAGACTCATGCCCTTCCTCTTCTCTCTCTGGCAATGGACACGCCTCCCGCCTCTCCTTCTTCGACCAACAGTAGTCCAATTTCCATCAGCACCCTGTTGGTTGACGGCACTGATGGCGGTCGTTGTTAACCTGGGCCTCGACCGATCCGGTATGTCATTCTTTCTTGTGATTCGCATTGTTTATTTGGCATTTGTTTTACGCCGGATGCCCTTCCTGACGCAACCCTCTGCATTTATCCGGGCTTGGGACCGGCGTGAGGGAGAGACACTGGTTTGTGCCCCCCCCCTCACGGCTGCATTGCTTTTCCACAAATTTACAGTTGCAAAAGTAATCAGAAGGTTTACTGTCATTTGACGATGGCAAAGTCCATTCTCAGATTAGCCCACAATAATGCCTCTTTGAAAATCAGATGTTCACAGCACAGGTACTTGCTCCAAAAATACAAATATATTAACAATTTTGATCAGCTGGGATTACAGACCAAACTAAGTCATGAGGATATGTCTCTTTGTTAAGGTTCTTTCACATCATATGACTGAATCTGAGCAGAGTATAGCTCTAGACACTTCAGATCCTACTTCTTTTATCAGCTTTCACATAAGTCAACTTCAGTGAACAGTTCAGTTGGCAGCCTTACATGATGTGGCATTCTTTTGCTTATAAATATAAGCATGTCCTCTCCTCCTTCCAGTGCCTGCCTTTTCGAAGTCATCTTGACTTCCCAAATGATGGAAAAGTTTTCTTCACCAAATCAAGAATTCTATGATCATCCACTTTAATTAGACTCGGTGGTTTTCCTTGCCTTTTGGTGTACTTGAATGAGGGAAATATATTGCTTCCTTTTAAGAGAATAAATCAAGTTGTTCATTTAAACGCTAATTAATTTTGCGGTTTTTCTGACAGGTGTGTTTTTGTTTTCTTTTGTTTTTCAATCCAATGACAGTTCCCTGCTTTAAAGATCTGTCAAATGCAAATTCAATTTTTTCACTCACCTTCAGACCAATCAACTTTACTTAAACAGGCTGCACCTGCCATGAAACTGTACTTATCGATCTACTGTCCTTTCTACGTTTATTTAAAAAAAAAAAAAAATAGGGACACATTCACTCAGAGAGGGCTGAACCAAATTCATAGTCTCTTTTTCAGTCTGTGATTTTGTAAAAAAATGCCTGTAAATGTAGGTGATGGTTGTCTTGTTTGGTCTCAGAACAAGTATTCTGAGAAGTATTTTGGGCTGGAATGAGAACAGTATCCTCACTGCAAGATCCTCCCTCCAAATTCTCTTCGGAACAAAGTCACTTTTCAGAGAAAAGCTACATCATTTTATAGCTCGGATTTTTGCTAATGAAATATTGCTAAATGGCCTGTTTGGTTTAAAATATTGACCTGGAACATAACTTCCCTTTTCTTCTGATGCAGATATAAATGGTGAACAGGCATTTCATCTTGTCCTTTATGCTACTCATCAAAAGTTGAGATCCAGAAGAGCATCAAGAGATTTCAAAAATGATGAAATTGGAAGATATTAAATGTGAGGAACTGGAACCCGTGGAGAGCTGCAGTAATGATCAACTCTCTGATACTTTCCACAACAATGTTTTACCTAGACGAGGGCAAAAAGTAATTCACCGCTGCTTACTGTGTGGGAAGAGTTTCAGTCGTAAGACCTACCTCAGGCAACATCAGCGGACTCACACGGGAGAGAAACCGTATCACTGCTCACTCTGTGGGAAGAAATTTGGCCAGAAGAGTCATGTCAAACAACACCAGCGCATTCACACGGGAGAGAAGCCATATCGATGCTCGGAGTGTGGGAAGAAGTTTACCTGCCAGAGTCACCTCCAGCGCCACCAGCGCATCCACGCAGGAGAGAAGCCGTATCCGTGTTCACATTGTGAGAAGAGTTTTAGCGAAAGAGGTTTTCTCATAAATCACCTGCGAGTTCATACAGGAGAGAAGCCATACCACTGCTCAGAGTGTGGGATGAGTTTTACACAACGAAGTAACCTCCAAAAACACCAGCGCATTCATACAGGAGATAAGCCGTATCAGTGCCTTGTTTGTGGGAGGAGTTTTACACAAAAATCCACTCTCCAAATCCACCAACGCATTCACACTGGTGAGAAACCGTATTACTGCTCACAGTGTGCTAAGAATTTTACTACGCTGAGTAATCTCCGAAAACACCAGCGTGTTCATACAGGAGAGAAAATGCATCGCTGCTCGGAGTGTGGGAAGAGCTTTAGGACTCACAAAAATTTTCTGCAGCACAAGCACATTTACACAGCGGAGAATGAGGACATCGTTTAATTTTCAACAGAAAACATGTGAATGAACTAGATTATTTCTAAATTATTTAATAAGGGTTCTTAAGTAAACCTGGTGGTGAAGGCGCTGGATCGCTGATCCTGAGGTTAGGGATTAGAGTCCCACTCTCCACAAGGTTGTCACTGTCCCCCCAGTGCAGCCAAATGGGTCATCAAAAGTCGGCCATGTCTTTCACTGTATGAGGCATGTAAAAGAACCATTGCTGACTTTTGAAAAGAGTAGGCTGCATAGCCATCAGCATGTTTCTGTCCCTACCTAAAGGGTTATGTCAGGAAGGGCATCCGACGTAAAAACCTATGCCATATCAAACATGCCAATCAGATGAGTTGTTGTGGAAAACCCCTGGAAAAAAAGGGGGAAAGCCGAAAGATGATGATGAGTAAGTAAACCTGGTAGAGTGTATTGTGTATATTTCTTACTGTGTACTAAAAATTGTAATAATTATGAACTTTCAGATAACGTGCAAATTATGTTCGCCAGACTGTTGCAGGTTCATGCATTGAAGGAGTTTTTAAATTTTTTTAATAATACAGGGATCCCTCACTTTCCGCGGTTAATTGGGACTGAGATCCCCATGCGATTATAGAAATCCGCGAAGTAGGATCACCCACCCCACCCCCCTGACTGATGTATACGTACATATGTATGTGTATATAATATCAATAAATACATATTCAATGTTATAAATGCTTATAATAACAATTAAACATTAAAAAAAATGACATAAGATGTAAATAAAATATAAATACACACATACAGATTTTGTGGCATTTTCCTTTTCCCCTATTCTTCCTTAATTTTCTTATTTTTTAATTCAATGAATATGTATTTATTTATTTTAAAAAAAGAAACCTGCAATGCACTGAAGCTGCATGAATTGAAGCGTGAAGTAGCGAGGGATCCCTGTACTTGTAACATTCCCATGGAGAAAACAGTGTGCGGAGGGGTGAATCATTTTGGAATTACTTATAGTAATGTGTAAATGTATATGAAGATAAGGTCAGATTTTAATGTAAGGCCAAGTGTAAAAAATTCTTTGTTAGCAATAACATGCTAAAAGATTCACCCGGGAGGGAGGATTTTTGTTTTGTTTTGTTTTGTTTTGGGGTTTTTTTGCCTGTGCAGGCCACCCAGGATTCGTGGGTTTGATACTGATTTTGCTTTGGTCACTTTTTACTATGGTATATGATAGGGGACACATGCATTTATATTTTTAAGATATTTTTAAGGTTGGCCTAAATTATCTCCAACAGGTTACTTCATGGTAACCTATTGATGGAGGTATCAGAGAACCAAGGAAAGAGAATAAACAATCAGTGTTTTAAATAATAACACAAACAATTTGTTTTTGTTGAACATTCAGGTTGCTGGTGGAAAATGTAAGTAAACCCTTGGATTTAATACCTGATGAATGTTTAGGCTCATTGTCCTACTGCATCACCCACTTACTACAGTGGTATGAAAAAGTATCTAAACCTTTTGGAATTTCTCACATTTCTGCATAAAATCACCATCAAATGTGATCTGATCTTTGTCAAAATCACACAGATGAAAAAACAGTGTCTGCTTTAACTAAAACCATACAAACATTTATAGGTTTTCATATTTTAATGAGGATAGCATGCAAACAATGACAGAAGGGGGAGGAATAAGTAACTGAACCATCACATTTAATATTTTGTGGCCCCCTCTTGGCAGCAATAACTTCAACCAGACGCTTGCTGTAGCTGCAGATCAGTCTGGCACATCAATCAGGACTAATCTTGGCCCATTCTTCTTTACAAAACTGCTGTAGTTCAGTCAGATTCCTGGGATGTCTGGCATGAATCACTGTCTTGAGGTCATGCCACAGCATCTCAATGGGGTTCAAGTCTGGACTTTGACTTGGCCGCTCCAGAACGTGTATTTAGTTCTTATGAAACCATTCTGAAGTTGATTTACTTCTGTGTTTTGGATCATTGTCTTGTTGCAGCATCCATCCTCTTTTTAGCTTCAACTGTCTGACAGATGGCCTCAGGTTTTCCTGCAAAACATCCTGATAAAATTTTGAATTCATTTTTCCAGTAATGCTTGCAAGTTGTCCAGGCCCCGAGGCAGCAAAACAGCCCCAAACCATGATGCACCCTCCACCATGCTTCACGGTAGGGATGGGGTGTTGATGTTGGTGAGCTGTTCCATTTTTCCTCCACAAATGATGTTGTGTGTTATTGGTATCCAGGACAGGAACACAAATTAGTATCCAGGACAGGAACACAGAAGGACAGATGTTGATCGATTTTGCAAAAAGGATGGAAATGGCTGTGGTGACTACTTTCTTCCAGAAGAAACAGAAGCATAGGGTGACTTATAAAAGTGGAGGCAGGAGCACACAGGTACACTACATCTTGTGTCGGCGATGTAATTTGAAGGAAGTCAGTGACTGCAAAGTATTAGTGGGTGAAAGTGCTGCCAAATAGCATAGGATGGTGGTATGCAGGATGACGCTGATGGTGAGGAAGGTGAAGAAGGCAAAGGCAGAGCAGAAGACAAAGTGGTGGAAGTTGAAAAAGTGTCGTGTTGTCTTCAAAAGAGGAGTTGACACAGGCTTTGGGTGGCCAGGAAGTGCTTCCAAATGACTGGACAACCACAGCAAATGTGATCAGGGAGACCGGTAGGAGAGTACTTTGTGTGTCCTCTGGAAGGAAAGTAGATAAGGAGACTTGGTGGTGGAATGAGGAAGTGCAGGAGTGTGTACAAAGGAAGAGGTTAGCTAAGAAGAAGTGGGACATTGAGAGGACCGAAGAGAGTAAACAGGAGTACAGGGAGACACAGCGTAAGGTGAAAGTAGCAGTGGCTAAGGCCAAACAGAGGGCGTGTGATGACTTGTATGATAGGCTGGACAGTAAGGAGGGAGAAAATGATCTAGAAATAGAGATGGGAAGGACGTGCAGCAAGTTAGAGTGATAAAGGACAGAGAGGGAAATGTATTGGCTGATGACAGAAGATGGAAAGAGACTTTGAAGAGCTGATGAATGAGGAAAATGAGAGAAAGAAAGAGTAGAAGAGATGACTGTTGAGGAGCAGGACGAGAGCATTAAAGAGGATGAAGAATGGAAAGGCAGTTGGTCCTGATAATATACCTGTGGAGGTATGGAAGTGTCTAGGAGAGGTAGCAGTAGATTTTCTGACAAGAACATTCAACAAGGTCCTAGAGAGTGAGCAGATGCCGGAGGAGTGGAGGAGAAATGTGCTGTTGCCCATTTTTAAGAACAAGGGAGACGTGCAGAGTTACGGCAACAACAGAGGGATAAAGTTGATGAGCCATACAATGAAGTTATGGGAAAGAATAGTGGAAGCTAGACTAAGGGCAGAGGTCAGCATTTGTGAGCAACAGTTTGGTTTCATGCCAAGAAAGAGCACCACAGATGCAATGTTTGCTTTGAGGATGTTAATGGAGAAGTACAGAGAAGGTCAGAGGGAACTGCATTGTGCCTTTGTGGATCTGGAGAAAGCATATGACAGGGTGCCAAGAGAAGAACTGTGGTATTGTATGAGGAAGTCTGGAGTGGCAGAGAAGTATGTTAGAGTGGTGCAGGACATGTATGAGAGATGTAAGACAGTGGTGAGGTGTGCTGTCGGTGTGACCGGCGAATTCAAGGTGGAGGTGGGACTGCATCAAGGGTCAGCTCTGAGCCCCTTCTTGTTTGCTATGGTGATGGACAGGCTGACAGACGAGGTGAGACAAGAATCTCCATGGACTATGATGTTTGCAGATGACATTGCGATCTGTAGTGAGAGCAGAGAACAAGTGCAGGAAAATCAAGAGACGTGGATGTATGCCCTGGAACGGAGAGGAATGAAGGTTAGCCTCAGAAAATCAGAATGCATGTGTGTGGATGAGAACGACCCAGGAGGAACGGTGATGTCACAGGGAGCAGAGATAACGACGGTGGAGGATTTTAAGTACTTAGGCTCAACAATCCAGAGCAATGGAGAGTGTGGAAAAGAAGTGAAGAAGCATGTGCAGGCAGTCTAGAATGGTTGGAGAAAAGTGTCCTGTGTGATGTGCGATAGGAGAGTGTCAGCAAGAATGAAAGGAAAAGTGTACAAGACGGTGGTGAGGACAGCGATGTTGTATGGCTTAGAAACAGTGACGCTGAGGAAAAGGCAGGAGGCAGAGCTGGACGTAGCGGGGATGAAAATGTTGAGGTTCTCTCTGGGAGTAACGAGGATGGATAGGATCAGAAATGAGTATATCAGAGGGACAGCCATAAGCTAATTGGCTGAGCTCTCAATGGCAGGGAGGGACGTTGTATACTCATTTCCCTGTCACTCATAAAGATTGCCGGCCAATCACGGGCATCTGTGAGTTGATTTGTTCAAGGGGTGGATAGTGCTTTCCCTCTGAATGTGTTCGACCTCGTTAATATGCATGCACTACAATTTGAAAAGAGGTGGGTGGCTCGCACTGCAAATCACGGAGCGGGCATGTGCATGCTTTTGACCCTCCCTGGTTGGTGGTGGTCATGTGATAGGGAACGCAATGCCTCATGGGTGGGACTTGGATACAAATAAATTATAGACAAAATGTTAAAAAAAAAAAATGCATCGGCTCAGGACGACTTTGGGGAAATCACTCCCAAACACTATAGTACGTAGTTACATCACAAAATGGCAGTTAAAACTGTACCATGCCAAAGGAAGCTGAACATAAATACAGTAATACAGTCTGGTTCTCTGGGCTTCGAGGCATTTGGCATGGTCCATCGCACAGTGGAAATGTGTTTTGTAGTCAGATAAATACGTTTTTGAAGTGTTTGTGGAAGAATTGAATGCCACGTGCTGCTGACCAAACAGGAAAAGGACCATTCAGAATGTTACCAGCCACATGTCCAAAGTCCAAAGTCTGTCCTGGTACAGGATCGTGTCAGCGGTAGGTAACCTGCAGTTCAGTAATGGGCCCATTAATGCCGAGAGATACAGCTCAAGTAGGGGTGGGTATTGCCTAGATTTTATGTATTGTTATATACAGGGATTCCTCACTTTCCATGGTTAATTGGGACCAAGAGCCCCACGTGACCATCAAAATCCACGAAGTGGGATCACCCCCCCTGACTGATGTGTACATACATGTATATGTGTATATAATATCAGTAAATACATCTTTTGATGCTATAAATAAGGGGTTGGGAACCTATGGCTCGTGAGCCAGATGTGGCTCTTGATGACTGCAGATAAATTAGGTGGCCTTTATTAACAGAATAACTAATATATATTTTTGTTGTCATTTAAATAAAAATACATAAAAAGATCATCAAATATAAGAAACACAGATAAATAAAGCTAACGCATTTTAATCTATACACAGATGCTCCCCGACTTACGTTTTTAATTGGTTCCGCACGGCCGAACGCAAGTTGTTACAGTGACGTATGACGTGTGTCATACTGTACTATACATCCATAAATACCATTACCGTATCTCATAAAACACCACTAAATCAATTATTATAAACATAACATTGTAAAACAATATCAAATAATATCAACATTAATTTCAAATGAGGCACTTATTTATACCGAGTCACTTTTCATGAAGCTGAAAACAGTCAATCAACGCTTACAATATGTGAGGTGCTCAATACCGAAACCGAAGACCGAAACTAGTGTACTTGGCCAAAGTAGTGTACTTGCTGTGGGTTGGACTTCCGGTCTTTCAAGTGCATAAGGGTGCCGTTCAACTCGTTTAGAATACAGCCTGCACTGATGCAGTCTCCCAGCAAAGCGGAGAGCTCTTTCTTTTGTGTAAGTAAGTAAGTAAACTTTATTCAAGAGATGCATACAAAGAACAAGTACAAATCCTAATAAATATTAATATAAAATAAGTATACCCTCTTAGGATTCTGCTAAAAGATAATAAATATAAAGATTGTGCCGATCTGAGCAGATAGTTAATTTATCTCTGTGTATGAGACTTGCACCCATGCTAGTAGGCTTACACTTCTGACCAGCCATATTTGCTTAGGGTTACAAAAGTCCGCAAAACAGTGTAAACACAAAGATCACAGAGACGACGTCTTAACATAAGGGTAACACGCTATATAACTGAGATATATACAGTGTGTATGTATGTGTGTATGTATGTATGTATGTGTATGTATATATATATATATATATATATATATATATATATATATATCTTTATCTTCTTTTACTTTCGGCTGCTCCCTTCAGGGGTCGCCACAGCAAATCATCCGCCTCCATCTCACCCTATCCTCTGCATCTTCTTTTCTGACTCCAACGACCTTCATGTCTTCCTTCACCACATCCATAAATCTCTTCTTTGGTCTATATATATATATATATATATATATATATATATATATATACACTAGTCCTCAAAAAAATTAGCATATTGTGATAAAGTTCATTATTTTCTGAAATGTACTGATAAAAATTAAACTTTCATTTATTTTAGATTCATTGCACACCAACTGAAATATTTCAGGTCTTTTATTGTTTTAATACTGATGATTTTGGCATACAGCTCATGAAAACCCAAAATTCCTCTCTCAAAAAATTAGCATATCATGAAAAGGTACTCTAAACGAGCTATTAACCTAATCATCTGAATCAACCAATTAACTCTAAACACCTGCAAAAGATTCCTGAGGCTTTTAAAAACTCCCACCCTGGTTCATTACTCAAAACTGTAATCATGGATAAGACTGCTGACCTGACTGCTGTCCAGAAGGCCATCATTGACACCCTCAAGCAGGGGGGTAAGACACAGAAAGAAATCTCTGAGCGAATAGGCTGTTCCCAGAGTGCTCTATCAAGCCACCTCAGTGGGACGTCTGTGGGAAGGAATAAGTGTGGCAGAAAACGCTGCACAACCAGAAGAGGTGAGCGGACCCTGAGGAAGATTGTGGAGAAGGGCCGATTCCAGATCTTGGGGACCTGTAGAAGCAGTGGACTGTGCTACAGGTGCCACATTCCCCAGGTCAAGCCACTTTTGAACCAGAAACAGCGGCAGAAGCGCCTGACCTGGGCTACAGAGAAGCAGCACTGGACTGTTGCACAGTGGTCCAAAGTACTTTTTTCGGATGAAAGCAAATTTTGCATGTCATTCAGAAATCGCGGTGCCAGAGTCTGGAGGAAGACTGGGAAGAAGGAAATGCCAAAATGCCTGAAGTCCAGTGTCAAGTACCCACAGTCAGTGATGGTCTGGGGTGCCATGTCAGCTGCTGCTGTTGGTCCACTGTGTTTTTATCAAGGACAGGGTCAATGCAGCTAGCTATCAGGAGATTTTGGAGCACTTCACGCTTCCATCTGCTGAAAAGCTTTATGGAGATGAAGATTTCATTTTTCAGCACGACCTGGCACCTGCTCACAGTGCCAAAACCACTGGTAAATGGTTTACTGACCATGGTATTACTGGGCTCAATTGGCCTGCCAACTCTCCTGACCTGAAGCCCATAGAGAATCTGTGGGATATTGTGAAGAGAAAGTTGAGAGACACCAGACCCAACACTGAGGATGAACTTAAGGCCGCTATCGAAGCATCCTGGGCCTCCATAACACCTCAGCAGTGCCACAGGCTGATTGCCTCCATGCCACGCCGCATTGAAGCAGTCATTTCTGCAAAAGGATTCCCGAACAAGTATTGAGTGCATAACTGAACATAATTATTTGAAGGTTGACCTTTTTATATTAAAAACACTTTTTTTAATTGTTTTTTTTTATTGAAATATGCTAAATTTTTGAGATAGGAATTTTGGGTTTTCATGAGCTCTATGCCAAAATCATCAGTATTAAAACAATAAACGACCTGAAATATTTCAGTTGGTGTGCAATAAATCTAAAATATATGAAAGTTTAATTCTTATCAGTACATTACAGAAAATAATGAACTTTATTACAATGTGCTAATTTTTTGAGAAGGACTATTATTTATATTTATATTTATATATATATATATATATATATATATATATATATATACATACATACATACATACATACAGTGTGTGTAGTTTGTAAACAATGACTGCAGCATCATTACATCAGTGTACACCGTAGGTAGTCTAAACTTTTGGAAAAAAAAAAAAGTAAAATCGAAAAAATGGATGAACGTAAGTCGGGGGCATCTGTATCTATTTTCAACGCCACTTGTCGCTGTGACGCATAATCCTGTCTGTACTCCAGTGTGTGGGCGGGGCCGATACCTTGAAACTATAATTTTATTGGATTATATGCAACAGCTTGTGCGAGTTGTTTTTGGGTTAAGAGATAAATTTCCCTCATTTTTGATCCTCTCACACATGACAAGCAAACCAGACAGACATGAAAAAACTTCAACCCACAGATCAGCTGATTGCCAAAACTTTGGAACGCGCTTCCTGTCACATACCAAACACTGCAGCGTGTGGGTCGTGCCGTATTGACCATGTTTGGCTCTACATATGCATGCGAGCAGTCCTCCTCACCTGAAAAACATCAAGATCAACCTGCAGTCACGTTTGACAGATGGAAGCCTAAACATCTGCATGAAGCTGAACCTCAGCACGTATAAACCAGGCTACAAAACCATCAGCAAAACCATGCAGCACTAGAAGTCGCAAGAGTAAAAAGTACTTTTCTTAACAAATAACTTCTTTCTAACAATGTTGTTTAAAATAAATTCAGAGTCTTATTATACTCTAGAATTGTTGGTCTTCCGTTTCCATTTGGGTGTATTCGGTATTAAAAAATATATATGGCTCTCAGAGGATTAGATTTTAAAATGTGTTTATTTTTGTCTCTCTTAGTCAAAAAGGTTCCCAACCCCTGCTATAAATGCTTATAATAACAATTAAACATTAAAAAATAACATAGGATGTAAGTAAACTATAAATACACACACAGATGGTATTGCATGAGAAGATGACACGCGTACATTCACACGTGTGCACATGCATCTGCGCATGCACACACAAATGCAGCAATGAAAGCAGTTTTGATGGGAGATTTTCTTTAATTTCCTTGTTTTTAATTCATTTTTTTTTTTTTTTTTTTTTTTTTTACCGCGATGCATTGAAGCACAAAGTAGCAAGGGATCCCTGTCTTGCAATTTCTAGCATGTATTGTGATATGTATTGCGATTATATTGCATGAAGAATTTTAAATTAAAAGTGAGCCTGTTCTTGACAGTATTTACTCTTCATTTCAAAAAGAGAAGTCAACATTAAAAACGTTCTTTTGTCTCCTGGTACATCCTTGGGATGATTGTTTCAGAAAACATCTTCCTATCTGAAATGGTGTACAGTACCTTCTATCCAGAGTAGATACTAAATCTTTGAATTATTGAGAGTTTACGATAGAGAAAGGACGTAAATTCTTAATGATGAATCTCTCAATTTTGTCATGAATTTCTTGTGCACATAGTGAACTATTTTGTAATAGAAGATTCTGTGACGCCAAGAACATTCAGCCAGACTCAAAAATGCAGGACACAGGGTGTGATGAAAATGGAGGAGTTTTATTGTTCACAGGAAGGCACTAGAGCATGGGGAAAATGTAGTTAGTTAGAGATGTGGAGAAACACGGAAATCAAACTAAAGCGGGAACTGGTGGAGCACAGAGCTGAGAGCCAGAGAGAACATGGGGAAGAGGGACAATCTTCTAGCACCGGGAGGAGCACTCTGCTCATCTTTATAGCCCGTGATTAAGTGGAATCAGGTGTGTGTGTTTAGCGCTCCAGCTGTGACAGCCCCGCCCCTCTGCAGCGCGCAGAGAGAGAGAGAGAGAGCCGCCAAAACCAGTCTCTCACAACACAGACCATAATACAGTCTACTGTATTCAATAATTTTTTCACTTAATTTGAGGAGCTATGGTATGAGTTACGAGACTGTTAACTTCTGTTCAAAAGACGACAGAACGGATTAAGACCATTTACATTATTTGTAATGGGAAAAGCGGATTCAGAATTCGACCAAATCGGAATTTGACCAACCGTCTGGAACAAATTATAGTCGCATACTGAGGCACCACTGTATAAGACTTTTCACTGTAAAAAAAAAAAATACACTTTGATAAACAATCTCACTTCAGTTGTGTGTAATGAATCTAAAATATATGAAAGTCTAATGTTTATCGGTATATTACAGAAAATAATGAACTTTATCGCAATATGCTAATTTTTTTAGAAGGACCTGTATATTATATTATGTCATAATTATATTTATATTGCACTATGCCCATTGTTTTGTTGGGAAAAAATGATGTTTTATATGTGATGAATAAAGGTTTCTTCTCTTGTTTGTTTGTTTGATTTTTTTTTTTTTTGACACAACCTGAAAGTCCCAGGATAAGGACATAAAGTCCATAGCGTCAGAGAAGCAGATCCATGAGAAAGTGTCATCTGGCTCTGCTTTACATTCATCAGTTAGTGGTGTTGGTGTGAAGAGAGACGTTGGTCACTGTTCCGAGAGGACCACCTCTGATTGCATCAGGCGTTCACACCGGCAAGAAGCCATATGGGTGCTCTCAGTGCGGAAAGTGCTTTACGCAGAGCACCACTCTTCAGCTCCATCTCCACATCCACTCCAGAGAGAAACTGTATATGGGAGGAGCTTTGGTACAAACAGGATTTTTCAGCGGCACCAATACATTTATTCAACTGAGATTGAAATGCAGGTGCAGCCAGAAATGCTGGAAGAGAACTACTGTAGTGGCATTCAAAACATTATTGTGACCTTCCATTAACTTTATAAGCTTTGTGTGTGTGTGTGTGTGTGTATGTACATTAGGGTTGTGGGGAGGCCCATCTTGGTCGACTCTGGGTGAGGACGGGTACACACTAACCAGCTCACCAGTCCATGACAGGGCCAACACACTCCACATTTCACACTCAGGGGCAATTTGGAACAGCCATTTAGCCTTGCTGTCTTAGGACTATGGGAGGAAACTGGAGTAACAGGAGAAACCCACACAAGCACAGCAAGAACATGGCAACTCCACACAGAAACCCTCTTGCCAAACCCAGGACCTGTGAAGTGGATGTGCTGACCATTGCACCAATGTGTCTCCCACTGACAATCTCATTCAGTAATCACCTTCTGTTCAAGCCTGGGGAGGAAAGCTACTGCTAATGTGTCCGCATGGGCCTCCAGCAGGGTTTTAATACTGAGGTTTTACCATGTTGTGGGTGAGATGAGACATTAGGGATAAGATCACACACACGGAGCTCTGAGGGAGCTGAACTGGAAGCACACCACTGCAGGCACAAGATCGGTCTCGTCAGTACATGTGCACTGTCTTTGTTCTCAAAGCACAGTGAAAGCTAAATACTGTGAAAATGTCATGTGACATTCGATCACTTCTGTTTGTCACAATACAGTATTTTTTTACTGTGTCCTAGAAACACCCATCATAACAGGCCAATTTATTCTGATTAAACTGCTTCAGTCTGTTCAAAATATCGATAAATCTAATTACATTTTTATATAAACATGAAAATGTGACATTTATATGTGACATATATATATATAAAATGTGACACCTGCCTGTGTTTTTCTAGTTGTTAGACACCACAGAATATTTAACGTTTACATATATAGCTCTCTAAATATGCAAGGTCATATTCATTTATTCATTCATTCTCTGTGCTGCTTGATCCTAATTAAGGTTATGGGGATGCTGGTGCCTGTCTCAGTCGAGTGCATGTTTTTGGACTGTGGGAGGAAACCAGAGTAGCCAGAGGAAACCCACACAAGCACGGTGAGAACATGCAACCCCCATATGCTGGGATGCTGTGCTGCCACACCTATGCACTGCTGGACATATACAGTAAACTCATAAAAGGTATCTGCTAGACGTTCATCATAAGTATGGTAACTCACATACGTCATAACTCGGATAGTGAGTGTATTTATAAAAGAAATGGAAGTTAGAGCCAGTTTGTTTTTACACACACACACACACACACACACAACCCAACAGCATCACTGCACTCATCCCGTTTTGAAGAATGACACACTGCATCATGGGTAATGTGGGAAGCTGTAAAGTGTGAAGTAAACTTAAACACACCTCCCTGATGTTTCATAAAAAAATAATAATAATTAAAGTAATTTGTATTTGTACTCGTTTTCTGAAATATTCCTTAAAAAACAAAGAAAGCACTGTTTGAAGGTCCCACATCAATGCACTGAAGTACCAATAGATGGCAGCAGATTTGAGCTTAAATATAAACTTGAGTGTTAGAATATTTTTAATGACCCCGGCAGGAAATCGTGTTCGTTCTGTTTATACCGAGCCCTTGTTTGGCCGGAGACCTGTTCAGTGTGTTATACCACCTTTCACCTCTGATTTGCTGCAGCCTCTCCTTCAGCCCTGCAAGATAAGTGTGAGGAATGAAGGTTGGACGGCTGGATAGTTGATAGTTAGATGATAATGTAAGTGTTTCTTTTTGTGGGGTGTGTGCAGCCATGAGGTGGGGGGGCACTAACCAGTGTCTCTCCCCCTCATGCCGGTCCCAAGCCCGGAGAAATGCAGAGGGTTGTGTCAGGAAGGGCATCCGACGTAAAACCAATGCCAAACATTTATGATGCAAATCAGAAGTACTACCCCCATACCGGATCGGTCGAGGCCCGGGTTAACAACGACCGCCATCAGTGCTGTCAATCAACAGGGTGCTGATGGAAATTGGACTACTGTTGATCGAAGACGTCGAAGAAGGAGAGGTGGGAGGGGTGTCCGTAGGCAGAGAGAGAAAAGGAAAGGCATGAGTCTAGGACTGAGAGTGGGGACTTTGAATGTTGGAGCTATGCAAAGAAAAGGTAGAGAGCTGGCTGACATGATGCAGAGGAGGAAGGTGGACATACTGTGTGTTCAGGAGACCAGGTGGAAAGGTAGCAAAGCTAGAAGTTTAGGATCAGGTTTAAACTGTTTTATCATGGTGTGGATGGGAAGAGAAATGGAGTAGGAGTCATCTTGAAGGAGGAGTTTGTCAGGAATGTTCTAAAAGTGAAAAGAGTGTCAAACAGAGTGATGAGTCTCAAGTTAGAAATTGAAGGTGTGATGTTCAATGTTGTTAGTGCTTATGCCCCACAGGCAGGATGTGAGCTAGAAGAGAAGGAGAGATTCTGGAGTGACTTAGATGAAGTGATGCAGAGTAGCGCCAGAGGTGAAAGAGTGGTCATTGGTGCAGACTTCAATGGACATGTTGGTGCAGGCAACAGAGGGGACGAGGAAGTGATGGGCAGGTTTGGTATCCAGGACAGAAACACAGAAGGACAGATGTTGATAGATTTTGCAAAAAGGATGGATATGGCTGTGGTGAATACTTTCTTCCAGAAGAAACAGGAGCATAGGGTGAAGTGAGAAGGGCATTGAAGAGGATGAAGAATGGAAAGGCAGTTGGTCCTGATGATATACCTGTGGAGGTATGGAAGTGTCTAGGAGAGGTAGCAGTAGATTTTCTGACAAGAACATTCAACAAGGTACTAGCGAGTGAGCAGATGCCGGAGAAGTGTGCTGGTGCCCATTTTTAAGAACAAGGGAGACGTGCAGAGTTGCAGCAACTACAGAGGGATAAAGTTGATGAGCCATACGATGAAGTTATGGGAATGAATAGTGGAAGCTAGACTAAGGAATGAGGAATTTGCATGAGGAAGTCTGGAGTGGCAGAGAAGTATGTTAGAGTGGTGCAGGACATGTATGAGAGATGTAAGACAGTGGTGAGGTGTGCTGTCGGTGTGACCGACGAATTCAAGGTGGAGGTTGGACTGCATCAAGGGTCAGCTCTGAGTCCCTTCTTGTTTGCTATGGTGATGGACAGGCTGACAGACGAGGTGAGACAAGAATCTCCATGGACTATGATGTTTGCAGATGACATTGTGATCTGTAGTGAGAGCAGAGAACAAGTGCAAGAAAATCTAGAGAGGTGGAGGTATGCCCTGGAAAGGAGAGGAATGAAGGTTAGCCTCAGAAAATCAGAATACATGTGTGTAAATGAGAAGGACCCAGGAGGAACGGTGATGTTACAGGGAGCAAAGATAACGAAGGTGGAGGATTTTAAGTACTTAGGCTCAACAATCCAGAGCAATGGAGAGTGTGGAAAAGAGGTGAAGAAGCGTGTGCAGGCAGGCTGGAATGGTTGGAGAAAAGTGTCCGGTGTGATGTGCGATAGGAGAGTGTCAGCAAGAATGAGGTGAAAAGTGTACAAGACGGTGGTGAGGCCAATGATGTTGTATGGCTTAGAAACAGTGGCACTGAGGAAAAGGCAGGAGGCAGAGCTGGAGGTAGCGGAGATGAAAATGTTGAGGTTCTCTCTGGGAGTAACGAGGATGGATAGGATCAGAAATGAGTATATCAGAGGGACAGCCCACGTAAGATGTTTTGGAGACAAAGTCAGAGAGGCTAGATTGAGATGGTTTGGACATGTACAGAGGAGGGATAGTGAGTATATTGGCAGTAGGATGCTGAGGTTGGAACTACCAGGCAGAAGGCCTCGAGGAAGACCAAAGAAGAGATTTATGGATGTGGTGAAGGTGGACATGAAGGTCGTTGGAGTCAGAAAAGAAGATGCGGAGGACAGGGTGAGGTGGAGGCGGATGATTTGCTGTGGCGACCCCTGAAGGGAGCAGCCGAAAGTAAAAGAAGAAGAAGAAGAAGTGTGGGGGCCATCGTGAAGAATTTTAACTCTGAGCATAAATTAAACAAGTTCTATCTGTACTACAGAAACAATGCTGTTAAAAACTATCTGCTGTCTGATTTCTGAATTTATTTTTTACTATGTGTAAAACTAGTATGAACACACGAATGTGAGGAAACAAAGTACAAATAAAAATAAAATGTTTTTTGTGGAGATCATTTGATTCAGAGAAGGAAAAGAGATTTCCAGTATCCATCGATCCTATGTGAAAAAGTAATTACCTGCAGCCTTAATAACATCACCTGAATGCTTCTATTCATTACATTTTACATCGCTTGGTGAATTTTGGCCTAATCACTTTCAAAAATTGCTTGAATTCAGCCACACTGAAGGTATCTAAACATGAAGTTCCTGTTTGCGCTGCTGGTGCATCACCACCATGAAGTTCATTCATTCGTGCATCACACGTCAATTTTCTAAGCCACTTAATCCGATTTATGGTCAAGTGAAGGCTGGCACTCGTCTCAGCTGACTCTGGTAAGGTAACATCTTAAATGCTCACTAGGCCATTGCAGGGTGACACCCATAAAACCATCCACCCTCACACCTGGGTGATTTGGAACAGCCGAATAAATGTGTGTTTTTCGACAAACACAGAAAAAACATTCAAACTCTATGCAAAATGCATAAATATAAAGGAAATTGTAGTCTTAAATCATTTCAGTAAAGGAGTTTAAATTACCAGCACTGAAACATCATTTTCACGGTGGATCTTTTGGTCCATTTGGATCATCATTAGCAGCAGGAGGGAGGTGCTCCTAAGATCAGAACTCCAACAGATAGTAGCACATCAGGACAGATCATGGAATGAAGAGAACAGGAGCATCAGGATCACTGGGATCTCAGAAGTAGCATCTTTTTCTTCTTTTCCTTTTGGCTTTTCCCTTCAGGGGTCCCACAGCAAACCATCCGCCTCCAGCTCACCCTATCATCTGTATCTTCTACTCTTACTCAAACTACCTTCATGTCCTCCCTCACCACATCCATAAATCTTCTCTTTGGTCTTCCTCGAGGCCTTCGGCCTGGTAGTTCCAACCTCAGCATCCTACTACCAATATATTCACTATCCCTCCTCTGTACATGTTCAAACCATCTCAATCTAGCCTCTCTGACTTTGTCTCCAAAACATCTTACATGGGCTGTCCCTCTGATGTACTCATTCCTAATCCTATCCATCCTTGTTACTCCCAAAGAGAACCTCAACATTTTAATCTCTGCTACCTACAGCTCAGCCTCCTATCTTTTCCTCAGGGCCACAGTTTCTAAACCATGCAATATCACTGGCCTTATCACCGTCTTGTACACTTTTCCTTAAATTCTTGCCGATACCTTTCTATCACACATCACACCGGCTCATCAGCTCTTCAAAGTACTCTTTCCATCTTCCCAGCACACTTCTGTCATCAGTCAACACGTTTCCACACTGTCCTTACTCACTAACTTGCTGCATGTCCTTCTCATCTCTATCTCTCTGCTGTGCCAACCTGTATAGATCATTTTCTCCCTCCTTACTGTCCAGCCTATCATACAAGTCATCATACGCCCTCTGTTTGGCCTTTGACACTGCTACCTTCGCCTTATGCTGTGTCTCCCTGTACTCCTGTTTACTCTCTTCGGTCCTCTCTATGTCCCATTTCTTTTTAGCTAACCTCTTCTTTTGTACACACTCCTGTACTTCCTCATTCCACCACCAAGTCTCCTTATTTACTGTCCTTCCAGGGGATACACCCAGTACTCTCCTACTTGTCTCCCTGATCACATTAGCTGTAGTTGTCCAGTCATCTGGAAGCACTTCCTGACCACCCAAAACCTGTTTCAACTCGTCCTTGAAGACAACACGACACTCCTCCTTTTTCATCTTCCACCACTTTGTCTTCTGCTCAGCCTTTGCCTTCTTCACCTTTCTTACCATCAGCATCATCCTGCACTCCACCACCCTATGCTGTTTGGCAACACTCTCATCCGCTACTACTTTGCAGTCACTGACTTCCTTCAAATTACATCGCCTGCACAAGATGTAGTCTACCTGTGTACCTGTGCTGGCCGTTCTCAGGGACAGTCTGCTGTCTACCACTGAATTGCAGGAGAGCGGTCCTCACCCTCCTGCCAAAGAAGGGGGATCTGCAAGAACTCAAAAACTGGCGACCAGTGTCTCTCCTCTGTACCGACTACAAACTCCTTTCGAAAGTCCAGGCGAACAGGTTGAGGAAAGTGATGGAGCAGGTCGTTCATGTAGACCAGACCTACTGTGTACCGGGCAGACTGATTACAGACAATGTCTTTTTAATTCAGGACGTTTTGGACCTCTCCAATTCATTGGGAATGAAACTTGGTCTCATTTCACTAGACCAAGAAAAGGCATTTGATCAGGTTGAGCACGCATACCTATGGCATACGCTAGAGGGTTTTGGGTTCAGCCCTGGTCTCATTGCCTGGATTCGGACCCTGTATGGAGATATTGAGAGTATATTAAAAATCAACGGTGGTTTGACCGCTCCTTTTAAAGTGCAGAGGGGTATCAGGCAGGGTTGCGCCCTGTCGGGCATGCTGTACTCCTTTGCAATCGAGCCTCTTCTGCACCAATTCAGAACGGGTCTCTCTGGTTTAATATCCCGAACTGCGTTTCGACTTTTAAACTGTCCGCATATGCGTAAGAAAGGTGAAGAAGGCAAAGGCTGAGCAGAAGACAAAGTGGTGGAAGATGAAAAAGGAGGAGTGTCATGTTGTCTTCAAGGAGGAGGGATAGTGAGTATATTGGTAGTAGGATGCTGAGGTTGGAACTACCAGGCAGAAGGCCCAGAGGAAGACCAAAGAGAAGATTTATGGATGTGGTGAAGGCGGACATGAAGGTCGTTGGAGTAAGAGAAGAAGATGCAGAGGATAGGGAGAGATGGAGGCAGATCATTTGCTGTGGCGACCCCTGAAGGGAACATCCGAAAGGAAAAGAAGAAGAACACAGGCACACGGCTCACGCTTCTGGACTTTAAAGGAACCTGTGGTCTGTGGAACTCGTTTTAACGTGCGACAGTCTGCAGGGCCGTCTGTCGCAGAGAAGTTTGTGGCGGCACATGTCACCACACTGGGTCACGTGCTTGACCTGTATGGTCCGCAGCTATAGGACGCCACTGCTCTCTCTCTGCCGCTGTCGGGGTGTCTTTGGTGAGACGACTGGAAAGCATGCTGAGGCTCTGGAAGGACCAGCTCTCCCCAGACGAACACTCCAGCATCGTCTCCAGAACCGACAGCATTTTAGCCCCAGAGACACAGACCCCTTTCCCGTCGACATCCTCGCCCCGGATTTTAAGGACTGCTCTGGTTGGTTTGTAGAACATGGTGTGTCAGGGCCTATAAAATTGTGTAACACCTCAGGTAAAATAATGTACAAACTGATGGTAAAAGTACTAAATAAAGAGAAACTAAGGGGTCTGATTGACACAACATGGAGGGTCCACTTGGGTTTGAAACCAGAAGTGGACCCCTCATGGAGAGCGCTGTACAAACGACCATTGACAAAAAGGGTTGGAGACTTACAGTGGAGAATTTTACATGGTGCTGTCGCAGTTAATAGTTTTGTGAACATTTTAAATCTGGGTATTGATGAAAGGTGTCCATTCTGTTCCCTCAGAGAGACGGTGTTTCATTGTTTCCTGGACTGCAGCAGGCTACAGTCCCTGTTTATGTGGTTATCGAGGCTGTTCTGTACTTTTGGTGTGGTTTTTACGGAACACATTTTTATTCTGGGTTTTAGATGCCAACAAAAAAAGAAGGCCAAGTGTCAACTTCTGAACTTCCTCCTGGGCCAATCAAAAGTGGCCGTCTACCTGAGCAGGAGTAGATAAATAGAGGGTTCACTGGACTGTGATAGTAAAACAATTTTAATAAAAATGATAAAGAGCAGGTTGATGATTGATTTCAATTATTATAGCTTGATTAAAGATTTGGAGTCCTTTGAGAAAGTGTGGTGTGTAAATGATGGTTTATGTTCTGTGAAGGAGGAGAAGCTGCTGTTTTCAACAATATTGGGTTAAAGGAACTGACTCTGATTATGGAAATACTTTTTCTGTTGAGATCAAGGAGGTTAAATCTGTTGGTGTTTTTTGTTGTTTATTTATTTATTTTACTTATTATTTTTCCATTTATTTATTTTTGTGTGTAATAGGTTTATTTTCAACATTAATTCATTTCATGTACCCTTTCGGTTTATGCTTTAAGAACTAGTGTCTTTTTTTGTGTGTGTTAAAATAAAGTACATTTTAAAATTTCAAATTTCTCACTCACTCTCTCTCTCTCTCTCTCTCTCTCTCTCTCACTCACTCACTCACTCTCTGTCTTTCTCTCTAACTCACTGTCTGTCTCTCTCACTCACTCATTCACTCACTGTCTCACTCTCTCTTTCTCTCACTAACTCACACTCTCTCTCTCTTTATTTCTTTCTCTCACTCTGCCTCTCTCTCACTTACTGTCGCTTTCTCTCTCTCTCTCTCTCTGTATTTCTCTGTCTCTCTCTCTCTCTCTCCCACGCACTCTCACACTCTCTTTCTCTCGCTCTCTCTCACTGCCTCTCTCTCTCACACACTCACTCTGTATTTCTCTCACTCACTTACTGGCTCTTTCTTGCTCTCTCTCACTCTGTCTCTCTTTCGCTCTCTCACACTCACTCTGTCTCTCTCACTCACTCTGTCTCTTTCTCTCTCTCTCTCTCTTACTCACTGTCCTTCTGTCTCTCACACTCACTCTGTATTTCTCTGTCTCTCTCGCTCTCTGCCTCTCTCTCTCACTCACTCTATATTTCTCTTTCTCTCTCTCACTCTGTCTCTCACACTCACTTTGCATTTCTCTGTCTCCCTCTCGCTCGCTCTCTTGCTCTCTCCCTCTCTCACGCTCTCTCTGCCTCTCTCTCACACTCACTCTATATTTCTCTCACTCACTTACTGGCTCTTCTCTTGCTCTCACTCTCTCTCTCTCTCTCTCTCAGTCTCTTTCTCTCTATCTCTCTCTCTACCTCTTACTGTCTTTCTGTCTCTCACACTCACTCTGTATTTCTCTTTCTCGCGCTCTTGCTCTCTCCCTCTCTCTCTGCCTCTCTCTCTCTCTCTCTCACTCTCTCTCTCTCTCTCTTTTACTCACTGTCTTTCTGTCTCTCACTCTGTATTTCTCTGTCTCTCTTGCTCTTTCACTCTCTCTCTGCCTCTCTCTCTCACTCAGTTCAGTTCATTTTCTGTAACCGCTTAATCCTCATTTGGGTCTCGGGGAGGCTGGTGCCCATCCCAGCCAACTTTGGGCGAGGGCAGAGTACACCCTGGACAGCTCGCCAGGCAATCGCAGGGCGGAAACACGCCGATGGCTTTGCAGCTACTCTTTACGAAAGTCAGCAATGGTTCTTTTACATGCCTCACACCATACACAGTGAGGCTATAGCGGCACTGGGGGGGAAAGTGACAACCTTGTGGAGAGTGGGACTCGAACCCCCAACCTTTGGATCAGCGATCCAACACCCTATACCACTGACCATCACTGCCCCCTCTCTCACTCACTCACGCTATATTGCTGTCTTTCTCTCTCTCTCTCTCTCTCTCTCTCTCTCTCCCTCACACTTTCTCTCTCTCTTTCACTCTCTTTCACTCACTCTGACTCTATCTCTCTATCTCTCTTTACTCACTGTCTTTCTGTCGCTCACACTCACTCTGTATTTCTCTTTCTCGCTCTCTTGCTCTCTCTCTCTCTCTCTCTCTCTCTCTCTCTCTCACTCACTTACTGGCTCTCTCTTGCTCTCTCTCCCTCTCGCTCTCTCTTTTACTCACTGTCTTTATGTCTCTCACTCTGTATTTCTCTGTCTCTCTCTCTCTCTCTCGCTCTCTCTCTGCCTCTCTCTCTCTCTCTCTCTCTCACGCACTCACTCTATATTGCTGTCTTTCTCTCTCTCTCTCACTCACTCACTCACTCTCTCTCACTCTGTTTCACTGACGCTGTCTCTGCCTCTCTCCTCACACTTTCTCTCTCCCTCTCTCCCTTTCTTTCTCTTTCTCTCACTTTGTCTCACTCATGCTCTCTCTCTCTCTCTCTCTGCCCCTCTCTCTCTTTCACTCACACTCTCTCTCTCTCACTCTGTCTCTTTCTCTCTCTCTCTCTCTCTCTCTCTCTCTCTCACTCATTCTCTCTCTCACTCACTCTGACTCTCTCTCTCTCTTACTTTGACTCTTTCTCTCTCTCTCTCACTCTCTCTCTGTCACACTCTCTCTGTTTCTTTCTAACTCACTGTCTGTCTCGCTCACTCACTCACTCACTCACTGTCTCTCTCACTCTCTCTGTCTCTCTCTCTCTCTCTGGCTCGTTCTCTCACTCACTTTCTCTCTCTCTCTCTCTCTCTCTCTCTCTCTCTCTGTTTCTCTCTCTCATGCTTTCTTTGTTTCTCACTCACTGTCTCGCTCTCTCTCTCTCTCTCTCTCTCTCTCTCTCCCTCCCTCTCTTTCTACCTCTCTCTCTCTCTCTCTCTCACTCGCGCTGTCTTTCTCTCTCACTCGCTGTATGTCTTTCTTTGATTCTCTCTCTCTCTCTCTCTCTCTCTCTCTCTCTCTCTCTCTCTGTCCTCCACCCAAGGCCATTCATTTGCATTTGAGACAATGCTGCTGGCATTGTGGTGACTAATTGGGTGGAGCTTCAGGAAAGAAAGAAATCCCAGGGAACCACAACACAAATGTTTCGGTGAAAACAGCTGCCAAGGAAACGAATGTTTGCTTTGTTTAAAAAACAAAACAGCGGCGTTGAGGAAGTACCAGATCTCTTTCTATTCCAGAAAATCTCACTTCTCTATTTTTCAGTGTGTGTGTGTGTGTGTGTGTGTGTGTGTGTGATGGCGGTATTATGACTCACAGAACTCGAGTGTAGAGTGAGTCATGGTGTGTGTGTGTGTGTGTGTGTGTGTGTGTGTGTGTGTGTGTGTGTGTGTGTGTTGCACTCCCCCTCTCTGTTCCCTCCGAGCTGTAAATCGTTCCTCAGTCAGTGGGATGAACTGTTGGAGCTGCGACTCTTAAACAAGGCCCCTCTGTATCCCTCCCCGCTCACTATGTTCAAACATCATCATCTTTTCCTTTCTGCTTTTTCCCTTTTTCAGGGGTCGCCGCAGGGAATGAGTCGCATGTTTGATTCGCCCGTTTGATTTGGTTCATAGGTTTCTACGTTAGAAGCCCTTCCTGACACAACCCTTTAGCGAGGGACAGAAAGGCGCTGACGGCTTTGCAGCTCCTCTTTACGAAAGTCAGCGATGGTTCTTTTACATCAACCTCTCACCATAGACAATGAGAGACATGGCCGGCCTTTGATAACCCAGTTAGTGCACTGGGGGGGGGTCAGTGACAACCTTGTGGAGAGTGGGACTCGAACCCCCAACCTTAGGATCAGCGATCCAGCATCTTTAGAGTTAAAGCTGTAAAGTGCAATAAACACTAAAGTAATTTTTTTGGTCATTGAATTTTCTGGAAAACAGTCACGGATCAAAACAACACGTGTGTCTTGCAGCCAGGAAGAAGAAAAACTCAAACACTTCATAAACACTAAATCCAGATTGTACGATTCAGGACCCCCACTGTCTACAGGAATGAAAACAACAACAACAACAACAACAACAACATCCCCACGCTCCACATGTTCATCCACTTAACTAAATATGTAGAGAGATAGAGTTAGAAAGAGAGAGTGATAGAGGGAGGGATAGAGTTCAAGAGAGAGGGATAAAGAAAGCAAGAGAGAGGGATAATGAGAGGGATAAAGGAAGAGAGAGGGATAAAGAGAGAGAGAGGAATAAAGAGTGATACATAGAGAGAGGGGGGGTAAAGAAAGAGAGAGAGAGAGGGAGAGATATTTCTTACTTCAAGAGCCTGTAACAGTGAATTTCTCCATTGTGAGATTAATTAAAGCTGTATCTTAGAGAGGGGGATAAAGAGAGAGGGATATATATGTAGAGAGAGAGCGAGAGAGAGAGAGAGAGAGAGAGAGAGAGAGATGGAGGGAATAAAGGGACAGAGAGAGAGAGAGAGGGGGGGAGCTCAGCTTTCATTCAGATGTTGTATGCTCCTCACATTCTCTTCCCCTCCAGTGTTTATTCCTCCTGTGATTGTTGTGTCATTCACAGCAGCTGAAATAAAGTTAACTTTTTATCTCCTGTTTGTTTTGTTGTTTTTTCAGCAGTGAAGAAAATTTGCACACTTCGAATATCGCATTTCGGTTCCGTTACTTCGGGCCTGAGTTTGGAGAAACATGTGTTAATCTTCCACGTCTACGTCCAACACCAACACAATCACAAAAAACCTGTAACCCTGCTCGCCTCTTCTCTCCGGGGCGCCTTCATTCTCACTCGGCAGGGTTATTTATTTATTTATTTAAATAAAAATTTCTCTAATTATTCTGCTAAAAAAACAAAGGAAAATATTTTTAATTTTGTGGAAGAGAATAAAAGAAATTAAAAAGATAGTCATAATTTTTTTGATTATTATAATAATAAATAATTAACTATTCATAATTAAATAAAAAGTTGTGAATTTTGTGTAATATTTTTACAATTCATGAAAGTGTAAAGTTTAAAAATGTTTATTTATTATTTATTGAGGCACTGAAACTTTTGGTCCAAAAAAAGCAGGCTTTTTTCCCTAAACTGTAATATTAAGTGTAAATATGTTATAAATGTTATTCATGTAGATACAGTATATATTTTTTATTTCTGCGATTACTCCAGTGGTTGCTCAGTTCTCAGTCCCTGATGATCTGTGTAACTTGATGCCGTAGGGTGTGTCGGACTCGCCGCTCGTGTGAACACACTCTTTATCCATGTTACGGACGGACGGCGTTACGACAGAATCACAACGCAGCAGTAATACTGAGCTCTTCTGTTTAAAGGGGACGTGACGGAGCAACATTTCCATGTACAATATTCCGATATTTAAACAAATATACAGGATAACGTACATGAAAAATAACCTCTACAGTGTACAACATAATATTCTTCTTTTAAAAAGTAAAAAAAAAATCATAAAAACAATCAGTGTCGGTCCTGGGTTCAAGTCCTGGGCTTGGTGAGGACGTTTCTGTGTGGGTTTCCTCCAGGTTCTCCAGTTCTCCCCACAATACAAGGATATGCACATCGGGCTAATTGGCTGTTCCCAGATGTTAAGTGTGAGCGTGATTGGATGGTTGTGTGTTGGCCCTGCACTTGTGAGCTGTTCAGGGTGGACCCCGCCTTCACCCAGATTTGCTTGACATGACCTACAAAATCCTTGCAATCCTAATAGGATTAAATGGTTAAGAAAATGAGATAATACGTTTAACAAGTTAATGTGAGTGTTTAAACCTTAAAACATGGTCTCTGTGGAGCTTCTAAATAAAGAAGTGTCTAGATAGATAGATAGATAGATGGATAGATGGAGAGATGGATGGAGGATACTCTGAAAAGCAGAAATCAGGACCCAGTGAAGGATGGACCCCCACCAGAACCCCCAGGGTCTTCCTCCTCCACAGAGGGTGTGTTGGTGGGATTGATGAGGTCCTTGAAGTTTGTCTTTCACCTCCTGACAACATCCCCAGTCAAGGTGAGCAGCTTCCCACTTCCACTGTAAACAGTATTTGTGGAGAACTGCTTCCTCCTCCTGAGGCATCAGATGGTGGTCCAGAACCTTTTTGAAGCCTAACACGAGTCTCTTTCTCAGCTCTCACTAAACTCCTCCCAAGCCCAAGATTTTGCATCGGCGCAGCTTGTGCTGCAGCACGTTTGACCTGCCGGTACCTGGCTGCTGCCTCAGGAGTACCATAGACTGAAAACAACCCTATAAGCCTCCTTTTTCAGCAGGAAGACCACACCACACAACAGGAGTCCACCACCAGGTTTAGGGGTGACTGCTACAACACGCACCGATGACCCTCCAGCCACAGCTATAAGCTTCCACCTTAATAATAAAGGCATGAAACATAACCTGTTTGGCTTCCATGTCACTCGCCTCCTCTGGGATATGGTTGTAGCTCTGCTGGAGGTGAAGGATCCACTGACAGGAGAGTCCACCAGACATTCCCAGTAGACCCAAACTACTCAATTGAGCCTGTCTGGTCAGCAGGGCAGTGAATATTTATTCTCAAATCAACTTTTCTTTGCAAACTACTGCTTGGTTGATAAATTGACCTTGATCATGTGACTGTAGTGATGTCATAGTGCTGCTTTTCTAGGTGCTGTGATTGGACCTGATAGAGCAGAAAACAAGAACATGTGACTGATGGAGAAATAAAGAGCATTTCATCTCTTAAAACAAACTGCCATTTGTTATTCATTTCCAAATAAAAGGAGTTCTCCAAAAATATTAAATTTAAGAGAGAGGGAAAGAAAGGGAGGGACAGCAGAAGAGAGAGAGGAAGAGAAGGGGGGGGACAGCAAATGAGAGAGGGAAAGAAATAGAGGGTGGGAAGAGGAGGAGAGAGAGAGAGAGAGAGAGAGAGAGGATGGTAGAAAGAAAAAGGGCCACGTGGGAAGAGTTTGAGCTGGTCAGTGACTGTTGGACAGAAACTGGATAGGAGGTGTGTTTATGTGTGTGTGTGTGTGTGTGTGTGTGTGTGTGTGTGTGTGTGTGTGTGTGTGCAGTATAAAAGCCTCACATTTTTATCTGCACATCTCTTGAGTCCTTTACACTGCCAGGTTTCACTTCCATTTCATTTCACTGCTCCGATCTCTCCATCACCATGAGCTTCGGTTCCACCTCATACTTCACCCGTAGTACACCCACGGTCCACCGTGCTGCCACCACTTATGGAGGAGCAGGAGGTTCCCAGACCAGGATATCCTCATCCTCATCCTACGGGAGCTTGCGTTCTGCTCCGCTCGGCTCGTCCATCTCCTCCTCCGCCTTTAAGGTAAGTTCAGGCCCGGGAGTCGGCGGAGGAATTAGAGCCAGTATGAGCTCTGGACCAGGAACCATCCTGGGAAATGAAAAGGGTCAGATGCAGAACCTGAATGATCGTCTGGCCTCATACCTGGAGACGGTGCGCAGGTTAGAGAAAGAAAATGCTGCGCTTGAGCAGAAGATCAGAGAGGCCATGGAGAAGGCTGGACCAGATGCACGCGATTACAGCAAGTACAACGCCATACTGAACAACTTGAGACAAAAGGTACCGACAGCAGCACGACGCCACTCACACCCCGAAACAAATAGGAAATATACACATAAATATTCATGTAATAATAATAATAATAATAATAATAATAATAATAATAAATA
>CM045741.1:1010000-1012500 GCA_024760905.1 Plotosus lineatus
TTTTGGCATTCCAGTCGCTCATGACAATTCTAATGTCTTTCTTATACGTGTTTTTCAGCAGAGAGTCAAGCTGGCTAAAGAAGTCATCGATTTCCTCTTCTGAGCTGTTTGCGGTAGGAGCGTAGACTTGAATGATGGTAATGTTAAGAGGCTGGCCTTGGAAACGAGCCATGAAGATTTATGGGTTGACAGGGTTGCATCCTATGAGTGCGTTTCTGGCACGTTTGTTTAGTAACAGACCAACAGCTTTTCTGCAGATGGTATCCTCACCCGACCAGATGATTTCACCACCATTTAGTTCTCCTTTTCCAGTCCAGTGAGTTTCAGCCATTCCGAGAATGTCGCAGTTGTAAGACTCCATTTTGCGTTGCAACAGTTGTAGCTTGCCATCTTTCCTCAAAGTCCAGACATTCCAAGTCCCAATCCTCAGTTGTTGTTTCTCTATTTTGATCTTATCTCTGGTTTCTGTCTTGGTGCTTGAGTTGTTTTTTCCAGTAGTCAATTTATCGATCCAGCCCTCGTTGCACAGCTGGGTACATGGACCTTGTTTAACCGGGCAACATCCGAGCCGGCATGGATATAATGTGGATTTCATGTCATTGATTTCGATGGTGTTTGCTTTCCCAAACATGGTATCTCCACCCCATGGTAAACCCTCCTCCATTTTCAACCTGGCTTGGGATAGGCTTAGGCAGAGTTCCACACACACACAGGTACACACACACGCAATCCACCCACACACAAAATCTACACACAAACACACTAACACACACAAGCAAATCTGCACACACACACACACACACACACACACACAAACACACACACAAACACACACACACAAATACACACGCAATCCACACACAGACACAAACACAGACACACACACACACACACACACACAATCCACATTTACACACATACACACACACACAAAATGAACATATACACACATGCAATTCACACACACACACACAATACACACACACCCACACACACACACAGACACACACACACACACAATCCACACACATGCAATCCACACACAGACACACACATGCAATCCACACACACACACCCACACACACAAATATACACACAGACGATCCGCATACACACAGGCAATCCACACACACACACACACACACACACACACACACACACACACCAACACACAGACACACGGAATCCACACACACAATCCACATACACACACAATCCACACACACACATACACACACACACACACACACACACACACAATCCACACACACACTATCAACATATACACACAATCCACAAACACACACACAATCCACATGCACACACACACACACACACACATATAGACATGGAATACACACACACACACACACACACACACACACACACACACGCAATCCACACATACACACAATCCACACAGACACACACACAAACATGCACACAATACATACACATACACATACACATAAACACACGCAATCCAGACACACAATATATACACACACACACAACACACACACACACGCAATCCACACACACACACAACAACGCACAGAAACACACAATCCACTCACACACACAATCCACAGATACATGCAATCCACATTTAAACACAATCCAGATACACACACAATCCACACACACAAGCAATTCACTCACACACAACAACACACAGACACACACAATCCACACACACGCACACACACACACGCAATCCACATACACCCATACACATGTAATCCAGACACACACATAATCCACACACACACACACACACACACAATCCACACACACACAGACATACACAGGCAAAGACACACATGCAATCCACATGGACAATCCACACACAAAACTAACAAACCCATGCCATTGAAAACAATCTCTTGACAGAGTTTATTACAGAAGAATATAGAAAGATTTAAAGTGGTCTGATATCAGTCTGATAAGAAGAAGAAGAAATGCTCCTGTGTGATTAAACGATTCTGAATTTATTGTGTGTCGGCATCTGAAATAGTAAAGCACACAGTGAGAAACAACCAAACAATGTCCGGTTCTGACCTCAGGTCTAAGATTAAATGAGAAGATTGCATCATTGCTGATCTTCATTCATTAATTTTCTGAACCACTTAATCCTAATTCGGGTCAAAGGGAAGCTGGCTGATCGCTAATCTTCCTGATGTAAATTGTTAAGTAAAATGTGGCTCCTGATTCATCCTCAGATATTTGACGCGACAACAGACAATGGCCGTCTTGCTCTGCAGATTGATAATGCTCGTCTGGCTGCAGATGATTTTAGAGTGAAGTGAGTGCTTATAACACAAATTACATGTCACAGACACATTCATGAGGTTCTTTCATCAGCCGAAAGATTTCTGGCTGTGCTGCAGGTACGAGAATGAGCTGACCATCAGGCAGTCTGTGGAGGTGGATATTGCAGGACTGAAGAAGGTCATCGATGACACACACGTCAGTCACATGAACACGGAGAGTGAGCTGG
>CM045741.1:1015000-1097500 GCA_024760905.1 Plotosus lineatus
CTACTACCAAGAAACTCACTATCCCTCCTCTGTACATGTCCAAACCATCTCAATCTAGCCTCTCTGTCTCCAAAACATCTTACATGAGCTGTCCCTCTGATGTACTCATTTCTGATCCTATCCATCCTCGTTACTCCCAAAGAGAACCTCAACATTTTCATCTCTGCTACCTCCAGCTCAGCCTCCTGTCTTTTCCCCAGGGCCACTGTTTCTAAACCATACAACATCGCTGGCCTCAACACTGTCTTGTACACTTTTCCTTTCATTCTTGCTGATACCTTCCTATCACACATCACACCAGATACTTTTCTCCAACCATTCCAACCTGCATGCAAACGCCTCTTCACCTCTTTTCCACTCTACATTGCTCTGGATTGTTGAGCCGAAGTACTTAAAATCCTCACCGTTCCTCTTGGGGACTTGTCGTTCACACACATGTATTCTGTTTTACTGAGGCTAACCTTCATTCCTCTCCTTTCCAGGGCATACCTCCACCTCTCTAGATTTTCCTGCACTTGTTCTCTGCTCTCACTACAGATCGCAATGTCATCTGCAAACATCATGTCTAACCTCATCTGTCAGCCTGTCCATCACCATAGCAAACAAGAAGGGGCTCAGAGCTGACCCTTGATGCAGTCCCACCTCCACCTTGAACTCTTCTGTCACACCGACAGCACACCTCACCACTGTCTTACATCTCTCATACATGTCATGCACCACTCTAACATACTTCTCTGCCACTCCAGACTTCCTCATGCAATACCACAGTTCCTCTCTCAGCACCTGTCATATGCTTTCTTCAGATTCACAAAGGCACAATGATGCAGCTCCTTCTGTCCTTTTCTGTACTTCTCTATTAACATCCTCAAGGCAAACACTGCATCTGTGGTGCTCTTTCTTGGCATGAAACCAAACTGTTGTTCACAAATGCTGACCTCTGCCCTTCATCTAGCTTCCACTATGTTTTCCCATAGCTTCATCATATGGTTCATCAACTTTATCCCTCTGTAGTTGCCACAACTTTGCACATCTCCCTTGTTCTAAAAAATGGGCACAAGCACACTTCTCCTCCATTCCTCCGGCATCCTCTCATTCTCTAAGACCTTGTTGAATGTTCTCGTCAGAAAATCTATTGCTACCTCTCCTAGAAACTTCCATACCTCCATCGGTATATCATCAGGACCAACTGCCTTTCCATTCTTCATCCTCTTCAGTGCCCTCCTCACTTCACCCTTACTAATCTTTGCTACTTCCTGGTCCTCAACTGTCATCTCTTCTACTCTTTTTTTCTCTCTCATTTTCCTCATTCATCATCTCTTCAAAGTACTCTTTCCCAGCACACTTCTGTCATCAGTCAACACATTTCCCACTCTGTCCTTAATCACTCTAACTTGCTGCATGTCCTTCCCATCTCTATTTCTCTGCTGTGCCAACCTGTATAAATCATTTTCTTCCTCCTTACTGTCCCACCTAGCATACAAGTCATCATACGCCCTCTGTTTTGCCTTTGACACTGCTGCGTTCGCCTTACGCTGTGTCGCCCTGTACTGCTGTTTACTCTTTTCGGTCCTCTCTATGTCCCATTTCTTCTTAGCTAACCTCTTTTTTTGTGCACACTCCTGCACTTCCTCATTCCACCACCAAGTCTCCTAATCTCCTCTCCTTCCAGAGTACACGCCAAGTACTCTCCTACCTGTCTCCCTGATCACATTAGCTGTAGTTGTCCAGTCATCTGGAAGCACTTCCTGACCACCAAAAACCTGTTTCAACTCCTCCTTGAAGACAACACTACACTCCTCCATTTTCAGTTTCCACCACTTTGTCCTCTGCTCTGCCTTTGCCTTCTTCACCTTTCTTACCATCAGCATCATCCTGCACACCACCATCCTATGCTTATTGGCAACACTCTCACCCACTTGAGACTCATCACTCTGTCTGACACTCTTTTCACTTCTAGAACATTCCTGACAAACCCCTCCTTCAAGATGACTCCTACTCCATTTCTCTTCCCATCCACACCATGATAAAACAGCTTAAACCCTGCTCGTAAGCTTCTAGCCTTGCCACCTTTCCACCTGGTCTCCTGAACACACAGTATGTCCACCTTCCTCCTCTGCGTCATGTCAGCCCACTCTCTACCTTTTCCTGCCATAGTTCCAACATTCAAGGCCCTACTCTCAGTCCTAAACTCATGCTTTTCCTCTTCTCTCTCTGCCTACGGACACGCCTCCCACCTCTCCTTCTTCGACCAACAGTAGTCCATTTTCCACCAGCACCCTGTTGGTTAACAGCATGGCGGTCGTTGTTAACCCAGGCCTCGACCGATCCGGTATGAAATTTGTCTTTACGGTTTGCATTTTGTATTCTGGGAAAAGTTTTATGCCAGATGCCCTTCCTGACGCAACCCTCTGCATTTATCCGGGCTTGGGACCGGCATGAGGGCGGGCACTTGTTTGTGCCTCCCTCACGGCTGCATTATACTGATATATATATATATATATATATATATAAAATTAAATACTTCAAATAAAATGGAAATAAGTTTGCTAAATCAAAGAACTGTGATCAGCAAAAAAAAATCTCATCTCATCTCATCTTCTTCCGCTTAGTCCAGGGTCGGGTCGCGGGGGCAGCAACCTTAGCAAAGAGGTCCAGACATCCCTCTCCTGAGCTACTTCCTCCAACTCTCCCGGGGGGACACCGAGGCGGTCCCAGACAAGCCGACATAGTCCCTCCAGCGTGTTCTAGGTCGACCCCGGGGTCTCTTCCCGGTTGGACATGCCCGAAACACCACACCAGGGAGGCGTCCGGGGGGCATTCTGACCAGATGCCCGAGCCACCTCAACTGGCCCCTCTCAATGCGGAGGAGCAGCGGATCTACTCGAGCTCTCCCGGATGGCGGAGCTTCTCACCCTATCTCTAAGGGAGAACCCGCCACCCGGCGAAGAAAGCTCATTTCAGCCGCTTGTATCCGTGATCTTGTTCTTTCGGTCATTACCCAAAGCTCGTGACCATAGGTGAGGGTTGGAACGTAGATCGACTGGTAAATTGAGAGCTTCGCCTTGCGGCTCAGTTCCTTTTTCACCACGACGGACCGGTACAGGCACCGCTTAACAGCAGAGGCTGCAGCGATCCGTCTGTCGATCTCTCGCTCCATCCTTCCCTCACTCGTAAACAAGACCCCAAGATACTTAAACTCCTCCACTTGGGGCAGGACCTCATTCCCGACCCGGAGGGTGCATTCCACCATTGTCCGACTGAGAACCATGGCCTCGGACTTGGAGGTACTGATCTTCATCCCGGCTGCTTCGCACTCAGCTGCGAATCGCTCCAATGAGAGCTGGAGGGCCCGACTTGATGAAGCCAAAGGACAACATCATCCGCAAAAAGCAGAGACGATATCCGATGGCCACCAAACCAGAACCCCTCATCGCCTCGACTGCGCCTAGAAATTCTGTCCATGAAAATTATGAACAGAATCGGTGACAAAGGACAGCCTTGGCGGACTCCAACTCCCACTGGAAACGAATCCGACCTGCTGTTACCAATACGGACCAAACTCTGGCTCCGGTGATACAGCGACCGAATAGCTCGTAGCAACGGATCCGGAACGCCGTACTCTCGGAGTACACCCCACAAGATCTTTCGAGGGACACGGTCGAAAGCCTTCTCTAAATCCACAAAGCACATGTGGACAGATTGGGCAAACTCCCATGCCCCCTCCAGAATCCTGTGGAGCGTATAGAGTTGGTCAAGAGTGCTGCGGCCAGGACGAAAACCACATTGTTCCTCCTGAATCCGAGGTTCGACTATCGGTCGGATCCTCCTCTCTAGTACCCCTGCATAGACTTTCCCAGGTAGGCTGAGGAGTGTAATTCCCCGATAATTGGAACACACCCTCCGGTCCCCCTTCTTAAAATTGGGACCACCACCCCAGTTTGCCAATCCAGAGGTACAGCCCCCGATGACCACGCGATGTTGCAGAGACGTGTCAACCAAGACAGTCCTACAACATCCAGAGCCCTGAGATATTCCGGGCGGGTCTCGTCCAACCCGAGCTCGACCACTAAGGAGCTTTTAACAACCTCAGTGACCTCCACTCCAGTGATGGGCGGACCCTCACCCGAACCCCCAGGGTCTTCCTCTTCCACGGAGGGCGTGTTGGTGGGATTGAGAAGGTCCTCAAAGTATTCCCTCCACCTCTCAACAACATCCCCAGTCAAGGTAAGCAGCTCCCCACCTCCACCGTAAACAGTGTTTGTGAAGAACTGCTTCCCCCTCCTGAGGCGTCGGATGGTGGCCCAGGACCTCTTTGTGGCCAACCGATAATCACTCTCCAGGCCCTCACCGCACTCCTCCCCCGCCCGAGATTTTGCATCTGCGACAGCCTCGGCTGCAGCACGTTTGGCCTGCCGGTACCCGTTTGCTGCCTCAGGAGTCCCACAGGCTAATAAAACCCGATAG
The DNA here is from genome assembly GCA_024760905.1 of Plotosus lineatus. Lineage (NCBI taxonomy): Eukaryota > Metazoa > Chordata > Actinopteri > Siluriformes > Plotosidae > Plotosus > Plotosus lineatus. The sequence goes on from CM045741.1 coordinate 1,019,465, forward strand.
GCCTCCTTCTTCAGCTGGACGGCCCCTTCACCGCAGGTGTCCACCACCGGTTCGGGATTACCGCCACGACAAGCACCGACGACCTTACGGCCACAGCTATGGGCTGCCGCCTCAGCAATGGAGGCACGAAACATGGCCCATTCGGATTCCATGTCCCCCGCCTCCTCCGGAACGTGGTTGTAGCTCTGCCGGAGGTGGGAGTTAAAGGCCTCTCGGACAGGAGGCTCCGCCAAACGTTCCCAGCAGACCCTGATCACACGCTTGGGCCTGCCAGGTCTGGAAGGCAACCTCCCACACCACCGAAGCCAACTCACCACCAGGTAGTGATCAGTAGACAGCTCAGCTCCTCTCTTCACCCGAGTGTCCAGAACATATGGTCGCAAGTCCGATGACACGACTACAAAGTCAATCATCGAACTGCGACCTAGGGTGTCCTGGTGCCAAGTGTACTTATGGACACCCTTATGTTCGAACATGGTGTTCGTGATAGACAAACTATGATGAGCACAGAAGTCCAACAACGACACACCATTCGGATTCAGACTGGAGAGGCCGTACCTACCGATCACACCCTTCCAGGTCACACTATCATTGCCCACATGGGCGTTGAAGGCTCCCAAGCCATCGAGCGAGCCTCCCGAGGGAGCGGTCTCCAACACCCCAAAGACTCCAAAAGGGTGGGTACTCTGAACTGTCATTTGGTGCATAAGCACAAATAACAGTCAGGACCCGTCCCCCACCCGAAGACGGAGGGAAGCTACCCTTTCGTCAACTGGGAGAACCCCAACATTTGGGCACCGAGACGGGGGCAACAAGAATACCCACACCGGCTCGCCGCCTCTCCCCATGAGCAACTCCAGAATAGAAGAAGGTCCAGCCTCTTTCGAGATGGATGGTTCCAGAGCCCAAGCTATGCGTTGAGGTGAGCCCGACTATATCTAGTCGGTATCTCTCCACCTCACGCACCAAATCAGGCTCCTTTCCGCCAGAGAGGTGACATTCCATGTCCCGAAGGTCAGAGTAAGCAGCCGAGGATCAGTCCGACAGAACCCATGCCTTTGGCTGCCACCCAACTCACACTGCACCCGACCCTAAAACTCCTCCCACGGGTGGTGGGTCCATGGGAGGGCGGACCCATGTCTCCTTTTCGGGCTGGGCCCGGCCAGGCTCCATGGGCATAAGCCCGACCACCAGGCGCCGCCTTGAGCCCCTCCTGGGCCTGGCTCCAGGAGGGAACCCCGGTGACCCGCGTCCGGGCAAGGGAGACTGATCCCTATGTTGTCTCATGTGTCATAGGGGTTTGTTTTGAATCGCACTTTGTCTGGACCTTCACCCCGGACCTGTTTGCCTTGGGTGACCCTACCAGGGGCATTTGCCCCCGACAACATAGCTCCTAGGATCATTAGGTCACGCAAACCCCTCCACCACGATAAGGTGGCGATTCGAGGAGGGGAAAAAAAAATCTTAAATTTTATATTAAATATAAATTAAAATTAAAATATATATAATTTTTCTTAAGTCTTAAGTGCAGTATTGTTCCGGTAAAGTACTGGATTACAGATCTCAACGTTGGAGGTTCAAGCCCCACTATCACCGGGTTGTCACAGCTTTACCAGAATTATCAAAGTCAGGCCGTGTCTCTCACTGTTTGTACTGGAGGTTCATGCAAAATAACCATTGCTGACTTTCATAATGAAGAACTGCACAGCCATCAGCATGTTTCTGCCCTGCAATGGCCCGGCGAGCTATCCAGGGTGTACTCTGCCCTCAATCAAAGTCAGCTGAAAGGGGCACCAGCCTCCCTGCAGCCCTAATTGGGATTAAAAGGTTCAGAAAATGAATGAATGAACGAATGGTAATTGTCATCAAAATGTCAAATGATAAAATTTATATATATATATATATAAAACTTGAGAAGTGTTAAAAAGGACATTTTAATAATAAATTACTAGGAATTAATACTATTTCTAATAACATTTTACATAAAATTGTACTTTATTATTATTATTATTAGTAGTAGTAGTAGTAGTAGTAGTAATAGTATTGTTGTTGTTGTTTTTATTATGCTACACTGACAGAGTGTTTATTCTCCATTAGAAAGGGTCATTAGAAGATACGTTGAGGAGCACTGAGATGCGAACCAATGCCGAGATGGAGAAATTTAACAACATCCTCCTGCAGCTGGAGGCAGAACTGGGGAACCTGAGGGCAAAAATCACGGAGCAGGGGCAAGATTACCAAACTCTCCTCAACATGAAGATGAAACTTGAGGCAGAAATCACCGCATACAAGACCCTGCTGGACGGAGAAGATTTAAAGTGAGCACACACACACACACACACACACACACACACACACACTCTCTCGTGTGTATATATATATATATATATATATATATATATATATATATATATATATATATATCTTCTTCTTTTCCTTTCAGCTGATCCCTTTAGGGGTCGCAACAGCAAATCATCTGCCTCCATCTCACTCATCCATCATATATATATATATATATATACTAGTCTTTCTCAAAAAATTTACTGATAAAAATTAAACTTTGATATATTTTAGATTTATTGCTCACCAACTGAAATATTTCAGGTCTTTTATTGTTTTAATACTGATGATTTTGGCATACAGCTCGTGAAAACCAAAAATCCCCATCTCAAAACATTAGCATATTTCATCCGACCAATGAAAAAAAAAAAGTGTTTTTAATACAAAAAAAAAAAGTCAACCTTCAAATAATTATGTTCAGTTATGCACTCAATACGTGGCCGGGAATCCTTTTGCAGAAATGACTGTTTCAATGCAGCGTGGCATGGAGCCAATCAGCCTGTGGCACCGCTGAGATGTTATGGAGGCCCAGGATGCTTCGATAGCGGCCTTAAGCTCATCCACAGTGTTGGGTCTGGTGTCTCTCAACTTTCTCTTCACAATATCCCACAGATTCTCTATGGGCTTCAGGTCAGGAAAGTTGGCAGGCCAATTGAGCCCAGTAATACCATGGTCAGTAAACCATTTAGCAGTGGTTTTGGCACTGTGAGCAGGTGCCAGGTCGTGCTGAAAAATGAAATCTTCATCTACACAAAGCTTTAATCTCCTGATAGCTAGCTGCATTGACCCTGCCCTTGATAAAACACAGTGGACCAACACCAACAGCTGACATGGCACCCCAGACCATCACTGACTGTGGGTACTTGACACTGGACTTCAGGCATTTTGACATTTCCTTCTCCCCAGTCTTCCTGCAGACTCTGGCACCTTGATGTGCAAAATTTGCTTTCATCCGAAAAAAAGTAGTTTGGACCACTGAGCAACAGTCCAGTGCTGCTTCTCTGTAGCCCAGGTCAGCCGCTTCTGCCGCTGTTTCTGGCTCAAAAGTGGCTTGACCTGGGTAATGCGGCACCTGTAGCCCAGTCCACTGCTTCCACAGGTCCCCCAAGGTCTGGAATCGGCCCTTCTCCACAATCTTCCTCAGGGTCCGGTCACCTCTTCTGGTTGTGCAGCGTTTTCTGCCACACTTTTTCCTTCCCACAGACGTCCCACTGAGGTGGCTTGATCGAGCACTCTGGGAACAGCCTATTCGCTCAGAGATTTCTTTCTGTGTCTTACCCTCTTGCTTGAGGGTGTCAATGATGTCCTTCTGGACAGCAGTCAGGTCGGCAGTCTTACCCATGATTGTGGTTTTGAGTAATGAACCAGGCTGGGAGTTTTTAAAAGCCTCAGGAATCTTTTGCAGGTGTTTAGAGTTAATTGGTTGATTCAGATGATTAGGTTAATAGCTCGTTTACACTACCTGAACATCATATGCTAATTTTTTGAGATAGGAATTTTGGGTTTTCATGAGCTGTATGCCAAAATGATCATCAGTATTAAAACAATAAAAGACCTGAAATATTTCAGTTGGTGTGCAATGAATCTAAAATATATGAAAGTGTAATTTTTATCAGTACATTACAGAAAATAACGAACTTTATCAAAATATGCTAATTTTGAAAAGGACTAGTATATGTGTATATATATATATATATATATATATATATATATATATATACACACAGTGCTGTGCAAAGGATTTTGCACCTTTTGTCAAACTTAACTTTTTCAGATTATCAAACAAATTTAAACAGTGCACAAAGATAACACAAGTATTCAAAAAATGCAGTTTTCCTGTTTTGATTTTATTTGTTAAAAGAAACATCCTGTCCAAACCTACTGAGGAAAACTTTGAATTTCATGGCAACCCCAGGCCTGATTGGATACAAATGAGAGATTTCCATTCGCCTTTTTGTCTTTATCAAGGGTTGCCACAACGAATGATTCCCACGTTTGATTTGACAGAGGTTTTTACATCCGATGCCCTTCCTGACACAACCCTTTAGCAAGGGACAGAAACACGCTGATGATTTTGCAGCTCCTCTTTCTGAAAGTCAGCAATGGTTCTTCTACATGAACCTTTCAAAATAGACAGTTCGAGACATGGCCCGCCTTTGATAACCCAGTTAGCTGTACTGGGGGGGGCAGTGACAACCCTGTGGGAAAGGATACTTTGGGACTCCAGCGGACCACTGTCAGAACCATTATCCATAGATGGAGAAGGCATGACATAGTGGTGACCCTTCCCAGGAGTGGCCGACCTACCAAAATTATTCCAAGTGCATGGCGCAGATTAACCAGAGAAGTCACAAAGGATACAAAAAACACTTCTAAACAACTTTGTTGTTGTTAAAGGGTCAGTTAATGTCAATGTTCATGACTCCACCATCAGAAAGACACGAGGCAAAAATAGCATCCATGGAACAGTTCCGAGGCAAAAGTCACTGTTGACAAAACAGAATTTCAAGGCATGACTCACTTTTACCAAGAATCATCTTGATCATCCCCAAAGATTTTGGGGAAATGTCCTCTGGACTGATGAAACTAAAGTTGAACTTTTTGTGAGAAATGCATCCCGTTACATCTGGCGCAAAAGGAACACTGCATTTGATAAAAAGAACATTGTGCCAACAGTTGATGGGAGATTTTGGGTTGTTTGATTCCTTGAGAGATCGGCATTCCAGATGCGCTCAAATGCGCCCACATTTATTAAACATTTACTGAATTAAACAACTTAAAAACTAAAGTGTTTTTCCCTCTCTCTCTCTCTCTCTCTCTCTCTCTGTCTCTCTGTCTCTCTTAATCTCACTCTCTCTCTGTCTCTCTGTCTCTGTCGCGTGCGCTTATGGCAACACCCACAAGACGTGAATTCAAAGCACATTCCCTGTTTGACAAACTCAACTTTAATTTGATTCCTTGAGGGATCGGAATTCCAGATGAGCTCAGATGCATCCACATTTATTAAACATTTACTGAATGAAACAACTTAAAAAACTAAAATAAAAACTAAAGAGTGAAGGTTCCTTCTGTCTCGGCCAGCGGGGCGGGATGTTGAGAGACAGCCCGTGAGAGAGCAACTCATGCGTCGTGTGAAATTTTGATTGGCGCATTTGAATTTTGAATTTCTTTTCGTAAGATGGGTTTTTTTCGTATCTCGGGGTCGGAAACCCCGAAAATGTTTTGTTTTTCGCAACCCGGGGATTTCGTACACAGGGATCTTTATAAGTTTGGGGCCGACTGTATGTGTGTGTGTGTATATATATATATATATATATATATATATATATATATATATATATATATATAAATGTACGTATACGTCAGTCAGGGGGTTGATCCCACTTCGCAGAATTCGACAGTCGTGGGGAGGATCCCAATTAACGGCGGAGTGTGAGGGATCCCTGTGTGTGTGTGTGTGTGTGTGTGTGTGTGTGTGTGTGTGTGTGTGTGTATATATATATATATATTTACACACACACACACACACACACACACATACATGCACACATACACACACACACACACACACACACACACACACACACACACACATACACACACATACGTATGCATACACACCATAAAGGAGTACATAAATGAATTGCTTGCTGTATCTCTCACTCACTTTCTTCCCTGTCTGGTTTCTTCCTCAGACTCCAGGATGCTCTGTAGTAGCACGGAGACTTGAGAGGGTTCAACTCTTGTGGTAATGAGAAAATGTAATCTGCAATTTCTTTAAAACATTATGAAACAAAACAATAAAATTTGACCGTTTTTCAGCTCATCTGTCTATTTTTTTTATTTGTTGTGTAAAATAAACTAGTCCTGTGTGTGTGTGTGTGTGTGTGTGTGTGTGTGTGTGTGTGTGAAAAAGAGGCGAGAGAGAGATTGGGGGGTAGTTGATTATTTTCTGATAACACCACAGAACCCAGTGTGTCACTGTTTTTGCACCACAGTAATTCACCAAGAATAAATTTATAGAAAACATTTGCTCTCCCTGTGTTTGCAGGGGTTTCTCTGAGTACTTTGGTTCGATCCAAAACAACGTTCCCTCGAAGCTGCGCAACTGCGCAATTGCGCACTGGTTGTACACTCAACGCACAAGAAAACCTATCCAGCGCAGTGAACGCACTGCGAATGAATTAGATATATAACTTTTTTTTCTGTATCATTTTGCTGTGTAATTCCATGAGTGACAGGTGTCCACCCAATCACATGATATGATGCAATTACGCTACTGTAAAGCACCGCCACGTGCTCATACACGCTCCATAACAATAATAACAGTGCGGCGGACTTAAGTGATGTGAATGCTAACCCCTTATCATTGCGAAACGAGCGGGCAGTGAATGTGATACGTCGACTCCCCAAACCAAAGTAAAAAAGAACTACTCAAAGTATGTGAGTATACCAGAAAGCTGGCAAAGCAAAAACTATGCCATTGAATTTGTGAACTCAATCAATGAAAAGAATGAGACTGTGCAGAATGTGCAAGGTAAAAAATGCACCCTGATAGTAGATAAGAGCACAGACATGACAGTACACAAAATGCTCGTCATATTTATCAAATTCAGGGGGGGGGCACAAACCAGTGTCTCTCCCTCATGCCGGTCCCAAGCCCGGATAAATGCAGAGGGTTGCGTCAGGAAGGGCATCCGGCGTAAAACAAATGCCAAATAAAATATGCGAATCACTACAAAGAATGTCATACCGGATCGGTTGAGGCCCAGGTTAACAACGACCGCCATCAGTACTGTCAACCAACAGGGTGCTGGTGGAAATTGGACTACTGTTGGTCGAAGATGTTGAAGAAGGAGAGGCGGGAGGCGTGTCCGTAGGCAGAGAGAGAAGAGGAAAGGCATGAGTCTAGGACTGAAAGTAGGGACTTTGAATGTTGGAACTATGGCAGGAAAAGGTAGAGAGCTGGCTGAAATGATGCAGAGGAGGAAGGTGGACATACTGTGTGTTCAGGAGACCAGGTGGAAAGGTAGCAAGGCTAGAAGCTGAGGAGCAGGGTTTAAGCTGTTTTTTTCATGGTGTGGATGGGAAGAGAAATGGAGTAGGAGTCATCTTGAAGAAGGGGTTTGTCAAGAATGTTCTAGAAGTGAAAAGAGTGTCAGACAGCGTGATGAGTGTCAAGTTGGAAATTGAAGGCGTGATGTTCAATGTTGTTAGTGCTTATGCCACACAGGCAGGATGTGAGCTGGAAGAGAAGGGGAGATTCTGGAGTGAGTGAGATGAAGTGATGCAGAGTACCCCCAGAGGTGAAAGAGTGGTCATTGGTGCAGACTTCAATGGACATGTTGGCACAGGAAACAGAGGGGACGAGGAAGTGATGGGCAGGTTTGGTATCCAGGACAGGAACACAGAAGGACAGAAGTTGGTAGATTTTGCAAAAAGGATGGAAATTGCTGTGGTAAATACTTTCTTCCAGAAGAGACAGGAGCATAGGGTGACTTATAAAAGCCGAGGTAGGAGCACACAAGTAGACTGCATCTTGTGCAGGCGATGTAATTTGAAGGAAATCAGTGACTGCAAAGTAGTAACGGGTGAGAGTGTTGCCAAACAGCATAGGATGGTGGTGTGCAGGATGACGCTGATGGTGAAAAAGGAGAAGAAGGCAAAGGCAGAGCAGAAGACAAAGTGGTGGAAGCTGAAAAAGGAAGAGTGTCGTGTTGTCTTCAAGGGGGAGTTGAAACAGGCTTTGGGTGGCCAGGAAGTGCTTCCAGATGACAGGACAACTACAGCAAATGTGATCAGGGAGACAGGTAGGAGAATACTTGGTGTGTCATCTGGAAGGAGAGTAGATAAGGAGACTTGGTGGTGGAATGAGGAAGTGCAGGAGTGTGTACAAAGGAAGAGGTTAGCTAAGAAGAAGTGGGACATTGAGAGGACCGAAGAGAGTAAACAGGAATACAGGGAGACACAGCGAAGGTGAAGGTAGCAGTGTCAAAGGCCAAACAGAGGGCGTATGATGACTTATATGCTCGGTTGGAAAGTAAAGAGGGAGAAAATGATTTATACAGGTTGGCACAGCAGAGAAATAGAGATGGGAAGGACGTGCAGCAAGTTAGAATGATTAAGGACAGAGAGGGAAATGTATTGACTGATGACAGAAGTGTGCTGGGAAGATGGAAGGAGTACTTTGAAGAGCTGATGAATGAGGAAAATGAGAGAGAAAAAAGAGTAGAAGAGGTGACCGTTGAGGACCAGGAAGTAGCAAAGATTAGTAAGGGTGAAGTGAGGAGGGCATTGAAGAGGATGAAGAATGGAAAGGCAGTTGTCCCTGATGACATACCGGTGGAGGTATGGAAGTGTCTAGGAGCGGTAGCAGTTGATTTCCTGACAAAAACATTCAACAAGGTCTTAGAGAGTGAGAGGATGCCAGAGGAATGGAGAAGTGTGCTGGTGCCCATTTTTAAGAACAAGGGAGACGTGCAGAGTTGTGGCAAATACAGAGGGATAAAGTTGATGAGCCATACGATGAAGTTATGGGAAAGAATAGTGGAAGCTAGACTAAAGGCAGAGGTCAGCAATTGTGAACAACAGTTTGGTTTCATGCCAAGAAAGAGCACCACAGATGCAGTGTTTGCCTTGAGGATGTTCATAGAGAAGTACAGAGAAGATCAGACGGAGCTGCATTGTGCCTTCGTGGATCTGGAGAAAGCATATGATAGGGTGCCGAGACAGGAACTGTGGTATTGTATGAGGAAGTTTGGAGTGGCAGAGAAGTATGTTAGAGTGGTGCAGGACATGTATGAGACATGTAGGACAGTGGTGAGGTGTGCTGTCGGTGTGACAGAAGAGTTCAAGGTGGAGGTGGGACTGCATCAAGGGTCAGCTCTGAGCACCTTCTTGTTTGCTATGGTGATGGACAGGCTGACAGACGAGGTTAGACAATAATCTCCATGGACTATGATGTTTGCAGATGACATTGTGATCTGTAGTGAGAGCAGAGAACAAGTGCAGAAAAATCTAGAGAGGTGGAGGTATACCATGGAAAGGAGGGGAATGAAGGTTAGCCTCAGTAAAACAGAATACATGTATGTGAATGACAAGGACCCAAGTGGAACGGTGAGGTTACAGGGAGAAGAGATAAGGAAGGTGGAGGATTTTAAGTACTTAGGGTCAACAATCCAGAGAAGTGGAGAGTGTGGAAAAGAGGTGAAGAAGCGTGTGCAGGCAAGTTGGAATGGTTGGAGAAAAGTGTGCGGAGTGATGTGTGATAGGAGGGTATCAGCAAGACTGAAAGGAAAAGTGTACAAGACGGTGGTAAGGCCAGCGATGTTGTATGGTTTAGAAACAGTGGCCCTGGGGAAAAGACAGGAGGCAGAGTTGAGGTTCTCTTTGGGAGTAACGAGGATGGATAGGATCAGGAATGAGTGCATCAGAGGGACAGCACATGTAAGATGCTTTGGAGACAAAGTCAGAGAAGCTAGATTGAGATGGTTTGGACATGTACAGAGGAGGGATAGTGAGTATATTGGTAGTAGGATGCTGAGGTTGGAACTACCAGGCAGAAGGCCTAGAGGAAGACCAAAGAGACGATTCATGGATGTAGTGAAGCAGGACATGAAGGTAGCTGGTATAAGAGAAGAAGATGCAAAGGATAGGGCGAGATGGAGGCAGATGATTCGCTGTGGCGACCCCTGAAGGGAAAAGCCGAAAGGAAAAGAAGATATATCAAATTCAGGGAGGAAAATGATGTCAGCTATAAAACTGTTTCATAAGTCATGAAACTTTCTGTGATCCCAGGTGTGATACTGGTGTGTGGCCACAGCGAGCACTTCTGATGTTGCTCACGGTGGTCCTCAGTGTGCTCAGGGAGGTTGTTTGTATGCCTAGACATAGGAAAAATTACAGGGAACATTGATCCAAAATAAAGTTTGGCACTTTAGGGTAACTAGCTGTTCCACAATACCCCTAGATATGAATGTGAATAGTTGCATGTTTTGCCTTGTAGTTGTATGTGTTTGTACCCCACCTTTACCCAACATTGGATGACCCCAGCCTCCCCACAACTCGAATAGGAGAAGCAGCTCAGAAAATGAGTTCCTGCTTTCAATAAACAAGAAGTAAATCATTGGAAACACTTATTCCATTTCCAAAGTGTCTTTATTCTCTCTTCAGTTGAATTGTAAACAAAATGTGAAAATATAGAAAAAGTGTAAAGAAGCAGAAACTCCTCTGTCATACAGGACTTCCTCACTTTTACAGACAGACTCAATTAACAACAATCAACATACATGCATTTTACTTTGTTTACATTTCCACATTTGGCAGACCCACTTATCAAGAGCAACTTTTATTATTTTTATACAACCAAGCCATTGATGGTAAAGGGCCTTACTCAAGGACCCAGCAGTGGTGATGGGGCAGATTGTTCGGCTGACCTTAAGATCAGAATCACATCGCATTAACGACAAAGCCACCCGAAGCTGAAACACTGATCTAGCTCACTCTGCAATCACAGAAGACTCATATACCTCACTCACTAATAAGAGAACACTGGTATACCTCACTCACCAATAACACGACACTGATATACCTCACTCACCAATAACACAACACTGATATACCTCACTCACCAATAACACGACACTGATATACCTCACTCACCAATAATGGAACACTGATATACCTCACTCACACATAACAGAACACTGGTATACCTCACTTATGAACATCGAAACACTTACATATGTCACTCACCAATAATGAAACACTGATATACCTCACTCACCAATAACGGACCACTGATATACCTCACTCAGCAATAATGGGAAACTGATATACCTTACTCAGCACTAAATGAACACTGATATACCTCACTTACTAATAACAGAACACTGGTATACCTCACTCACGAAGATCGAAACACTTATATACCTCACTCACAAATAACACAACACTGATATACCTCAGTCATCAATAATGGAAAACTGATATACCTCACTCACCAATAATACAACACTGATAAACCTCACTCAGCAATAAAGGAACATGGAGAAATCTTACTCAACAATAATAAACCTCACTCACCAATAACAGAACACTGATAAACCTCACTCACCAATAACGGAACACTGATATAGTTCACTCACCAATAACACAACATGATATACCTCACTCAGCAATAATGGAAAATGGATGTACCTCACTCACTAATAACAGAACACTGCTATACCTCACTCACGAATATCGGAACACTTATATACCTCAATCACCAATAAAGGAACACTGATAAATCTCACTCAGCAATAACGGAACACAAAGAAACCATACTCACCAATAAGGCAACATTTATATACCTCACTCACCAATAATGGAACACTGGTAAACCCCACTCACCAATAACAAAACACTGGTAAACCCCACTCACCAATAATAGAACACTGATAAACCTCAATAACCAATAATGGAACATTGATATACCACACTCAGCAATAATGGAAAACTGATATACCTCACTCACTAATAACAGAACACTGCTATATCTCGCTCACGAACAACGGAACAATTATATACCTTACTCACCAATAATAGAAAACGGATATACCTCACTGCCCAATAACAGTACACTGATATACCTCACTCACCAATAAAGGAACACTGATAAACCTCACTCAGCAATTATACAGGTATTAAATGTTATAATTAATCAGGAGGAGCCATGGGAGACACACTGCTGACATGGAGGGCTCGTATCGGCTGTTTTGGACCAACAAAGCCATGAATTTCGGGTAAATTGAAGATAATACGCCTGTCGGGCTCCATGTGTGTGAAATACCAGAAAATGATGTTGGTGTTGTCCCTAATATCACACCTTGGCTCGAATTTTTATGACATTGGGAACGTGTAGTATTACATGGCCAGAAACGATATCTGCCGAACTCACGACGAGTATGAAGGTGTGTTGAAGTTGGTGTTTATTCCATGGCAGTTAGAGTTGTGTGGAGACGTTGAGTCAAACCCGGGACCTCCGAAGCAAGCTAAAGTGCAAGGTCGGCCAACGAGAAAAACCAGATTGCAGTTTGGTGATTTAACATTTTATCAGGGTATGTACATGTGTGCAGCTGGAACATTCATGGTATCCATTCACTTCGCATAGATTATGATTTTCTTCAATATTTACGTTCTTTTGATATAGTAGGGTTAATCAAAACTATGCACAGTGACGATTTGTTTGTACAGGATCTTTTGCAGGATTATGTATGTTTCGGATCTGTAGCAAGACGTATAAAGGACTCGGGTCGTTTTTCTGGAGGTGTTGCAGTGTATATATTTCGTAATTCCTTGTCTAAAATATTTAAAAGGCTTTATGAAAACTGGGTTAATTCTGTATTTTTTTATTGTTAGACCAACAGGAGTTAATCCATTCATAATGGGATTTGTTTACATTCTACCTGAGAGTTCACCAATGTATGTATCCGAGAACAATGGATTGGACAGTATAGATCAATATTTATCAACTCTCAAACATGAATATGGTGATGATACTGAATTCATGCGATTCAGTGATTTTAATGCTCGTACCGGAACTAATGATGATTTTATCATTGATGATGAGGAGGATGTTGATATTCTGCACCTGGGTGACCTGTATGAAATTGACACGTTTTGTGCCGCTCGTGCAACTCAAGATACAGTTATGAATCATTTCGGATTGAAACTATTAGACTTGTGTCGCGTCTGGGGTATTCACATTGTAAATGGACGCAGGTCAGGAGACCCCAAAGGCGCTTTCACATGTATAACTCATAGTGGAACGAGCCTAGTCGATTATGTGTTCGCCTCTTCAAGCTTATTTAAAAAAATTAGTCACCTTGTTGTAATATAAAGGACAGAATCCGATCACCTTCCAGTGACATGTCAACTTGATTTATCTTTTGTGTATTATGATACTGTAAACTTTTCACAGACAGATGAAAAGCCTGTGATTAGATACGGATGGCGAGAAGCCGGAGAGCATTCATATTTACAACACTTGTGTACACAACACATAAATGTGATGTTAATTTAAAGAATTTCTTGAATTGTAGAAAGGAATTCCGAGTTCAACATGATATACTTCACTCACCAATAACGGAACAGTGATATCACTCACTCATCAATAACAGAAGACTGATATACCTCACTCACTAATAACAGAACACTGCCATATCTCACTCACGAACAACAGAACAATTATATACCTTACTCACCATTAATGGAAAACTGATATACCTCACTGCCCAATAACAGTACACCGATATTAATGGCTGTGGTGAATACTTTTTTCCAGAAGACACAGGAGCATAGCGTGACTTATGAAAGCGGAGGTAGGCGCACATAGGTAGACTACATCTTGTGTAGGCAATGTAATTTGGAGGAAGTCAGTGACTACAAAGTAGTAGTGGGTGAGAATGTTTCCAAACAACATAGGATGGTGGTGTGCAGGATGACGCTGATGGTGAGGAAGGTGAAGAAGGTAAAGGCAGAGCACAAGACAAAGTGGTGGAAGCTGAAAAAGGAAGAGGGTCGTGTTGTCCAAGGAGGAGTTGAAACAGGCTTTGGGTGGTCAGGAAGTGCTCCCAGATGACTGGACAACCACAGCAAATGTGATCAGGGACACAGGTAGGAGAGTACTTGTTGTGTCTTCTGGAAGGACAGTAGATAAGGAGACTTGGTGGTGGATTGAGGAAGTGCAGGAGTCTGTACAAAGGAAGAGGTTAGCTAAGAAGAAGTGGGACATTGAGAGGACCGAAGAGAGTAAACAGGAGTACAGGGAGACACAGTGTAAGTTGAAAGTAGCAGTGGCTAAGGCCAAACAGAGGCCATATGATGACTTATAATGATAGGTTGGACAGTAAGGAGGTAGAAAATGATCTATACAGGTTGGCACAGCAGAGAAATAGAGATGGGAAGGATGTGCAGCAAGTTAGATTGATAAAGGACAGAGAGGGAAATGTATTGACTGATGACAAAAGTGTGCTGGGAAGATGGAAAGAGTACTTGGAAGAGCTGATGAATGAGGAAAATCAGAGAGACAAAAGCATAGAAGAGGTGACTGTTGAGGACCAGGAAGTAGCAAAGATTAATGAGGGTGAAGTGAGGAGGACACTGAAGAGGATGAAGAATGGAAAGGCAGTTGGTCCTGATGACATACCTGTGGAGGTATGGAAGTGTCTAGGAGAGGTAGCAGTAGATTTTCTGACATGAACATTCAACAAGGTCTTAGAGAGTGAGCAGATGCCGGAGGAATGGAGGAGAAGTGTGCTGGTGCCCATTTTTAAGAACAAGTGAGATGTGCAGAGTTGTGGCAACTACAGAAGCGTTAAAGTTGATGAGCCATATGGTGAAGTTATGGGAAAGAATAGTGGAAGCTAGACTAAGGACAGAGGTCAGCATTTGTGAACAACAGTTTGGTTTCATGCCAAGAAAGAGCACCACAGATGCAGTGTTTGCCTTGAGGATGTTAATAGAGAACTACACAGAAGGTCAGAGGGAACTGCATTTGTGGATCTGGAAAAAGCATATGACAGGGTGTCAAGAGAAGAACTGTGGTATTGCATGAGGAAGTCTGGAGTGGCAGAGAAGTATGTTAGAGTGATGCAGGACATGTATGAGAGATGTAAGACAGTGGTGAGGTGTGCTGTCGGCGTAACTGACGAATTCAAGGTGGAGGTGGGACTGCATCAAGGATCAGCTCTGAGCCCCTTCTTGTTTGCTATGGTGATGGACAGGCTGACAGACGAGGTTAGACAAGAATCTCCATGGACTATGTTGTTTGAAGATGACATTGTGATCTATATTGAGAGCAGAGAACGAGTGGAGGAAAATCTAGAGACATGCCGGTATGCCCTGGAAAGGAGAGGAATGAAGGTTCGCCTCAGTAAATCAGAATACATGTGTGTGAATGAGAAGGACCCAGGAGGAACGGCGATGTTACAGGGAGTGGAGATAAGGAAGGTGGAGGATTTTAAGTACTTAGGCTCAACAATCCAGAGCAATGGAGACTGTGGAAAAGAGATGAAGAAGCATGTGCAGGCAGGTTGGAATGGTTGGAGAAGTGTCTGGTGTGATGTGCGATAGGAGAGTATCAGCAAGACTCAAAGGAAAAGTGTACAAGATGGTGATGAGGCCAGCGATGTTGTATGGCTTAGAAACAGTGGCACTGAGGAAAAGACAGGAGGCAGAGCTGGAGGTAGCAGAGATGAAAATGTTGAGGTTCTCTGTGGGAGTCACGAGGATGGATAGGATCAGGAATGAGTACATCAGAGGGACAGCACATGTAAGAGGTTTTAGAGACAAAGTCAGAGAGGCTAGATTGAGATGGTTTGGACATGTACAGAGGAGGGATAGTGAATATATTGGCAGTAGGATGCTGAGGTTGGAACTACCAGGCTGAAGGCCTAGAGGAAGACCAAAAAAGTGGTGAAGGAAGACATGAAGGTCGTTGGAGTAAGAGAAGATGCAGAGGACAAGGTAAGATGGAGGTGGATGATTTGCTGTGGCGACTCCTGAAGGGAACAGCCGAAAGGAAAAGAAGATATTATATTATAATATTTTATTATCTATTATTCCCTCACACGCATGGAATCAAATCAATGGAGATGAAGATTACAAGTCTTCCAGGTCATTACATAAACTTCTCTCAGCCATGCCCTCTTAAAGCAATGGTGCATTCACAGTAACAAAATGGCGACGGCCATTCGCAGTGTGAGTACTGTGTTCATTACAGGATGGAAATCATTACTCTTAAAGAGCTGTATCAGTGTAACTTTAAATTCAAGAAGGTTAATCCAAGGTCTCAGGAGGAGACATGTAGCAGTGCTTTATCACAGTAATGATCATGAGACTTTCATTAAGCCAGCTGAGCATCCTGAGATGCAGAAGCAACCTCTTCACAAGACAGATGATCAGTAGAGACGGAGATTAGGTGGAAAAACCACTCAGCTATTACTCAGCCAGTCACCTGACTAAGATAACAGTAGGTATTTGGACATAAAGCCCGGATCCCTCTTACTTCCTGCCTGTTGATACCAATATCTAGCAGTTGGAGTTCTTTGGTTAATCCACTGGATCCATCATCCATACCTAAGGTGCACCGGATTATAAGGCGCACCATCAAATTTTTTGAGGATTAAGGTCTTTTAAGTGTGCCTTATGGTCCAAAAAATATGGTAAAAGAAATAGAAGATTTTATTATTGCTGAGTGCAGCAGGGACTCTGACATGACTGGCTATGGCAGCATAATTAAAAGAAAGAGAACCAGAATGAAGACAGACATGAGGGACCCTGTGACATTGGGGCAATCAGCCACCCCACTGTCAAACAGACCTGGATGAGCATGTAGAGTGGGGGAGTGACAGCATCCTAACATCACAGTTTACCAGAACTTTCTTTGCCTGAGACCTGAAATCCGCTTCCTTACACAATAAAAGCCTTTTAACTAAATTCTCCACTAAACAACTGAGTTTTTAGCCTCGTGTTAAAAACAGAGACTGCGTCTGAGTCCCGAACATTAATACCCCCATTTCACTGGAGCTCAGCAGACTTGCGGAAACAAAAATGTCGTCATCATTCAACGTTCCTCAGTCGTTCCATCATCTTCCATGTCCTTCCGTATGATTCCGAAAGTATTCCTCCACCTCCGACAGGCCAAAATCTTCCGTAAACATGCTTTTTAACATGTTCAAGGAAAAACTTTCCGACAGTGTTCCCTTAGGTTCCTCAGTTGTTCCGCAAATGTTCCGTCATTTCCCCAAACGTTCCTTGATCATTCCTTTTATTCCGTGAGCATTGATCATTCCGCGAGCCTTCCTCCCTCTTCCCGGTGGTCAAAAGTGGCCACAGAATCCCCACGGAATGCTCACGGAAGGTTTGCAGAATACATGCTGCATGTTTTCAGAATGGTTGCAGATAACATGGAAGACTTGCAGAACACTCAAGGAAGTCACTTCCACTATGAATTATTCCAGTTCATTCACTTTATTTTTTTCTGTTTTCCTGTTCATGTAATAACGTTTAAAAGTTATAATCACTGTGGTTTGGACTTCTGTGCATGGTTTTTAGTATGGAATGATTTATTGAGGTTCAAATAAAAGGAACGTATTAACATTATTGATATTAAACATATTAACATGTGTTAAATGTTAAATTTATTGCAAATTATAAACATATCATAAATTACAAACATATGTTAAATGTTAAATTTATTGCAAATTATAAACATATGAAAATATAGTATGAATGAGACAATGAACTTCCTTGGTCGATTCCGTGTATTTATAGGCGTAATCAGGAGCAAATCCTTTGATCTTTGCCGATTTTTCCTCATTGAAACATGGTTATGCCGAGTATTCCTCAGTCATTCCGTGTTGAACATGAACGTTCCGCCTTCATTACACCTGTTCTGCAATCATTCCGTAGCTCTTCCTTCTAAAATGGAGTAGTTCCATAGTCGTTCCATGCTTTGAGTGAACGTTCTGTGAATTATCTGAAGGTCTTCCTTTGCAATTCACACTGGTTCCGAAGGTAATCCGAGCGCTTTTACGCATGTATTCCGACATTGTACCGCAGTCTTTCAGTGTCTTTTGTGCACATTCCATGAACGTTCCGAGGGTACAATTTTCCGTAGGTTTTTGAGCCATTTTCCATGTAAAAATGCCGACACTCCTTCATAGAGTGCGTTCCGCACCTTTCCACCATGATTATTGTATTCCACGCTCCAGTGAAATAGGGGTATAACTGGAAGGTTATTGCATAACTGTGGGACTTTGTAAGAGAAGCTTCGCCCCTGCAGTAGTCTTCATTATTAGAGGTATCACTAAGCATCCTGCACCTTTTGATATAAGGGGGTGTGTCAGATCATAAGCAAAGTTCACTAAGATAATGTGGTGTGAGAGCATTAAGTGCTTTATAGGTTAAAAGTCGTATTTTATAATCGATGTGAAATGTAACTGGGAGCCAGTGCAGTGTAAATAAGGTCGGGGTGATATACTCATGTCTTCTGGGTCTAGTAACGACTAGCTACATTGCTGCTACATTCTGGACTAACTGGAGCTTGTTTATCATATATCCATCAATCACATACATCCTTTATTGGGGACACCGTAAAAACCACACAACTGTCTGCAGAAACAGGAACCTACCTTGCTACCTTATTATATGGATGTAATTTTACAGTTGTGTTTACATGGGAGGGGGAGGGGTAGTATCACTTAATTTTTCTGAGAGGTAACTGCTGATTTTACTCTGTGGTTTTGTCTCATTGGACATCAGAAGTTGAGTTAAGGCTCTGTTGAGTTAAGGACCTGTTCATGGAGCCAAGATGGCTGCCTTGTTGTGAGAAACACTGTGATAAGGATTTTAACGTTATAGTGTCCACATTTTTTACAACCAGAGCTCTGCACCACTCTGGTAATCCACTGCATTGTATACAATGAAATAAATGTACATCTCTGTTTGTAATGCCATCAACTAAACACTGTAAAATATTGGAGGAGTCCACTTTCAAAACCTCATAAGTCCACTTTTGTAAAATAATAATGTAAATAATAATAAAAATAATAATGATAAGAGGAAGAAGAAGAAGAAGAAGAAGAAGAAGAACGAAAGAAAGAATTTTGCTTCATCTCTTTTTTGAGCAGCTGTGCATGTCCCACTGATGCTCCACTTTCAAAATCCTGCTAACAAGTGACATGAAATACTGTATATCAGAAGAAGCAAAACTGTCAGATAATTTCTCTGCCTATAAAAGACATGTTTCTTAAAAACTGCCCGATTTGACTTTTGCAAGTTTTGCAAGTGGACTCCTCATTTAAACAATGGTGAAATGGTAAGTACAATAAGAGGGGCCTCGTGATTAAAGAAGGTAGTGTGAAAAGTTGTGGATTGATTCCGGAAAATGTGTGGAGGTGGTAGTGGGGGTAGGGGGTGAGCTGTATCTTTCCTTCCTCAACCTTTATGGCTTAAGTGCCCTTGAGAAAAGCATCAAACCCTCAACTGCTCTCCAGGCAACGTAATGTGTGTGGCTGACCAATATTGTGTGTTTGTGTGTGTGTGTGTGTGTGTGTGTGTGTGCGTGTGTGTGTGCATGTGTGTGTGCGTGTGTGTGTGTGTGTGTGTGTGTGCATGTGTGTGTGCTCACTGTGTGTGTGTGTGTGTGTGTGTGCACGTGTGTGTGTGTGTGCACGTGTTCACTATGTGTGTGTGTGTGTGTGTGTGTGTCCGTACTCACTGAGTGTATATGTGTGTGTGTGTGTGTGTGTGTGTGTGTGCGTGTGTGTGTGTGTGTGTGTGTGTATGTGCTCACTGTCTGTGTGTGTGTGTGTGTGTGTGTGTGTGTGTGTGTGTGCGTGTATGCGCTCACTGTGTGTGTGTGTGTGTGTGTGTGTGTGTGTACGTGCTCACTGTTTGTGTGTGTGTGTGTGTGTGTGTGTGTGTGTGTGTGTGGTGTTTGTACACACAATACAGCAAAAAAAACTACATAAAATGGTAACTTAGCTTACGAAATTAATCTGCTCCAGAGGCAGTTTCGTAAGGGGCTATTCAACATTTTCAACATTTTCCTAAGTGTACAAAACGTATGCGAGGGAGGAGGGGGTAAGATGTCTGTGTACGCTTTTTAATATAAAAATGTCGATCAACAATAATGCACACGCTCGTGAATATTTTTTCTTTTATGTGCATGTACGTTTGAAACTCTCAATGCATGATTCACCAACCACCTGCGGTGTTTATAAATAAACTTAATGACTGTTATTGAAGAGAAAGTCTGACATAAGTTCCGCATGACTAGATTCAGGAAGTAAACGTGTAACAGGCACTGTGCATGTGCACACCCGAGTTGACCAATCAACAAACATAATATTATCAGTAAGCAATAATAGCTGAACACTGTCAATCAAACAAAATGCGAGTGTGAGAATAAAGCACAGTTTGTTAGTCCCGCCTCCGGCTCCTGCACATGTGTTAGAACTTCTCTTCAGCTGACACAATTAATCAAGTCCCCAACTAGAATCACAAAACGTAGTCGAACATGTATTGACCTGATATTCATGCCCACAGAAATGAGTAATGTCAATTCAGGTGTCATGTCATGTGGGTTAAGCGATCATTCTTTGACTTATGTACAGTCGAAAGCTCAGGTGCCCCGAAATGTACCAGAAATTCACACCTTCCGTTCGTTCAAACGTTTCGATAAAGAAAAGTTTACGAGTGCAGGCTCTCGCATTGACTGGAGTGCGCTTTATGAAAGTGGTAATGTTGAGTTTCTGTGGAAATTTTTCAAAGATGCATTTGTAGACGTATGTGATAGTAATGCCCCTAGAATATCAGTTCGGAAAAAGATAAAATGTGCTCCATGAATAGATAGTGAATATATAGATCTCGCAAGAGAGAGAAACTTCCTGAAAAATAGATTTGATGCTACAGGTGACCCTAATGACTGGGAAGAATATTGAAGAAAACGCAATATGTTGAACAAATTGAACAAAAAACTCAAAAAGCGTTACTATTATGAACAGTTTAAGTTGTGTAACGGAAATTCAAGCAAAACTTGGAAAATCATGAAAAAGATCATTCCTAACGTGAAAACAAACAAGGTCGAACTGACAAAGGATGAAACGGATGTCTGCAATCCGGTTGATGTAGCGAACCTATTCGATGAACATTTTACTTCTCTGTGCAAAGAGACAGGGACTGTCTCTTCTTTAAACAGTACCTCGAAATACACCGACATGCAATATCAGTTTGTTAATATTACCGAAAATGATGTTATAAAAGCATTGACAAAATATAGATGAGAAGAAAGCCCCAGGACTTGATGATATGCACCCACGCCTACTTAAAGAAGGTGTAGTGTTCATAAGCAAACCCCTGACGTATATTTTTAACATGTCACTTAGAACGGGCAGTATACCAAAGGAGTGGAAACAGAGCAGGGTGACACCACTTTATAAAAGTGGAAACAAAAAGGATGTCGCTAATTATAGGCCTATTTCAGTTCTCTCTCATGTAATGAAAATATTGGAAAAACTTGTTTATGGTCAGTTGTATACTTATTTCGAAAATAATGATTTGTTAAGTAACTGGCAGTCGGGATTTCGACCAATGCACTCCACACACACTGTGCTAGTTGACGTGAATGATTATATTCTGAGAAACATTGATGAAGGGTATCTGAACGGTGCAGTTTTTCTTGATCTTAAACGTGCTTTTGACTCAGTGAATCATAGTATTCTGATTGAGAAACTGTCCAAGTATGGCTTCAGTGAGAGTGCGCTCTCATGGTTCATCAGTTACTTCACAGCGAGGGAACAATGCGTGTCTGTCAATGGGGTAATGTCGGATCTTAAGTCTGTTCAAACAGGTGTACCACAGGGGTCACTTCTGGGCCCGTTGTTGTTTTCCGTCTTCATCAATGACCTGTGTCAATTGCCCTTTGACTGTAATACCAAAGTATGTTTGTATGCGGACGACACAGCCGTATTTGTCCGCTCGAAGAATGGCAATGTTATCTCAGAGCTGCTTCAAATGGAAATGACCAAAGTCTGTAAGTGGATGGATAGAAATGCTCTTTCATTGAATACTAAGAAAACAAAAGTAATGCTATTAGGCTCTAAACGGAAAACAAAGGGAATTTCTTTATCAGTGAAGCATGGAAACAAACCCATTGAACAAGTGCATGATTTTAAGTACCTTGGCGTTATAATAGACAGTCATTTGATTTGGGCCAAGCACATTGACTGCATAGTGCAGAAGATTTCTAGGACGATCTGTTACCTCTCAAGGACAAAGAGTTATCTTCCGGGTGAAATACTTAAAATGTTATACTGTAACATGATCTTACCTCACCTTGATTACTGCAATGTTGTATGGGGAAGTGCAGCCAGTTGTTACATAACGAGGTTACAGAAACTACAGAATAGATTCGCTCGATTAGTACTTAAGGCAGACTGTTTGACCCCGCATAAGATAATGCTTCATAAATTAGATTGGCAGTCAGTCACCCAGAGAATCCACTATCAAAATTGTGTCCTTGTATATAAAGTCGTCAACGGACTTTCCCCAATATATTTGCAATCTTTGTTACCAAAACGAAATCCTTATTTTCAAACTAGATATGCAATTAGCTGTCCTCTCAATATTAATCTTCCCATAACTGAATATTACAAGAAATCTTTTCATTATCGTGGATCTCAAATTTGGAACAATTTACCTGACTTCATCCGAAATGCCACCTCTGTTAACTCTTTCAAACGGCAATGTAAAATGCTTAGCTTAACCGATAGGCTTTAGATATTTTGTGCACATGAGTATGGTTGTGTGGAAGTGTTTGCAGTGTGTGTGCGTGCACGTGCACTTATGTGTGCGTGTACGGCTTTGGGTGTGTGCCGGTGTACTGGCGTGGAAGTGAAACTGTATGTGCGAGTGCGTGTTGGTGTGTGAGTGTGAGTGTGTGTGTGTGTGTTTGTATTTGTATGAGGTCTTTTCTTATACCATTATTCTATATCTCTCCTGGATTTGACTGTATTGTTTTGTTCCTTTTATGTTTCATAGGCTGGTATAAAACCCTAGTCTTGTGAACGATCTTATGGACCTTGTAAGCTTGTGTTTTATGTTCCCTCTTTGTTTGTAATTTTGTGTTTTTTACTTAAACTGTATTTTGCACGTGATGCAGGGCCCCTTGGCAGAGCAGTTCCGAGTGAGCTGAAAGGGCTACCTTGCTAAAAGAAAACTGAATAAATAAAGAAATAAATAAACACAAACATTGACGCACAGAGAATGAATGGATAAAATAATCATAATCCATCCAGCCTGTATCTGCAAAAATTAATTTTTGTTTGTGCCTTGGAATAGATAAATAACTTTAGCTCAATTTGAAAATGTATTTAGCACATGTACTTGCAGATGTAGTTTGAAATATATTTGAGAATGTTTTTGGTTGAACTATAATATTTTATTCGTCTTCTGAGAGTAATAGATGAATCATCTTCTGATGAAAAACTGTGCCTGTTGTTGGCGTGAGATTCCATGTTGTTTATATCATATGCTGTGACATGCATGCACTATATTTTATGTGGTACTTTGTATCAACTCAGTGACGTCACGGTAACTTTGTGTAGGCGGGCACTTAGCAATGTCAAGCTTTAGGTCGATTAACTTATACGACAAGCACATAAAACAAAACCGCTGTGTGTGCAATGGTTTATTTATGATATAAAATTTAAGCCACAATCACTTCAAGAAACTATACTTAAGCGACTGACAACTTATTTAGTCGGCGTTTCATTTCCCCTTTAAGGCTTAGGCTCCGGTCAACCGAGATGTGCACCCCCAACGGTCAGACCAGCCTACGCCCTTGCTAATCACAAACTGAAGCGTGGTCGTCCAAAAGCCAATGACCAATAAAAAATGCAAATATTTTGAATTATATTTTAATATAAAATAATATTATTAAAAACAATGTCATTTTTATTATTAAAACCAAATGTCTTAATATTAATATTGAAGCAGGTGTCATTAAAAAGAATTCTTTAAAAGTATCCTTCTTCTTCAACTTCTTCTTTTCCTTTCGGCTGTTCCCTTCAGGGGTCACGACAGCATATCATCCGCCTCCATCTCACCCTGTCCTCTGCATCTTCTTTTCTGACTCCAACGACCTTCATGTCTTCCTTCAGCACATCCATAAATCTCTTCTTTGGTCTTCCTCGAGGCCTTCTGCTTGGTAGTTCCAACCTCAGCATCCTACAGCCAATATACTCACTATCCCTCCTCTGTACATGTCCAAACCATCTCAATCTAGCCTCTCTGACTTTGTCTCGAAAACATCTTACATGGGCTGTCCCTCTATTGTACTCATTTCTGATCCTATCCATCCTCGTTACTCCCAGAGAGAACCTCAACATTTTCATCTCTGCTACCTCCAGCTCTGCCTCCTGCCTTTTCCTCAGCGCCACTGTTTCTAAGCCATACAACATCGCTGGCCTCACCACCGTCTTGTACACTTTTCCCTTCATTCTTGCTGACACTCTCCTATCGCACATCACACCAGACACTTTTCTCCAACCATTCCAACCTGCCTGCACACGCTTCTTCACCTCTTTTCCACACTCTCCATTGCTCTGGATTGTTGAGCCTAAGTACTTAAAATCCTCCACCTTCATTATCTCTGCTCCCTGTAACATCACCGTTCCTCCTGGGTCCTTCTCATTCACACACATGTATTCTGATTTTCTGAGGCTAACCTTCATTCCTCTCCTTTCCAGGGCATACCTCCACCTCTCTAGATTTTCCTGCACTTGTTCTCTGCTCTCACTACAGATCACAATGCCATCTGCAAACATCATAGTCCAAGGAGATTCTTGTCTAACCTCGTCTGTCAGCCTGTCAATCACCATAGCAAACAAGAAGGGGCTCAGAGCTGACCCTTGATGCAGTCCCACCTCCACCTTGAACTCTTCTGTCACACCGACAGCACACCTCACCACTGTCTTACATCTCTCATACATGTCCTGCACCACTCTAACATACTTCTCTGCCACTCCAGACTTCCTCATCCAATACCACAGTTCTTCTCTTAACACCCTGTCATATGCTTTTTCCAGATCCACAAATGCACAATGTAGCTCCCTCTGACCTTCTCTGTACTTCTCTATTAACATCCTCAAAGCAAACATTGCCTCTGTGGTGCTCTTTCTTGGCATGAAACCAAACTGTTGTTCACAAATGCTGACCTCTGCCCTTAGTCTAGCTTCCACTATTCTTTCCCATAACTTCATCGATTGGCTCATCAACTTTATCCCTCTATAGTTGCCGCAACTCTGCACATCTCCCTTGTTCTTAAAAATGGGCACCAGCACACTTCTCCTCCATTCCTTTGGCATCTGCTTACTCTCTAGGACCTTGTTGAATGTTCTTATCAGAAAATCTACTGCTACCTCTCCTAGACACTTCCATACCTCCACAGATATATCATCAGGACCAACTGCCTGTCCATTCTTCATCCTCTTCAATGCCCTCCTCATTTCACCCTTACTAATCTTTACTACATCCTGCTCCTCAATGATCACCTCTTCTACTCTTTTTTCTCTCTCATTTTCCTCATTCATCAGCTCTTCAAAGTGCTCTTTCCATCTTCCCAGCACACTTCTGTCATTAGTCAATACATTTCCCTCTGTCTTTTATCATTCTAACTTGCTGCATGTCCTTCCCATCTCTATTTCTCTGCCGTGCCAACCTGTATAGATCATTTTCTCCCTCTTTACTGTCCAACCTATCATACAAGTCATCATACGCCCCCTACGCCCTGTTTGGCCTTAGCCACTGCTACTTTCGCCTTAAGCTGTGTCTCCCTGTACACCTGTTTACTCTCTTCAGTCCTCTCAATGTCCCACTTCTTCTCAGCTAACCTCTTCCTTTGTACACACTCCTGCACTTCCTCATTCCACCACCAAGTCTCCTTATCTACTTTCCTTCCAGAGGACACACCAAGTACTCTCTTACCTGTGTCCCTGATCCCATTTGCTGTGGTTGTCCAGTCATTTGGAAGCACTTCCTGGACACCCAAAGCCTGTTTCAACTCCTCTTTGAAGACAACACGACCCTCTTCCTTTTTCAACTTCCACCACTTTGTCTTCTGCTCTGCCTTTGCCTTCTTCACCTTCCTCACCATCAGCGTCATCCTGCACACCACCATGCTATGCTTTGGTGCAACACTCTCACCCACTACTACTTTGCAGTCACTGACTTCCTTCAAATTACATTGCCTACACAAGATGTAGTCTATCTGTGTGCTCCTATCTCCACTTTTATAAGTCACCCTATGCTCCTGTTTCTTCTGGAAGAAGGTATTCACCACAGCCATTTCCATCCTTTTTGAAAAATCGATCAACATCTGTCCTTCTGTGTTCCTGTCCTGGATACCAAACCTGCCCATCACTTCCTCGTCCCCTCTGTTGCCTGCACCAACATGTCCATTGAAGTCTGCCCCAATGACCACTCTTTCACCTCTGGAGGTACTCTGCATCACTTCATCTAACTCATTCCAGAATCTCTCCTTCTCTTTTAGCTCACATCCTGCCTGTGGGGCATAAGCACTAACAACATTGAGCATCATATCTTTTATTTCTAACTTGAGACTCATCACTCTGTCTGACACTCTTTTCACTTTTAGAACATTCCTGACAAACCCCTCCTTCAAGATGACTCCTACTCCATTTCTCTTCCAATCCACACCATGATAAAACAGCTTAAACCCTGCTCTTAAGCTTTTAGCTTTGCTACCTTTCCACCTGGTCTCCTGAACACACAGTATGTCCTCCTTCCTCCTCTGCATCATGTCAGCCAGCTCTCGACCTTTTCTTTGCATAGCTCCAACAGTCAAAGTCCCTACTCTCAGTCCTAGACTCATGCTTTTCCTCTTCTCTCTCTGCCTACGGACACACCTCCCGCCTCGCCTTCTTCAACGTCTTCGACCAACAGTAGTCCAATTTCCATCAGCACCCTGTTGATTGACAGCACTGATGGCGGTCGTTGTTAACCCGGGCCTCGACCGATCCGGTATGGGGGTAATACTTCTGATTTGCATCATAAAAGTTTGGCATTGGTTTTACGTCAGATGCCCTTCCTGACACAACCCTCTGCATTTCTCCCGCTTCGGACCGGCATGAGGGGGAGAGACACTGGTTAGTGCCCCCCCGCCTCATGGCTGCATTAATTCTTTAAAAGTATATATATTTTTATTGATTTCATTATTATTTGACTGGTGTATAAAAGAGGTATTGATTAAGGAAATACATTGATTTATTTTATAAAAGAGGTTTGACCATTGTTTTGTTTAATATCTTATTTAAAAATCCTGCCGAAAGATCATCAACATTTATTTGTATGCTTTCGGGGTGTGTCAAAAAAAGTGTACTCTCTGTACCCTTGGGAAAATGTTGAAAATGTTGAACCTCCCCTAACCTGGATTTTTCGTAAGTAGAACCACATTTTACATGTAAAACGTGTAATTCATTCCACGGCCCCCCAATACTACCCCATAAACCCTTTATTATTAAAATATACCTTTTAAGGAACTTACTTCGTGTTGACCATGTCTTCTTAGCAGAGTTATAATCTTACAAATGTTTATGCAAGGTTAAAAGCCAGAGCCAAAAAATAAAATTGCAATGAGCACACTCGAAAAACTCACGAAACAACAGTAATTCTGTTCTTTACACGAAAAGCATCATGGGATACAGCTCCATAATAGCCAATGGGAGGGAGCTGCGTCATCCCTCCTAGCCAATGGGAGGCCAGCGGGGCGGAATGTTGGGAGAAAATCAATGGGAGGCCAGAGGGGCGGGATGTTTGGAGATAGTCAATGGGAGAGCAACTCGTGCATTGTTTGAATTTTTGAGATGGTGCTTTCGTAACATGAACTTGTTTCATATCCAGAGACAAAAATTTTAGGAATGTTATGAATGGAGTGTATGCGTTGGACCCAGAGATGCAGGAGACCAAAAGAAGGTGCAAATGATTTATTAAATACTAGGAACTGAAAATCACTGGAATATGAAATGGAGGGAAGTGGTCGAGCACGAAGCAAGAACCAGGGGTCAAAGAGAAAGCCAAGGAGCAGAGTCACTGGGAAAACAATCTTCTGACATCGGAGGGAAGCGAGCTGCTCCCATTTATAGCTGGCTGCTTGCTGATTGCAGATTGGCACCAGGTGCGCTCAACTTGGAACTTGCCTACTGGTAACCGCCATGCCCCTCGCCAGCGCCTGAAATGATTAAAGAAGAGTTAGTTCTGCCAGCCAGCACAGACCATAACAGTACCCCCCCAAAGGGCGCCACGTGGCACCCAACCAGGCTTGTCCAGGAACTGGCAATAGAATTCGTCTAATAAGTCCGGGTCCAGGATTAGGGAGTGGGGAATCCATGAACACTCTTCGGGACCATACCCCTCCCAGTCCACTAAATACTGAAACCCTCAGCCCTGCCTGCGTACATCAATGATACGGTTGACTGTGTATGCAGGATGTCCATCAATCAGTGGGGGGGGGTCGTGGGGGGTAGAAGGGACTTTCTACCACGAGCTTAATTAGGAAAACATGAAATACTGGGTGTACCTTGAGTGAGGGTGGGCGTCTCAGTTGGATGGCGCTGGGGTTTATAATTTTCTCGATTACATAGAGCCCAATGTATCTGGGAGATAGTGTTTTGGAGTCAACTTGCAGGGGCAGGTCCCGAGAGGAGAGCCACACTTGTTGCCCGACTGTGTAGGGAGGTGCCGGGGTTCGGTGGCGATCGGCAATCCTCCGGTTTCAGGCCACTGTTCGTTCCAGAGCAGCCCGTGCTTCTTTCCAGACCTGGCATGCTCTGTGAAACTGCCTGGATTGATGGGATGGTCACCTCGACCTCCTGGCTGAAAAACAGGGGGGCTGGAACCCATTAATCACCATGAAGGGGGACATCCCGGTGGCGGTGCAGATCAGAGAATTGTGTGCGTATTCTACCCATTGGAGGTGTGTGGCCCAGGAGGCTGGGAGGTGGGAGGCAACGCAGTGCAGGGAGGATCTGAGGCATTGATTCACGCATTCCGCCTGCCGGTTCGACTGAGGGTGGTAGCCAGAGATCAAGCTGCAGGAGATTCCCAAGTTGTTGCAGAACGGCTTCCTAACTCTGGATGCAAACTGGGGGCCCCGGTCTGAAACGACATCCTGGAGGATGCATTGGAGGCGAAAGACGTGTTGGATTAGTAGACCCGTTGTTTCCATTGCCAAGGGGAGTTTGGGTAGGGCAACGAAATGGACCGCCTTGGAGAACCAGTCCACTACTGTCAGAATAACAGTGTTGCCCTCAGACGGGGGTAAACCTGTGACGAAATCCACCGCAATGTTCGACCAGGGGAGATGGGGAACGGGTAAGGGTTGGAGGAGACCCGTGGGTGCACGATGGGAGGACTTGCTCCGGGCACAGGTGGCGCAAGCTCCCACAAACTCCCTGGTGTCAGCTGCCATCGTTGGCCACCAGAAGCGCTGTCAGAGCAGGAAGAGCGTTCGGTGGGCTCCGGGGTGGCAGGCTAACTTTAAGGAGTGAGCCCACTGGAGTGCTGGGGTTCTTGCTGGTGGGGGAACATATAGTCGACCTTGGAGGCACCCGACGGGCTCCGGTTCCCCCTGATGGGCCTCCCAAACTAGTCGCTCTACCTCCCACTGGGCTTCTCCGAGTATACAGGAGGAGGACAGGATAGTCTCCATGTTAGAGTCTTCACCCGAGGAGGACTGCCTGGAGAGAGCATCTGGCTTTGTATTCCGGGAGCCAGGTCGGTATGTCAGTGTGAAGTTGAACCTCCCCAAGTAGAGTAACCATCATGCCTGACGGGAGTACAACCTCTTGACTGTACGGAGGTAGGATAGGTTTTTATAGTTGGTCCAGACCACAAAGTGGTGGGCTGCCCCTTCCAGCCAGTGCCTCCACTTCTGGAGTGCCAAGACCATCGCCAGCAGCTCGCGATTCCCAACATCATAATTCTGTTCCACTGGGGACAAGCGACGGGAGAAGGCGGTGCATGGGTGGAGCTTCTAGTCTGTGGGGGACCGTTGGGGGAGGACCGCCCCCACCCCTGAGTCCGAGGCATCGACTTCCACCACAAGCTGCAGTGAGGGGTCCGGGTGGATCACTACGGGCGCGTGGACGAATTTCGCCTTCAGCCTGTTAAATGCCGCCTGGGCACTTGGGGACCACTGGAACGGGGTCTTGGGTGATGCCAACTGTGTGAGAGGGGCTGCTAGGCAACTGAAATCCCGCACAAACCGGCTATAGAAGTTCGCGAGCCCCAGGAACCTCTGGTTCAGGTGATCTGGTTCAGGCCCGTGTAATCGATGCCAGGTCCCAGGGTCTTGTCTTTCTTCTCAACGAAGAAGAATCCCACACCTACCGGGAAAGATGAGGGCCGAATGAGACCTGCAGCCTGCGAGTCATTGATGTATACCTCCATGGCGTCTTTCTCCGGCTTAGAGAGGTTGTATAGTCGCTGGGAAGGGAGCGTGGAACCTGGGAGTGGGTCAATGGCACAGTTGTACAGTCAATGAGGAGGTAAGGAGCGAGCCCAGTCCTTGCTGAAAACCTCTTGCAGGTCGTGATATTCTTCGGGCATGCCAGCTAAGTCCAGATCCTCCAGATCGACCTGGGTTCATGAAGCTTGGGAGGGTACGGCCGCCATTAGACAGTGTTGCAGACAGTAGTCGCTCCAGCCATGTATGGTGAGGGTGCGCCAGTCAATGCGGGGATTGTGAGTCTGCAGCCATGGCCACCCCAACACTAGGGGGGGGGGGGAGAGAGAGAGAGGCAGGGAGAACAAACAGTTCCAAATATTCTTGGTGGTTACCTGACAAAGTGAGCTTTACTGGCTTGGTCGTGTGCGTGACGGGAGCGATGCATCGTCCATCTATGACCACTACCTCCTTGGGGGTCTCGAGTTCATACACGGGTAGGTCGTGGAGTTCAACCATCGCCGGATCGATAAAGTTGGCGTCAGCACCTGAGTCAATAAATATGTATACAGGATAAGAGTGTTGCGCAGAGTGTAGCGTACCTTGAACTTGCGCTTTCCAGGTGTCGTGGAGGATCCTCTCATGCTGTCGGGCTCTTCTCGGCGCAGTAGATGCAGAGACCGTTGGCCAGCTGCTGGTACCTCTCTTCAGCCGTCAGTCTGGTGCGGTTCACCTGCATGGGTTCTTGGCTGTCATCCTCCCTCAGAGGGGGAAATGGCGAGTGAGTTTGAGGTGGGGCCCCCTTCCGGGATCTATCCCTCTCTCTCAGCCGGTTGTCCAGTCTGGTGGACAAGGCGATTAACTCCTCCAGAGTAGTTGTCTCGTCTCGGGCCGCGAGCTCGTCTTTCAGCCGTTCATTGAGCCCCTGCAGGAAAGCCCCCCAAAGCATGGGGTCGTTCCAGCCGCTTTCGATGGCGAGAATCCAGAATCAGATGGCGTACTCCGCCACCAACTGTGAGCCTTGCTGGATATGTAGGAGCTGGGAGCTTGCCTCCTCCCCTTTTGCCAGACGATCAAAAACCTTCTTCATTTCTCGCATGAAATGTTCTACCTGGAAGCATAATTCCGGGGTATGGGTAGCGACCGCCAGCGCCCAGGACGAGGCTTGCTCCATGAGTAAGCTCATGATGAAGGCAGTTTTTGCTTGATCCATGGCATATGTGAGTGGCTGCTGGCTGAAGACGAGCGAGCACTGGTGAAAGAATTGTGCGCAGCAGCCGATCGCGCCCGAATACCTGGCTGGCATGGGGATGAGTGGTTTTCGGTGCGCGGCGAGTATCACTGGCGCTGGCGCTACTGCCAAAGTGAAGGATGAGGGGGCGGGGTCACGACGGCGTCCATCCTTCTGCCGAGCTGCACCAAGCTGGTGGTTATGTGCTGGAGATTGTCCATCATCTGATGCAGGGTGGAGTCGTGTCGTCCCAGCAGGACGCACTGGTCGGATAGTGCCTGCCAAAGCTGCGCGGTCTCTGCTGGGTCCATGTTCTGGTCAGAAGATTCTGTTATGCCTGGAGTGTATGCGTTGGACCCAGAGATGCAGGAGACCAAAAAAAGGTGCAAACGATTTATTAAACACTAGGAACTGAAAATCACAGGAATACTAAATCGAGGGAACTGGTCAAACATGAAGCAAGAACCAGTGGTCAAAGAGAAAGCTGAGGAGCAGAGTCACAGGGAAAACAATCTTCTGACATCGGAGGGAAGCGCGTTGCTCCCATTTATAGCTGGCTGCTTGCTGATTGCAAATTGGGACCAGGTGCACTCAGCTTGGAACTCGCCTACCGGCAACCGCCACGCCCCTCGCCAGCGCCTGCAATGATTAAAGAAGAGTTACTTCCGCCAGCCAGCACAGACCATAACAAGGAAAATGTTTTTTGTAACCTGGATTTTTCGTTTGCTGGGACTATCTTAAGGTGAGGTACCACTGTAGTAAGTACACCATAGTGATGCTGCTGACAGACTACAGCTTTGTAAATAGACTAAAATATTTCATTTCCATTTTACATAAAGTTTATGTTAAAACTGAATTGGGGTGGAGCTACATACATCACAAAATGAGGACCTGACAGCTTTAAACCAATTAGATCTGAAATACTGCCCTTGCGATTAATTTGCATATCAGCCCTTGGCATTTTTTCAAGTCGCTTTCTTCCTGTTAGCAGTTAGCAGTATGCGCTGGTCATCTGAATGGGTAGAGCAACATGATGACATCACTTCCACCACGTCACTTGCTGTCCTTGCTAAATCTGTTTAGCAGGCCGCTCATCCTGCTTTCTCCGGTTGTTCTGATTACATCAGTGCCCTCAGAGGCGCTATGCAGAGGGGTATTCCTACAGTCCGGTCTACTCTGAGCTCAGTACATTCCAAAGAAGTGAGGCCGCGGAGGATGCCTGGTCTGTGGAGTATAATCCAGATGGGATTGACAGAATCAAAGGTTCTTTAGCAAGTGTAACCTTTCTGAGCCCTTCATTAATGAGGCTAGATCAGGATTATACCACCACCTATAGTGGGTCACTCAACCCACTTACTTGCACCAGCCAGCTTTTGCCTTACCGCCAACCTACCTATTGCTCACCCAAGTCTACCCCTAGTCTTACCACTCTTAGTAATCCTTCCCTTCGTCTGAGCAGTGGCCTTCCAACCAGCTACAGTTCTCACACTATGAGACAGCATGAAAAATTCCTTGGACAAAACAAGGTTTTTGGATTTGATCAAAACAAAAGCACTGATGTGTCACCTTATCCAGCGAGAGACAGCAGCGGACATCCCGTCAACAATAGCATTGAAAACAACAGCACAGATCTTCATCCCTTCAGACCAGACAGGCTTCTCCCATAGACAGATATCAAGGTGGACTTGGTGAGGAAGAGCAGTTATTTACAGCCCCCAGAAACAGCACCTTATACTGCTGCTGAGGAACACACCTACTACCCCTGAACGCCTACTGAGGAACACACCTACCCCTGAACGCCTACTGAGGAACACACCTACCCCTGAACGCCTACTGAGGAACACACTTACCCCTGAACTGCTGCCGAGGAACACACCTATCCCTGAACCAGTGCTGAGGAATACACACCTACTCCTGAACCGGTGCCGAGGAGCACACAGTTACCCCTCAATTAGTGCCGAGGAATACAGTGTCCCACTAATATGGTGAGATTAGTTCTGGGAGAAATTTTAATTCCTTCTTGGAATAGAATACAAGCAAAGCTGGATTTGTGTTTTAGTACCTTTCTCAGGAACTGAAGGATTTTAGAGCCATTTTCATTTTCACAAGA
Source organism: Plotosus lineatus (assembly GCA_024760905.1). Taxonomy (NCBI): domain Eukaryota; kingdom Metazoa; phylum Chordata; class Actinopteri; order Siluriformes; family Plotosidae; genus Plotosus; species Plotosus lineatus. The sequence goes on from CM045741.1 coordinate 1,053,158, forward strand.
TAGAAATGTTTAAAGGATCACATTTATTTTTAGACAGTTCCATCACAGGAACTTTTTAAATATTATTTAGGTCACAGCTGCTGTGACCGGGAATCCATGATATCTAATTGATCAAGCACACCCGGAAGGGTAGGGATGGCATATGCTCAATTCCCTGTCACTCACAGAAATCACCAGCCAATCATGAACATCTGTGAGCTCACGAGTGAGCTGATGGTGCCTTCCCTCTAAGTGTATTGCCCCCCATCCAAATACACATGCGCAGTAGTCCGAAAAGAGGCATGTGTGTCTCAGAGAAAGGGTGTGCATGGTTATACTCCTCCCTGGTTGGTGGTGGTCATGTGATAGGGAAGCACTTGAAGGGTGGAATTAGATATAGCCAAATTAGAGCTGAAATGGGGGGGTGTCTTTTGGGTTTAAATCCCAGGCTGTATGAGGCTGTGTCTGTGTGGAGTTTATACTTCTCACCGGGTTTGTGTGGCTTTTTTGACCTCGGTCCCTCAGAAGGTTCCTGATCCTTGGTGAAAATACTGCCTTTATCCTTAGAGCTGAACATCTCCATTTCCTCAGACTGTGTAGTGTTTGTAATTCCTGCTCTGTAATCCATCAGGGGAGAGAAGCATCAGCCAGAGTGAGCACTAATATCTCCGAACCAATACATAAATCCCAGAGCAGTGAGGGTTAAGAGGACAAAACTATTCATCACATTTTCTGAGCCGCTTAATCCTAATCAGGGTCACTGGGAGGCTGGTGCCCATTTCGGCTAACTTTGGGCGAGAGCAGAGTACACCCTGAACAGCTCACCAGGCCATCACAGGGCAGAAACACGCTGATGGCTATGCAGCTCCCCTTTATGAAAGTCAGCAATGTTTCTTTTACATGAACCTCCAGCCCAGACAGTGAGAGACACGGCCGGCCTTTGATAACCCAGTTAGTGCACTAGGGGGGCACTGACAACCCGTTGAGAGTGGGGCTTGAATCCCCAACCTTTGGATCAGTAATCTAGTACCTTACCACCAGGCCACCACTGCCCACAAAACCGATCAGATATATTAAAGATTAAAGGGAAGGTATTTATGCTCAGGTATTCAGCTGATAAATATTTACAATGCAGATCATGACCATGGTTATCTCAGGAAGGATAAAAAAAACTGACTAATCATTTCTTTTCTGTTTTACTAACAGGAAGAAATTGTTGATGTTTAGGTGAGATTCAGTGACACGGTGTGTCCACTGCAGAGGGACAGTGAGTGTCTTTCAAATATGTGTTTACAATAAACGTTACCATTAATTGTTTGAGAATTTTTGGTATTGAATCAGATACTGACTTCTTCTTCTTCTTCTTTTCCTTTCGGCTGTTCCCTTCAGGGGTTGCCACAGCAAATGATCTGCCTCCATCTCTCCCTGTCCTCTGCATCTTCTACTCTTACTCCAACGACCTTCATGCCCGCCTTCACCGCATCCATAAATCTTCTCTTTGGTCTTCCTCTGGGCCTTCTGCCTGGTAGTTCCAACCTCAGCATCCTACGACCAATATACTCACTATCCATCCTCTGTACATGTCCAAACCATCTCAATCTAGCCTCTCTGACTTTGTCTCCAAAACATCTAACATGTGCTGTCCCTCTGATGTACTCATTTCTGATCCTATCCATCCTCGTTACTCCCAAAGAGAACCTCAACATTTTCATCTCTGCTACCTCCAACTCTGACTCCTGTCTTTTCCCCAGGGCCACAGTCTAAACCATACAACATTGCTGGCCTCATCACCGTCTTGTACACTTTTCCCTTCATTCTTGCCGATACTCTCCTATCACACATCACACCGGACACTTTTCTCCATCCATTCCAACCTGCCTGCACGCGCTTCTTCACCTCTTTTCCACACTCTCCATTGCTCTGGATTGTTGAGCCTAAGTACTTAAAATCCTCCACCTTCTTTATCTCTGCCCCCTGTAACCTCAAAGTTCCTCTTGGGTCCTTGTCGTTCACACACATGTATTCTGTCTTACTAAGACTAACCTTCAATCCCCTCCTTTCCAGGGCATACCTCCACCTCTCTAGATTTTCCTCCACTTGGTCTCTGCTCTCACTACAGATCACTATGTCATCTGCAAACATCATAGTCCATGGAGATTCTTGTCTAACCTCGTCTGTTAGCCTGTCCATCACCATAGCAAACAAGAAGGGGCTGAGAGCTGACCCTTGATGCAGTTCCACCTCCACCTTGAACTCTTCTGTCACACCGACAGCACACCTCACCACTGTCTTACATCTCTCATACATGTCCTGCACCATTCTAACATACTTCTCTGTCACTCCAGACTTCCTCATACAATACCACAGTTCTTCTCTCGGCACCCTGTCATATGCTTTCTCCAGATCCACAAAGGCACAATGCAGCTCCTTCTGACCTTCTCTGTACTTCTCTATTAACATCCTCAAAGCAAACACTGCATCTGTGGTGCTCTTTCTTGGCATGAAACCAAACTGTTGTTCACAAATGCTGACCTCTGCCCTTAGCTTCCACTATTCTTTCCCATAGCTTCATTGTATGGCTCATCAACTTTATCCCTCTGTAGTTGCGACAACTCTGTACATCTCCCTTGTTCTTAAAAATGGGCACAAGCACACTTCTCCTCCATTCCTCTGGCATCTGCTCACTTTCTAAGACCTTGTTGAATATTCTTGTCAGAAAATCTACTGCTACCTCCCCTAGACACTTCCATACCTCAACTGGTATGTCATCAGGGCCAACTGCCTTTCCACTCTTCATCCTCTTCAATGCCCTCCTCACTTCTCCTTTACTAATCTTTGCTACTTCCTGCTCCTCAACAGTCACCCCTTCTACTCTTTTTTCTCTCTCATTTTCCTCATTCATCAGCTCTTCAAAGTACTCTTTCCATCTTCCCAGCACACTTCTGTCATCAGTCAATACATTTCCCTCTCTGTCCTTTATCACTAACTTGCTGCACGTCTTTCCCATCTCTATTTCTCTGCTGTGCCAACCTGTATAGATCATTTTCTCCCTCCTTACTGTTCAACCTATCATACAAGTCATCATACGCCCTCTGTTTGGCCTTTGACACTGCTACCTTCGCCTTACGCTGTGTCTCCCTGTACTCCTGTTTACTCTCTTCGGTCCTCTCAATGTCCCACTTCTTCTTGGCTAACCTCTTCTTTTGTACACACTCCTGCACTTCCTCATTCCACCACCAAGTTTCCTTATCTGCTTTCCTTCCAGAGGACACACCAAGTACTCTCCTACCGGTCTCCCTGATCACATTGGCTGTGGTTGTCCAGTCCTCTGGAAGCACTTCCTGACTACCCAAAGCCTGTTTCAACTCTTCCTTTTTCAGCTTCCACCACTTTGTCTTCTGCTCTGCCTTTGCCTTTTTCACCTTTCTCACCATCAGTGTCATCCTGCACACCACCATCCTATGCTGTTTGGCAACACTCTCACCCACTATGACTTTGCAGTCACTGACTTCCTTCAAATTACATCGCCTGCACAAGATGTAGTCTACCTGTGTGCTCTTACCTCCGCTTTCATAAGTCACCCTATGCTTCTGTTTCTTCTTAAAGAAAGTATTCACCACAGCCATTGCCATCCTTTTTGAAAAATCGATCAACATCTGTCCTTCTGTGTTCCTGTCCTGGATACCAAACCTGCCCATCACTTCCTCGTCCCCTCTGTTGCCTGCACCAACATGTCCATTGAAGTCTGCTCCAATGACCACTCTTTCACCTCTGGGGGTACTCTGCATCACTTCATCTAACTCACTCCAGAATCTCTCCTTCTCTTCTAGCTTACATCCTGCCTGTGGGGCATAAGCACTAACAACATTGACCATCACGCCTTCAATTTCTAACTTGAGACTCATCACTCTGTCTGACACTCTTTTCACTTCTAGAACATTCCTGACAAACCCCTCCTTCAAGATGACTCCTACTCCATTTCTCTTCCCATCCACACCATTATAAAACAGTTTAAACCCTGCTCCTAAGCTTCTAGCCTTTCTACCTTTCCACCTTGTCTCCTGAACACACAGTATGTCCACCTTCCTACTCTGCATCATGTCAGCCAGCTCTCTACCTTTTCTTTGCATAGTTCAAACATTCAAAGTCCCCACTCTCAGTCCTAGACTCATGCCTTTCTTTTTCTCTCTCTGCCTACGGACACGCCTCCCACCTCTCCTTCTTCGACGTCTTCGACCAACAGTAGTCCAATTTCCATCAGCACCCTGTTGGTTGACAGCACTGATGGCGGTCGTTGTTATTGAATCAGATACTGAGACATATTTAATTACAATCACCGAATAAATAAATCTAGTCTCAGGGCGTATTATTAATGATTTGGAACCTTTTCTACTAGTTTCTACTTAACAGGAACTAAGTGATTTTGTGATGTTTAAGATGAGAAAATTTTCATATTTAAATCTGTTTCACGCCTGAGATTGAATTTCCAGAACCTGAATTCCGGAACCTAAATTTCCAGAACCAGGTCCAGAAACCCTCACACGTGTATTAATTCTTTCTAATAAGTTTGTGATTTTTCTGTGGTGGGAGTTTGAAAGCTCATTTATGCCCCTTCATGTACGAACATAAAGCCTCTTCAATCATTACCATCCACATAGCTCCATGTCTCAGTTACACCAGTGTCAATATTATGCAATAATAGGGGCAGTGCAGTTCGAGATGGTAGAAATTGTGGCGATTATAACTTTATTGAGGAACAGAAAAATGTGGAGAAAACCATGGCAGGCAATGCAGTGCTCTGGTGTGGACACAAACATATCTGTCATGTATGGACAACCATGTTTCCTTTGTTACTGGCTGAAATAAACAATACAGATATTTATAACCTCATTCACACTCCCATAAACTCCCTTCAGCATGTTCCTCAATTACAACAGTTTCTTCTTCTTGACATTCCTGTTAATTATGGGCTGCAACGCCTCCTCGTACTGTGTTGTCCTGACATGTCCACAAGCTTTCTGACAACATACAGAGTTCGGACATAAGACTTCATTCGCATCAGCATTCATTGTTTACACTGAACTGAAATGGGCCTTCATACTTGCCAAAAAAAAAAAGCATCATTACCGCACACTCATTTGTGGGTTTCTTTTTTCTTTCTTTTTGTTGTCTATTGGGTGTGAATAACCGGAGTTTTGTGTTTTTAATTTGGAAAACCTCAGGAAGCATTTATGCAAAATAAATTCTATACTGAAAACAGTTTGTGTTTTACTTTTTTATGGTTCATAAAATTCTGTATTTCAGTAAGTATATTGGTAGTAGGATGCTGAGGTTGGAATTGTATGACAGAAGCCCTAGAGGAAGACCAAAGAGAAGATTTATGGATGTAGTGAAGGAAGACATGAAGGTAATTGGTGTAAGAGAAGAAGATGCAGAGGACAGGGTGAGATGGAGGCAGATTATTCACTGTGGCGACCCCTGAAGGGAACAGCCGAAAGGAAAAGAAGAAGACAATTCTGTATTTCATCACAACAATTTCTCACATATAAAACACTGTACTGTATTGTAAATATATTACACTTTTCATGTTTTAAGCTTTCTTAGCACTCAATCCACACTCTCATTACTTGCTGCAATGAGATACACACATTCCTCTCCCCAGCCACATCCTCCAGCTCTTCTGGAGGGACACCGAGGCATTTCCAGACCAGTAGAGAGACATAATCCCTTCAGTGTGTTCAAGTTCGACCCCGGGGTCTCTTCCCAGTAGAACATGCCCAAAACAACACACCAGGGAGGCGTTCGGGGCCATTCAAACCAAGACCCCGAGATACATGAACTCCTCCACTTGGGGCAGGACCCCATTCCCGACCCAGAGGGGGCATTCCACCCTTTTCGGGCTGAGAACCATGACCTAGGAGGTGCTAATTATCATCCCGGCTGCTTCACATTCGACTGCGACTCAGTCCAATGAGAGCTGGAGGTCCCGGCTTGATGAAGCCAAAAAACATCATCTGCAGAAAGCAGAGATGAAATCCGATGGCCACCAAACCCCTCGATGCCTTGGCTGCACCTGGAAAATCTGTCCATAAAAATTATGAACCAAATCGATGACAAAGGCCAGCCTTGGTAGACTTCAAGCAACACCAGAAAAAAAATTGATATGTTGTTACCAATGTGGACCAAATTCTTTCTTCAGTGATACAGAGACGAAATTGTTCATAGCAACAGGTTTGGTACACTGTACTCCAAGAGCACACCCCACAAGATCACTTGAGGGACACGTCGAAAGCATTTTCTAAATCCACAAAACACATGCAGAACATATAAAGCTGGTTGAGAGTGTCACAGCCAGGAAAAAAAACACATTGTTCTTCCTGAATAAGCGTTCAATTATCAGTTGGATCCTCCTTTCCAGTTCAACTGCATACACTTTTCAAGGTGGAGTGAGGAGTGTGATTCTATGATAATTGGAACACACCCTCCGATTACCATTTTTGATAAGGGGAACTACCACCCCAGTTTGCCAATCCAGAGCAACGCCCCCGATGACCACACGATGTTCAGAGGCATGTCAACCAAGACAGTCCAACAACATCCAGAGCCTTGAGATATTCAAGGCGATCTCATCCTCCCCGCAGATCCAAACCACTAAAGAGCTTTTTGACTACCTCAGCAACTTCAGCTCTAATGATAGGTAGACCCCCACCCAAATCTCCATGGCCTTCCTCCTCCATGGAAGGCGTGTTGGTGGGATTAAGGAGGTCCTTGAAGTATTCCTTCTACCTCCCAACAACATCCCAATTCGAGGTGAGCACTTCCCCGCTTCCATTTCAAACAGTATTCGTGGAAAACTACTTCCCACTCCTGAGGTGTCGGATGGTGGTCAGGACCTTTTTGAGGCCAACCAATGAGGGCTTTCCAGGCCCTCACTGAACTCCTCCCACCCCTGAAACTTTGCACTGGCAAGAGCGCGAGCTGCAGCATGTTTGGCCAGCTGGTACCTATGGCATAGGGTGTAATGGTGCCAAGTGCACTTTTGGACACTCTTAAGTTTGAACATGGTGTTTGTGATGGACAAACCATGATGAGCATAGAAGTCCAACAACGAAACATTATTCGGGTTCAGACTAGAGAGGCCATACCTACTGATCACACCCTTCCAGGTCACACTAACGTGGCCCACACGGGCGTTGAAGTCTCCCAGGACAGTAAATGAGTCCCTCAGAGGGAGCATTCTCCAACACCCACCCTAAAGACTCTAAGAAGGGTGGGTACTCTGAAATGTCATTTGGTGCATAAGCACAAACAACAGTCAGGACCTCATGCACCAGCTCAGGCTCCTTCCCTGCTGGAGAGGTGACATTCTGAGTCCCAAGAGTCAGATTCAGCAGCCGAGGATCGATCTGACGGAACCCATGCCTTCGGCTGCCACCTAACCTGACCCCTATAGCGCCTCCCACAGGTGCTGGGTTAATGGGAGGGCGGACCCATGTCTCCTTTTTCGGGCTGGGCCTGGCCGGGCTTGATGGGCAGAAGCCTGACCATCATTTGCTCGCCTTCGAACCCTGACCCCAGGCGTGGCTCCAGTGGGGGACCCCGGTGATCCACGTCCAGGCAAGGGAGATTGTGTCCTTTTATATTTGTCGATATATGCCTTTTTCTGGACCTTCACCAAGGACCTGCTTGCTTTGGGGTGACCCTACCAGGGGCTTAATGCAACTGACAACATAGCTCCGAGGATCATTAGGACATGTAAACCCCTCCACCACAATAAGGTGGCCACACAGATTATTGTTCAAGAATATTTAAATCAAAATTGAATAATTATATAATTTATTACTTGAAATATAATTACATAAATAACCATTATAAGCCAAAGGTGTGGTGGACATAGGCTGCATAGCCATCAGCGTGTTTCTGATCTGCAATGGCCTGGTGAGCTGTACGGGTTTGTACTCTTCCCTTGTCCAGCGCTGGGCGCCAGAATCCCTGTGACCTTAATTAGTATTAAGTGATTCAGAAAATTAATTAATTAATTTATCTTTATGGCTCCACCCAAATGAGGATGGGTTTCCTTTTTGGATCTGGTTCCTCTTAAGGTTTCTTCCTCGCATCTACTGAGGGAGTTTTTCCTTGCCACTGTTGCCGCGGGGAATACTCATTAGGGATGTGTTTTTATAAACTCCTACTTTCACTGTTTTACTGTGCAAACTGCTTTGCGACAATGACAACTGTAAAAAAAATACAACACAAATAAAACTGAGTTGAATTGAATGAGGGGAAGCCCCTGAACCATGTGGTGGACACCTGTGATGAGGAGGGCGGTGAAGCTGAAGAATGAAGTCTTTTTGGTCTGTGGGAAAAGTGTGTTTTTTTATTTTTTCACGGTGTGGCCTTTTTATAAAGAGGTAGAAATATAGATCTGTCTCTGATTGCATGGTTATTCTCCATGCTAGCTTGAACACTGGAGGTAAATAAACTGATTTTTGGAATGATTCAGGGCCTTTTTGGCCCCAAATACAACAACCGCTTGTTATTCACGGGGGTTGCGTTCCACCCCCTTCCCGCGGATCCTGAAAATCCCTGAATTATTGTCGCGGTTTTAAAACCCTATGTATGATATTATATGCTTCTTAAATACATTATACAGCCAGTCTTACTCATTAATACAGTAATAATGTAGTAAAATGTAGTAATGATTAAGTAAAAACCTTTGAATTTTGTACTGTGACAATATTTATGAATAAATAAAGTGCTTAGGCTCCTTACTAGAAGTTGGACAAGATGCAGGCCATTTAAGTGGCATCATAGTCGTTAAATAATCATTAAAAACATGAAAATGTCATTTATGTCATTTTCCACCACTACGTGTCACTGAAATCTTGTCTAAACCGAGAGAAAATGTGATCCAAAATGGGTGCACCAACAGAGGCAGTCAACCCACAAAAATTCACGAAATTCCACTTTGTTCACAAGGCAGGGCAAAATGATTTAACCAGGACCATTTTTGGGCGTGTCAGTCAGGTAACCGTAACCACTAATTAGGGTGTTTACTAATTAGGGATTTTGTGCCGGTACTGCCAGAACTGTATACATTCCATCAACTGTCATGAAATTATATGATTTCTTTTAATAAATGATGGTTATTGAATAAACAGACACAATGAGCTGGGAATTCAATTTGTTGATTAATTTTCTTTGTTTGTGAAACGTAAATTGAAAAAGCGGTTGGTTCTGAAGTCCAATTTCGTAACATCCCAAACATGTTAGTACTGGACACCAAAAGGTGCCAAGAGTAAAAGCTGCAAAAACAGACTTTCAGTATAAAGTGTATACGAATAAATGTTAGAAAAAGCTGGAACCTGTATCCACAGTCAGGCCAAATTGCCAGAGAAATTAATTTTAAATTACCCGATGCGTATGTTCAGATGTCTGTCAAACTCACGTGGAAGTGATGTGATGGCTTTTTATAACAAGAGTACAAGTCAGAAAACCTTGGAAGATTTATTTAGAAGCAACAAATATTTGATGTTTAGATTTAAAGGTGGACAGGTCAGAACTTAATTTGTGTTTCAATAAATTAAGTTAAACACATCATATGCCGTCTGTCAAACTTAACCCTTTAACGCGCAAATTCTTTTTTGCAGTTAAAAAAAAATTATCACTAATTTTTCCTAATCAAAAAGGCCGAAGGAAACACCTCGAACACACTTCTTTCAACAAAACTATAATAACATTAATAATAATAATAATAATAATAATAATAATAATAACAAATAATAACACGCTCACAAATTCGTGAATAACACAATCCTGCCCACTCATGGTCATCTCACAGCTGACCGAGGCCCGTGGTACCAAGCTGTGTTGCATCAGGCAACGCCACAACAAGCATAAAACACTGCAGTGGGCAGCATTGAGTACAATGAGTCTAGTAGTTATTGGCATTTTTTGAAAGAGGACCATATGGTCCTGCCGCCGTTAACGTACACAGGGTGTGTGCAGTGTATGGAAGGGATTTGGACTGCAGGGTGAAATTTCATTAATTGCTCAAGCACAGCTGTTTTGTTGCTTGTAGTACAAAAGATGTGTTTTATGTCAAACATGTAAAGGAAGGAGAATCCGTGAAAATTTACTTTCATTTTTTGACTCCTATGTTAGAAAAAGTACCATGTTTGGCATGCTGTGACTCTCCTGCACCATTGAGAATGAGTGAAGGCAGTTTTCTCTCAGTTGTCATCACACTAAACACTCAGAGGAAGGACACAGACAAAATGGACATGAGCACTCAGGCGTAACTGGAAGGCTGCTTTATTGTTTGGAAAAAGGTTTCGTGCTCAAATGAAGACAATGTTTCACTGATTCTCGCTAAATTCAAACTGTTGTGCAACACACCATCGACTCTCCAACATCAGTGGCAAAAGATGAGAACAACATTGTCAACCAAGAAGCACTTTCCAATTATTAATCAGCAAATGAGACAAATAGCATATCTGTCATGCTACAAAGGAAAAAACACAAATTGTTATTGATAGAAAAATAAAGAAATGGACAGAAATGAGCAGAAGCTGAGCACAGAAGGCAGAGTGCTGATCTCTCCACAGAGTGAACCATGAGGAAGAGGAGTGTACACTCGAAAGTGTGCACTCCACTCGTCTGCCCTACATTATACTACAACCTCTGAGGATAAAATCAGGCTGATGCCAGTTAACGGTGTTTATTTTATGTTTTTATCGATGTCTCAGACATCCTTTTTTTTCTCAGTGCTCTTTTTAAACAAGCTCCACTTGTTTAGAATTTTAAATCAACATCATTTAGGTTTTTTCTTTTTTTAACAAACCAAATTGGCAGCAAAAAGGCACCTGAAACGAACGTAAACAACAAACCGGGAAACATAAAGCTTTAACAGAACCATATAAATTGCATTGCTCTGTATCTTAATGAGAAAAAAAGCTATTGTCTAAAGTCCAGCCATGTCTTTCTCACACACACACACACACACACACACACACACACACACACACTCTCTCTCTCTCTCTCTCTCTCGCTCACACACACACACATACTCTTTCTTTCTTTCTCTCTCTCACACACACACACTCTCTCTCTCTCTCTCTCTCTCTCGCTCACACACACACATACTCTTTCTTTCTTTCTCTCTCTCACACACACACACTCTCCCTCTGTCTCTTAAACACACACATACTCTCGCTTTCATTCACACACACATATACTCTCTCTCTCTCTCTCTCTCTCTCTCTCATGCTCTTTCTCTCTCTCTCTCTCTCACACACACACACACACACACACACACACACACACACACACACACACACACACAGATAAAGGGACTAGTCTTGCCTACACACTCTTACACACACTCAACATCCACACACTTTAAAAACTTTTAATCTTAGTAAGTAAAGATTTTTGTGTAGTGTGTGTGTGTGTGTGTGTGTGTGTGTGTGTGTGTGTGTGTGTGTGTGTGGTGAATTGTGGCCTCTTCATACAGGCACACAGGACATAAAGGTAGAAAATGAAGTGCTGGTAATGCATTCCCTCCCAAATACAGGCGACAAAAGCGGCTAATATTTCTCCATGCACTAAGCATTAGACCCGCCCACTCTCTCTCTCTCTCTCTCTCTCTCTCTCTCCCTCTCACACACACACACACACACACACACACACACTCACGCACACACACACACACACACACACACACACACACACACACACAGTGTGGGGGCCAGGCCAGAGTTTTGGTCGTTCACTGAACGTATTGCACAAAAAGAAAGATAAAGTAAGCAAAGGACAGTCAGTGGCACATCACCTCCAATCCAAGCAGAGGTCAACTCAGTGGAGGTCTAATAATAATAATAATAATAATAATAATAATAATAATGTATATATGTATATATACACATACATGTATAGATAAACAGACCTTTACATATACATGTATACATAGGTACATATATTTTCTAGCTCTATATATACGCATTGATTGTTTTATATATAGATGTACATACTTTTTTGGATTAATATATGTTCGTAGTAGTTTCCCTTTTTTTTAATTGTGAAAAGTGTCCCGAAAGTATAGTCCTCTTAACAAATAATTCAGTCTAACCAAGTGAGACCCAGGTGATGAGCGTGAAGCCATTCTATTCAGGTTATTATTATTCATCCTCTGGATCTGATTAATAGCCGTAGTTTTTATGTGTTTCTGTATTTACACAAAGCTATTCATGCTGTTAAAATAAAATTATATATTACATTATTTATAGACTTCTTAAAAAGTTAATTCTTGACTTTTTCAGCATTTTGTGCTGTTTGCAACATAAGCCTATACTGTACAACTGGGTTTTTTTGTAAGAATTACATTTTTTTTCCATTTTTTGTAATAGAATTTATAGTTTGTAAATTTACGTTGATGAATGATGGTTTACAGTCTCTCCTGGATGCGCTTTCAGTGTTTTTAATTTTGTTTGAGTTTATATGTTATTGTTTCTGGTCCAAATTACAGGCTCAGAAATGTCCCATCATGACACAACATCCTGTACCATCTGACATGATTTACTTCGGAAATGGGTGTCGAGGTTACGGTGGAGACTGATCCAGTGGATAAAAGTAGGGGTTCTCCTCTAAACTAACAGGTGTTAGCACTGCTTGCAGGTGACACTTGATTGACAGTCTGCCTTCCTTTACCTAATTGCCTCACAGTGAATTTCCTCCTTTTATTGATTATTACCGCGCTATTGTCGAAGCTTCGTTGCTGGAAGCCGTTTTGAGTAGTGAAAGGAGCTCAGCTCTGACCCTACGACTCGACTTCCTCTCATCCCAAATCATCAGCATGATGACGGTATATGATGCATCCTGAGAAAAATTAGGGGAAACTCAACAAGCATCGGTCTGGAGGGAGGCTGGTTGTGCGACTTCATCTCATCCTGAGAGGTTTTTCGACAAACTACCGAGACTTTATCTCTTTGGGTTCCTAATGCACCGCCTCTCAAAGTCACATTACACACATTTAAATGTATGTAGCAAATAAAATAACTCTCATTCTGATGTTCAGAACATAAGGAAGGAACATTTCCACAATATAAACTGGAATAGACCGTGAGATGGTGTGTTCAAACTCGAAAATCATCCAATGGAGTGGACAACTAAAATATTTACTTCCTGAACTTAAATTAAAAACAAATGTCATTTTCTGAATCTTACTGCAGTTGAGGCTAGAAAAAAACTTAGTGTGCCACACCCACTATCACTCATGCCTTTCCTTAACCCTTCATCTACACGGCACCGAGGGGTCAGTGCTGCAGGTGAGGTGCGCAATATTGCTGCATACAAATAAAACAAAGAAAACCCTTTAGGATTTATACTCATGCACACGCACACACACACACACATTCACACATATACTCATGCACACACACACACACACACACACACACACACACACACACACACACACTCATGCACACACTCTCACGCACACACTCTCACGCTCTCACGCACACACGCACACACACACACACACACACACACACACACTCATGCACACACTCTCACGCTCTCACGCACACACACACACACACACGCATGCACACACGCACGCATGCACACGCACGCACACACACACACACGCACACACGCACACACACGCACACATACACACATACACACACACTCTCACACACATGCACGCACTCTCACGCACGCACTCTCACGCACGCACTCTCACGCACGCACTCTCACACACGCACTCTCACGCACGCACTCTCACACACGCACACACACACACACTTTATATTTTTCCACAAACACCATCTCCTGAGAAGAAAAAAGATGGTATGTCCCTCACCAACGTGTCACACTGATTTCGTTCCTTTCCACTTCTGTTCGAAGCTCTCGGAGGCTACTGATTCAATTTCAACTTTGTCAAATTAGACTCAATTTAGCCAGTGGACAGCCTTTAATGCACTATCAAGCCACTGTGATGGTCTGTATTAGTGTTTTGTGAACTATGATTATTCATGCAAGAACTTCTGATCAAAACATGCGATCATGCAAGTCATTTCTATGCATTGAACAAGCACAATAATTTATTATTTATTTTGAAATGTCGGAAATAGTGGAAGGCCTTTGATATTTGCCTCCTTTCCTTATTGGAGTAAAAGCCCATGTAAAAAAAAAAAAAAAAAATTAAAAAAAGGAAAAAAAGCTTTTTAATGCATAAGAATAAATAACAAATATATGATGCTGTAGTTACTGAGGGTGGCGACATGTTAAGTGTCAATTTTCATTTCGCTTTTGGTGGCATTTTGTTCCTCCTCCTTTAATTGTTTCTTTTTTTGTTGTTGTTTTTGCCGCTCAAATCATGTTCCTGTGAAGTTTATTTTAATGCTGACTAACAAAAATACCCTTTGAATCAGTCAAGCTTTATGATTTTTGTTCATCCCACTCCACCGATCTCTGCTCAGTCTCACAATCACTTCTGAGTTTGAAATGAAATCGTGCAGATTCCTCTGCTGGAAGCTGATTCTTCCACAAGTTTTCATTTCCTTTACAGAAATTTTCATAAATGCACAGCATTGGCACGGGGTTCTCCAGATGTAGGGAACGACACACCATGCTGTGGTGTTTTTTCTCCTTTAATAAGCATCGAGTTCCATCCTGAAGCGCGGCGTAGCCCTGTAACGCACGATTCCCGCGTATCAATCCGCTGTGAAGGATCCGATCTGATGGAGATTAACAGTGTCACACAGGAAGCTGATTATGTTTGGTTTAATTTTAAAGAGTCAAGTATTGAAGAGACCCCAGTGCTTTCCATTGCATCCATATTCCTGTGAAGTTTGTAAACAATTTTTTGTCTTTTTTATTCATGAATCTTTGTAAAATAATGTTTTCTTACTTGCAAATGAATTAATCTGTACACACATGTGTCTGTGTCGTCTCGCTAGGGGTTTCTGCTTGTTTTGCTTGAACTGCAGTTAATAAATTATCGTGACTACGTTGCTGTCGCTGTGTTCCACTGCTGCGGCCTCAGCACTTAGATTCCCTGACATCTTTTTGATTTCGGCCCTTTTCCTTACGCCCCTTTCCTTCATTGTTGTCATCTTGCTTCTCCTTCTCAGGCTTGGTAACGCTGTCATAGGACGGAAGGGATGCGGTCGAGGGCGTGTCCTCCTTCTTCTCCTGATTCGTCCCTCCGTTTTCCAGCTTGTTGTTTGCACGGTGGCGTTTGTTTACAAAACCCCGGCGCTTGAGGTGGGCACGATATGCCCTCTGGATCACCACAGCTGACACCTCCTCCTGCTTACGACGTAGTGTGGTGGTGATAGGCTCATAGGAGACTTTGGAAGGGTTTGCTGCCACAAAGCGCTCCTCCATCTGCTGACGCATCATGTCCAGATCACCACTGTCACCAAGGACACGCTTGGTAAACGCAAAAAGGATGTCCAAGCAGTGTATACGATCACCGCTCACCATAGGTAGATCCATGGCAATAAGCTCGATTATATTAGGCTTAGGCACACGTAGAGGATGTTCCAGCGTATCTGCAAAGTCTGGGAGCTTGGCAAAAGTAATAAACTGTGAGGCATCTGGGTCGAACTTCTCCCAGATCTCATAGAAGGACTCAAAGTCATCCTCACATAACGGGTCGGCGCTCTCTTCTGTTGCAACACTGAAATTCTCTAAAATAATGGCAATGTACATGTTTACAACAATCAGGAAGGACACGATGATGTACATGACGAAGAAGAAGATTCCCACCGAGGGGTTTCCACAGTCCCCTTTCACTGTGGTTCCTGGGTTCTCCTTCTCAGGGTTGCAGTCCGGGGGGTAGTTGAGGATGGGAGCGAGCAAACCATCCCACCCTGCTGATGTGGTGATCATGAACAGGATGATCATGCTGTTACCGAACGTCTCAAAATTATACATGTCATCGATGCCAAGCTCTCGCTTCACGTACGCAAAATTGGACATACCAAATATGGAGAAGATGAACATGACTAGGAAAAGCAGTAGACCGATGTTAAACAGGGCAGGAAGTGACATCATTAAGGCAAACAGTAAGGTCCGGATACCCTTGGCTCCTTTGATTAAACGTAGGATGCGACCGATTCGAGCCAGACGGATCACTCTGAAGAGAGTCGGTGACACAAAGTACTTCTCGATCAGGTCAGCCAGGAACATACCTGAGATACAACAAACAGAAATCATCATCAACTAAATGCTGAAAACACAAAGTTATCAGTGTTACATTCGTTGCATGTGTCAGGATTAGTTTTATTCATTTATCATTTGCTTAGTAAGTATTTTGTTAAAATTTCAAAGAAAAGAATCTGTGATCCCACAACATTTACCAACACAGGCCACTTCTATTCACCTGGTTTTATTATTATTATTATTATTATTATTATTATTATTACAGTCGGCCCTCTACTTACGAAACCCTCTGGGTACGAAAACTCCAGGTTACAAAAAAACATTTTCCTAAATTTTCATCCTCTTTTTACGAAAACACCCTCTTTTTTTTTTTTTTTTTTTTTTTTTATGAAAAGTGCCAAACGCGCCATTCAAAAATTCAAACGTGCCATTTAAAATTCAAACCATGCGCGAGTTGTTGTCTCATTGGCTGTCTCCCAACATCCCACCCCGCTGGCCTCCCATTGGCCAGGAGGCAGCTGAACTGTACCCGTACTTCCTGTACCCATACTTCCTGTTTGTTACACGCGGAAGGACAGTTAAACAGGACTGTTGGCTTGTTTTAAGATCATTGCAGCGTTATATTTCGGTATCACCGAAACCCCTCTACAATCGGGATGATATTGAAGCAGGAGACCTTAAAGCGGAAATACAGTGACAGAGGCAATTGTTTCGACAGAGTGCTCCGTGGGACAAGACCTCCGATCTCGCAAGGAAGCAAGTTAATATTGAATCAGGATCTCTGATCTTTCAAACAGGTACTGTAATTCCGCTTTAAATACAACATCCCGTCCATTTAAACATTTAAACAGAATTGTTATCTGTCAGCTGCGCATTGCGTATGGGCGGAGCCTGCATTCGGCAAAACACCGAATGTGTGTGTGTGTGTGTGTGTGTGTGTGTGTGTGTGTGTGTGTGTGTGTGTGCGAGAGAGAGAGACAGACAGACAGAGAGAGAGAGAGAGAGAGTGAGAGAGAGAGAGAGAGTGTGTGTGTGTGTGTGTGTGTGTGTGTGTGTGTGTGTATGTATGTGTGTGAGCGAGAGGGAGAAAGAGAGCGCGAGAGAGAGACTGCCTACAGTCAGTCAGAGATGAAAGGACTTAACTCTCTTTTGAGAGAGCACATTTCAGCTTATTTTTCGTTTTTAAAGTTGTTTAATTCAGTAAATGTTTAATAAATGTGGTGCGCTCATGAATGTGAGCAAAACGCGGCTCATCTGGACCTCCGATCCCTCAAGTTAAAGTTGAGTTTGGACCCCTGATCTGTCAAGCAGGGAATGCGCTTTGAAGTCCCCGCCTTAAAATGCTCCAGCGTCCTGCGTGTGGGCAGAGCCCGCATTCAGCGGAGGGCGCCATGTGTATTGGGTATGTGTGAGTGTGTGTATGTGTGTGTGTGTGTGTATGTGCGTTAATAAAAATCTTTAATAATGGTTTAATTAATAAATATGTTAATAAAATGGTTTAATGTGTTAATAAAAGGTTTAAATGGTTTAATAAATAATTTTATTTTACTTTTGTGTAATTTTGTGTACTTTTATCATTTTTAAAGGGTTTATGGGGTAGTATTGGGAGCTTTGTGTTTTACATGTAAAATGTGCCTCTACTTACGAAACCTCCAGGCTACGAAAAAGGCTCTGGAACGGATTCATTTCATAAGTAGAGGGTCGACTGTATTACTATTATTATTATTATTATTATTATTATTATTATTACTATTATTATTGTTGTTTTTTGCTCAAGACTAAACAGCAGGTATAACCTAATTATTGCACAAAAATTTGGATCAATTGACAAATTACAGTGATACCTTGACTTACGAGTGTCTTTTATAACAAATTTTCCATGATACGAGCTTCGATCCAACCAAAAATCTGTCCCATCCAACCAGCAACATTTTGATTTACGAGCTCTGCTGGGGAAACTTTTTTTTCCGGGCTGATTAGCCTTGTATTCTCCCAAATCTATTCCTCCGGGCTCAAAGAACACCTTGTGTGGTGCTTCTCAATTATTTTTTGTGATGCCCCAATAGGAAGAAAAAAAAACATTTCTCACTCCACCCCTCCACCCCATGCACAACTACAGATAGTGTTCATTACACTTCATATCGTTTGTTCGGTGCTTTTTCTGAACACGACGAGAGTGTCACTGCCACCTACTGTAGAGGATGCGCATTTGACTTAATTCTAGTACAGTATGGCAAAAAAGCATGTTCCCCAGGGTCATACGCGCCACCCCCGATATCACAACGTGTCCCCCAAGGGCGGTGCACCCCACTATTTGAGAAACACTGGCCTTGTGGGAGCTCACCACAAGCCTTTCATTGCTGGCATTCGTAGCATGCACATGCACAAAACTCTCTTCCTACTCCTTCTCTGTTATGCATCACCTCATGTCTGCCCACATGACATCTTTGCCACAGTCGACAATTGGAAGGGTTAGTTGGCTTATTGTTTATTCTTGTTTTATTAGTATTTATTATTAATAATTATTAATGTTAATGTACATGTATTATCATTATTATGACATTTATTGTTTTTACATGTTCATCTTTAATATATTAGGTCAAATAAACGTGTTTGTGTCAGGTTATATGAGTTTTGGAGGGGGTTGGAACAGATTAATTGATTTTCTATTATATCCTATAGGAATTTTTGTTTTATCTAATGAACATTTTGACTTACAAGCTTTCCCTCGGAACGGATTAATTTCATAAGTCAAAGTACCACTGAACACGACTGTTGAAAAGGGGATATCCAGAAAATGGCACATTTTCAATGAAACCACAAACTTGTACCATCGAGTTACAGAATCAATATGAAAAATATGAAATATAATCAAGACACCAACAGGGCTTCTAACAATCATTTTTACCTGAAATATACATTTCGTTCTTCAAATTTTACATTTGTATAAAACCTTCCATTTTCTGCTATTCCAGCCTCTCAGAACTTTGGTAGCCTGGCTGTGAATTTGTGGAACTGTGGAAATGCCTGGGCGTTCACCTTAACAATAAACTGGACTGGTCCCACAACACCAACGCCCTGTACAAGAAGGGCCAGAGTCACCTCCACCTTCTGAGGAGACTTAGGTCCTTCGGAGTATGCAGGCCTCTGCTCAGGACTTTTTATGACTCTGTGGTAGCCTCTGCAATCCTCTACGCTGCCATTTGCTGGGCCCCGGGCAGCACAGAGTGGGACAGAGCGGGACAGAAAGAGACTGAACAAGCTGGTCAGGAGGGCCAGCTCTGTCCTAGGCTACCCACTGTACTCTGTGGAGGAGGTGAGTGAGAGGAGGATGGTAGCAAAGCTCACATCCATCATGGTCAACAGCTCTCACCCACTGCACCAGACTGTAGAGAAGCTGAGTAGCTCCTTCAGTGGACGACTGAGACATCCTCAGTGCAGGAAGGAGCGCTACCGCAGGTCGTTCATTCCCACCGCTGTCAGACTGTACAACGCCACTTTGTAACTGTCTGTGAAAATACCGGTTATGTGCAATAAAAACCCCGTGCACTTTAATCAACCACATCTACCCCACTGACTGTGAACCATATCAACCCATCTACTCTGCACTCAGATACATATACACTTGAATATAGGCCAGTCTACAAAGTTGTTCCCTTCTTTTCTTTTATTGTTTATTAATTTATACTATTTATGTATCTATTTACTTATATATATATATATATATGTATGTGTGTATGTTTGTATTTGTATCTATTTTTGCACCCCCTACTGATGGTACCTCAAGAGTCTGTAACAGTGAATTTCTCCATTGTGAGATTAATAAAGCTGGATCTTATCTTCAACGCAGCACGACCACATTCGACGCAGCACCACCACATTCGACGCGGCACGACCACATTCAATGCAGCACCACCACATACAACACAGTACGACCACATTCAACACAGCACGACAACATAGATCCGCACAAAGTGGACTATAAAATAAATTTCAGTTCCAGCACCAATTCTGAAGGTCCACATCTGAATCTCCTGAACATTCAAACACTAATTGAATCCAACTCTCCACCAAGCAGCACCATTGTACCAGCATCTCCCTGATGACAGACAAGTTCTATTTATACCGAGTTGCATCTGTTGGGATGCTCCTGATTGGTTAAATGTTATATGATCGAGGGAATCGTTCTGGGGTTCTGTAAGTAAGGAGAAGGTTCTGATAGTGAATATGGATCATAAGGAAACACTCTGAGCCACAAAAGCCCTTTAAAACGATCACAACACGTGGACGAAGTTTCTACTGTTTTCCACCAATGAGGACACGGAACCTTTTCTTACGCAGGTATTTTATCATCAATTGATGGATATTTGAACTCCGTCACATGGAAGATTTTACTTTGAATGATGTATTTCTGATGAAATCACCTGTTCAACTTTGGTTCTTACTCAGAACGCGACCTCATGACTTAATCAGTATTATGCTGGAGTGGGTCGTATTATATGACCGAGTGGCCAATTACCAGTCACCCCTTTCACCCTGAAAATTCCGGCGGTCTATGGCTGGTTTCTCGGTGTAGCTATATGAAAAAAATGTAAATTTGATGAAATCGGTCCATCTTAGCCAGGATGGAAAACTGAAGTGTACGTATAGTTATGTAAAGGTTGTCAGGTTTCTCTTAGTAAGGCATCTGGAAGCAAAATCATGCAAACACAAAATCAAATTTTTTTTTCCTGGTGATTATAATAATCCTTCAGAGGAAAATGACCCGCTTACCCACAATAGACAGAATCACCACTACGCAATCAAAGATGTTCCAGCCATTGGTGAAATAGTAATGACGTAGTGCAAAGAGCTTCAGCACAAACTCGCCAGTGAAGACCACAATAAAGACAAAGTTGACCCAGTACAGAATGTTCTCTGTCTCTGCTGACTGGTCATCTGTTTCCACCATCATGGTGACCATATTAAGACAGATGAGGATCATGATAGAGATGTCGAAGGCTTGTTGCATGACAAAGTCAAACACTGCCCCCTGGATGTTGTTCTGAAAGAAAAATGAGAAGATAGATAGAAGACAGAAAGAAACAGACAGCCTTTTTGTTGGTTGTGCTTTGGGTTATACCAGCTCATACCTGCGGTCTAGGGATGGGCTTCTGTGGTTTCTTCGAGCCCAATTTCTTCATAGCATTATAGTACTTCTTCTGTTCTTCTGTCATGAAGATATCCTGACCTCCAAATTATAGGGAAAAAATAACACTGGTTACAACCTGAAACGTGTCTGACTGTAAAGACCCGCAGGTCAGAGATGCTCCTGTTCAAACACACTACAACACTATGAATGTGAAGGACCCTCGATGGCCAGGAACCAGTCATCTTCTCATGATATGATAGAATAAAAGAGATGTAACTCAAACCAAAACATGAAGATCTGAAACAGGAGAAACTAGTTCAGTACCAAACTCTACAAGACACTAATATTCATAATGAACCAAACTCTGGGTATTTCCATGATCTTCAGAGACTCATCAAAACATAACAAAATGATATATCTGTATATAGATACAGTTTATAATCTCATACAAAATCATTTAAGCACAGAGGAACCATTGTGTTTGGTAATGGAACAAGTCACTCATCTTCTTCTTCTGTTGGTTGAAGTTGTCGATGATGACACCAATGAAGAGGTTAAGTGTGAAGAACGAGCCAAAGATGATGAAGATGACGAAATAGATGTACATGTACAGATTATCTTCATACTTTGGTTGATATTCAACCTAAAAACAAGCACAACAAAAATTTCAACAAAGTCTGCTATGGAATAAATAAATAAATAAATTCACATTGAGTGTTTACAGAGACCTACAAAAAGTAAACAGACACCTCCATCTTTCTTTCTATCGCTTTAATACAGTCCTAAGTTGATGGAGATTCTACCCGGCAGGGCTCTGGAGTTTTTCTGGAACATCAGTTAAGTGGGGCTTGAACCAGCAACCTTAGGCTGTAATCCAGAACCTTACCACCAGCCAACCACTGCCCCTCACCACCCACTTAATCTTTTTAAATTTTATATTATAAACACTTCAAACTCTACAATTAAAGTGTGGTGGAGTATAGTGGAAATTCTTCCTAAAACAGGTGGGGAACTAGTCTGGTGTTCTCCATTAGCTTGAGTCAGAAAAACTCAGTTTAAACTCAGTTGTGGTCCTCATTCAGCTCCTGTGCAGGCATTGTAAATTGCGCTGGAACAGAATTCAGATTCAATTGAGAGCTGCACAGGTCGGGTTCACTTAAACACAAACATGTATCATTAGAATACGTCTGGAACTTCATTCCTTCATTCATTTTCTGAACCACTTAATTGTAATTAGGGTCCTGAGGAGGCTGGCGCCCATCTCAGCCCACTCTCAGTGAGGGTGGAGTACACTCTGGACAGTTTTCCAGGCCATTGCAGGGTCAGCACTCATACAAACATTTGCACTCACACCTAGGGAGGATTTGGAACTGCCAATTTACCTACTCTGCATATTTCTGGCATGTGGGAGGAAACCAGAGCACCCGGAGTCAACCCACACAAGCATGGGGAGAACATGCAAACTCCACACAGAAACACCTGAGCTGGGAATCGAACCCAGTACCTTCTTGCTGTGAGGCAGATGTGCTCCCTCCAGTGTGAGAGTGTTTGTTAAATTAACTTCACGGCTCTTACAAAACAGATATATATATATATATATATATATATATATATATATATATATATATATATATATAAAAAAATTATGTTTGTTTTACCTTTCTGGAATCCACAGCTGCGTACATGATGTCCATCCAACCTTTAAAAGTAGCCTGGCGGAGCAGAACACAGTGCAGTCACACCTCCGTTCTTAGCAGCTTCAGCATCTCAAAACAACTTTGTGAAAAAGTTTAAGACAATTGTTTTTGGGATTAAATAAAAATAAGAGGGGGGGAAAAACACTCTCCAAGAATCAAACAAAAATCACCCCTGGAACAACTGGATCATCCAGAGGGTCTAAAACAGGGGTCGGGAACCTGTGGCTTGCGCACCAGACGTGGCTTTTTTTGGTGACTGTATCTGGCTCTCAGATAAATCAGATGGCCTTTCTTAACAGAATAACTAATACATAATTTCATTGTTCTTTAAATAAAAATACAGAAAAAGGCCATCAAATAAAACAAAAATATAAATAAATCTCACACATTTCAATCTATACATCTATTTTCGATGCCACTTGTCGCTGTGGCGCACAGCGGAGAGCCAATCCTTTTTGTACTCCAGTGTGTGGGCGGGGCCGATACCTTGAAACTCTAATTTTATTGGATTATATACAACAGCCTGCACGAGTTGGTTTTGGGTAAAGAGGTAAATTTCCCTTGTTTTGATCAGCTCATGTGCAAGAAGCCAAGCAGAGCTGGCAAGCAAAACAAATGGACAGAATGAAAAAACTTCAACATACAGTGGTACCTCACCTTATGAAAGTCTCACCAAACAAAATTCAGGTTACGAAAGGCATTTTCCGAAAATTTTTGTCTCAGGATACGAAACAAGTTCACGTTACGAAAGTGCCATCTTAAAAGTTCAAACGCACTATTCAAACATTAAAACAATGCACAAGCTGCTCTCGCATCAATGACGTTCAAACATCCCGCCCCGCTGGACTCCCATTGGCTAACAACTGAGCTGTCATTCAGGTCACCTTCACTCAAGCGCCATCTTGGACAGGTCCACCTGACGCCATCTTGGCCAGGGATCCCATTGGCTAGGAGGAATTACGCATCTACCTCCCATTGCCTATTATGGAGCTGAATCCACCATGATGCTTTTAATGTAAAGGACAGTTACTGTTGTTTTATGCTTTATTTCTTGACTCAGGCTTTTAACCTTCCATAAACATTTGTAAGATTATAATTGCTAAGACGACATGGTCAACACGTGCGCACACGTGCACACGCACACACACACACACACACACACACACACACACACACACACACACACACATGTGATTTCTGGTGCGAGTGAGAAGAAATGGGCTCGAGTGATATCACAAAGGAATATGGCCAAACCCTCTACCATCGACACGAGATTGAAGCAGAAGGAGGTCTTAAAAGGTATGCTTTTATAATTTTTAAAGAGTTTAGGGGGTACTATTGGAAGCCTTGGAACGAATCACACATTTTATATGTAAAATGCGGTTCAACTTACGAAAAATGCAGATTACGAAAAAAACTCTGGAACGGATTAATTTCGTAAAGTAACCACTGTAGCACTGTAACCACTGAGGTACCACTGTACTTGTCAACTCTCATTCATCAAGCATGAGACTCAAACATTTCATCTCCTCCTCAATCTTTCACGCAAGGTGTTTAAAATCTCACACATTAATATAATTATTTCCCGATTTTATTTTATTTTGTTATTTTTTAAGGATGTAATTTCTGCGAGCAAATGCCATTGGCTATGTCTTTTTCGTAAACAGACAGCTTCTCTTTCTGCTTCTGGCTGTGGGATCATTTACTGTAAAATCAGATACATACGTGCATTTAAAAACTAAAGATTGTAAAACTTGCTCAAATTATGTTTTCATTTACTAATGTAGTTAAATGTAGATTTAGTTAAGAATTGTTAACATTGTTAATAAGTTTAAGTTTGTAATTCCATGTGTTGTTGCAAGGTTGCTGCACAGGATACTTGCCATCTATATGATTAGATTTGTTAACATGGTTAATTAGTTTCAGTTTGTAAACTAATTGTGTAGTTGTAAGGTTGCTGCATATGATATATGCCATCTATCAGCAAACACGGAAAAGATTATTATGAAGAAGTACTTGGATAAAACTTCAAAAAAGAGAAATGTTACAATTAATACTTTATTTTAGCCAACTTTATTTTTGATATATGTTATTAGTATACACTTCATATTTCATTAGTTCTTTCATTGAAGATTTCATTTACATTACATTATTAAATCTTAAAGACATGTGTGTAATTTTGTATATTTTTCCCCTATGTCTGTGTTTAATCATTACATATGAAACTTGTATGAAATGGCTTAAAAATCACTCTAAAAAACCCCCTAAACAAACCCCCCTCCCCTGCACCCCTCACCTCCACCAGGGCATCGCCCTGGACCTGACCAGGGGCTGCACCCCCTGGACCCCTGCTTCTCACTCTTTATTAATCTGAGGGGTTGACAGCTATGCTTCAACCCGCAGACCAGCTGATTGCTTTGGGACGCGCTCCCTGTCACATAAACACTGCAGTGTGAGTTCTGTCGTATTGACCATGTTCGGCTCCACATGCACACGTGAAAAACATCAAGACCAACCTGCAGTCACGGAATAGATGGAAGCCTAAACGCCTGCATGAAGCTGAACCTCAGCATGTATCAACCAGACTACAAAGCTATCAGCAAAACCATGCAGCACCAGAAGTCACATTAAAAGAAGTACTTTTCTTATTAATAAATAACTTCGTTATGACAATGCTGTTTAAAATAAATTCAGAGTCATATTATAATCTAAAATTGTTGGTCTCAGGATTAAAAAATCTATTTGGCTCTCAGAGGATTAGATTGAAAAATTTTTTGGCTCTCTTAATCAAAAACGTTCCCAATGCAGCCTTGGGGGGGAGGGGGGGGCAGTGTCCACCCTCACGCCGGTCCCAAGCCCGGATAAATGCAGAGGGTTGCGTCAGGAAGGGCATCTGGCATAAAACCAATTTCAAATAAAATCTATGAGTCAAGACAAAGAAATTCATACCAGATTGGTCGAGGCCCAGGTTAACAACGACCGCCATCAGTGCTGTTAACCAACAGGGTGCTGGTGGAAATTGGACTACTGTTGGTCGAAGACGTCGAAGAAGAAGAGGTGGGAGGCGTGTCCGTAGGCAAAGAGAGAAGAGGAAATGCATGAGTCTAGGACTGAAAGTAGGGACTTTGAATGTTGGAACTATGACAGAATAAGGTAGAGAGCTGGCTGACATGATGCAGAGGAGGAAGGTGGACATACTGTGTGTTTAGGAGACCAGGTGGAAAGGTAGCAAGGCTAGAAGCTTAGGAGCAGGGTTTAAACTGTTTTATCATGGTGTGGATGGGAATAGAAATGGAGTAGGGGTCATCTTGAAGGAGGAGTTTGTCAGGAATGTTCTAGAAGTGAAAAGAGTGTCAGACAGAGTGATGAGTCTCAAGTTAGAAATTGAAGGCGTGATGTTCAATGTTGTTAGTGCTTATGCCCCACAGGCAGGACAGAAACAAAAAGAGACAGAGAGATTTTGGAGTGAGTTAGATGAAGTGATGCAGAGTACCCCCAGAGGTGAAAGAGTGGTCATTGAAGCAGACGTCAATGGACATGTTGGTGCAGGCAACAGAGGGGACAATGAAGTGATGGGTAGGTTTGGTATATAGGACAGGAACACAGAAGGACAGATGTTGATCGATTTTGCAAAAAGGATGGAAATGGCTGTGGTGAATACTTTCTTCCAGAAGAAACAGGAGCATAGGGTGACTTATAAAAGCGGAGGTAGGAGCACACAGGTGGACTACATCTTGTGTAGGCGATGTAATTTGAAGGAAGTCAGTGACTGCAAAGTAGTAGTGGGTGAGAGTGTTGCCAAACAGCATAGGATGGTGGTGTGCAGGATGACGCTGATGGTGAGGAAGGTGAAAAAGGCAAAGGCAGAACAGAAGACAAAGTGGTGGAAGTTGAAAAAGGAAGAGTGTCATGTTGTCTTCAAGGAGGAGTTGAAACAGGCTTTGGGAAGTCAGGATGTGCTTCCATATGACTGGACATCCACAGCCAATGTGATCAGGGAGACCGGTAAGAGAGTACTTGGTGTGTCCTCTGGAAGGAAAGTAGATAAGGAAACTTGGTGGTGGAATGAGCAAGTGCAGGAATGTGTACAAAGGAAGAGGTTAGCCAAGAAGAAGCGGGACACAGACAAGACCGAAGAGAGTAAACAGGAGTACAGGGAGACACAGCGTAAGGCGAAGGTAGTGGTGTCAAAGGCCAAACAGAGGGCGTATGATAATTTGGATGATAGGCTGGACAGTAAAGAGGGAGAAAGTGATTTATACAGGTTGGCACAGCAGAGAAATAGAGATGGGAAAGACGTGCAGAAAGTTAGAGTGATAAAGGACAGAGAGGGAAATGTATTGACTGATGACAGAAGTGTGCTGGGAAGATGGAAAGTACTTTGAAGAGCTGATGAATGAGGAAAATGAGAGAGAGAAAAATGAGTAGAAGGGGTGACTGTTGAGGACCAGAAAGTAGCAAAGATTAGTAAGCGTGAAGTGAGGAGGGCATTGAAGAGGATGAAGAGTGGAAAGGCAGTTGGTCCTGATGACATAGCAGTGGAGGTATGGAAGTGTCTAGGGGAGGCAGCAGTAGATTTTCTGACAAGAACATTCAACAAGGTCTTAGAAAGTGAGCAGATGCCGGAGGAATGGAGAAGTGTGTTTATGCCTATTTTTAAAAACAAGGGAGATGTGCAGAGTTGTGGCAACTACAGAGGGATAAAGTTGATGAGCCATACAATGAAGTTATGGGAAAGAATAGTGGAAGCTAGACTAAGGGCAGAGGTCAGCATTTATGAACAACAGTTTGGTTTCATGCCAAAAAAGAGCACCACAGATGCAGGGTTTGCTTTGAGGATGTTAATAGAGAAGTACAGAGAAGGTCAGAAGGAGCGGCATTGTGCTTTTGTGGATCTGGAGAAAGCATATGACAGGGTGCCGAGAGAAGAACTGTGGTATTGTATGAGGAAGTCTGGAGTGGCAGAGAAGTATGTTAGAGTGGTGCAGGACATGTATGAGAGATGTAAGATAGTGGTGAGGTGTGCTGTCGGTGTGACAGAAGAGTTCAAGGTGGAGGTGGGATTGCATCAAGGGTCAGCTCTCAGCCCCTTCTTGTTTGCTAACGGTGATGAGGCCAGCGATGTTGTATGGTTTAGAAACAGTGGCCCTGGGGAAAAGACAGGAGGCAAAGCTGGAGGTAGCAGAGATGAAAATGTTGAGGTTTTCTTTGGGAGTAACGAGGGTGGATCGGATCCGGAACGAGCACATCAGAGGGACAGCACATGTTAGATGTTTTGGAGACAAAGTCAGAGAGGCTAAATTGAGATGGTTTGGACATGTACAGAGGAGGGATAGTAAGTATATTGGTAGTAGGATGTTGAGGTTGGAACTACCAGGCAGAAGGCCTAGAGGAAGACCAAAGAGACGATTCATGGATGTGGTGAAGAAGGACATGAAGGCAGTTGGTGTAAGAGAAGAATATGCAGAGGAAAGAGTGAGATGAAGGCAGATGATTTGCTGTGGCAATCCCTGAAGGGAACAGCCGAGATACACATATATTGATAGAGTTCTTGAAAATTCTAAAAGAACCGATCCTTCAGCAGCTAAATGCTCCTCTAACACCGGCCCAACGTTCATCTTCATGAAGTCACCATCAGTGCAGAAGAAAAACCGCTGCATTCCAGCAGAATTAACCCGAATCCCATCGAAGGTGCAGGACAGAACCAGAATCAGAACCAGAATACTTTATTGGTCTCAGAGAAAATTGTGTTTTGTGCTTTTATTATTTATTTTTAAATTGTGCTTTAGTTGTGAGAATATTTATATTTATATTCATCCAGAAATGTAGAAAATTCTAAAGGCTTCACAAACACAGATGGCATGAAGGGAAATATCCAAAATAGCAAATCTTCTTTTCCTTTCAGCTTTTCCCTTCAGGGGTCGCCACAGCAAACCATACACCTCCATCTCATCCAATCCTCTGTATCTTCTAATCTTACTCCAACTACCTTCATGTCCTTCTTCACCACATCCATAAATGCTCTCTTTGGTCTTCCTCTCGGCCTTCTGCCTGGTAGTTCTAACCTCAGCATCCTACTACCAATATACTCACTATATAATAAAAATAATCACTAATGATGATTAAATCTGAATATTTACTTCGAAGGAAAAATCTGTGAAATAAATGGTTTACTTCACCATGGTTTCCACCCACCTCTGCCCTGTGACATCATCACCGGAACTTTACACTCTATGCCGCGCTCCATCATGAACATATTCACTGAATATTGCACTGAACGTTTAAATGTTATTTTGTCTTTAATTCTGAGGAATTTTTGATGGCTGATAACTTCAAAACTGGGCTATGTGATGTCATCAGTAGTGTCTGACTGGTGTGGGGTGCCACTGTCTCCCAATGGATGTTTAAAAGCTGACACATTACTGTATGTACAGTATCATTCCTGGATAGAGCTGTGTGTGCAAGTCGTGCTCTTTTAGCATTCTGATGATCATCGGCTGCTCTCGATTGCCATCAGCATTTCCTTGGAATGCAACTGTGAGCCTTGCAGACACACCCAGTTTTATTGCAGTCAGTTTGTATTGATTTATTTATTTGTTTGTATTCAGAGTATTTGCACAAATCTAGGCAGTCTCCTTCACACCATCCATTAATATTAATACAGACCTCAGTCTTTTGCAGCTGTTCATAAACGAGTTGGAAAGTAATGTTTATTGGTTGGTGGTTGTTGTTAAGATGAAGGTTTTTTACAATACTGAACAGCTGGGTGAAGCTACAGAATCTGCATTCAAAGGATTGTATATGTACACTGTAATTTCATATGCATAGAAAATCTCATTTAAACTTGAAAAAATGACATGCCTCACTCTACCAGTACACAACCCTTGCTGTATCCCAGAAACTGTCCTTCATTTGTTCTGAAGCGGATATGAACTGCTGAATGAAACGTGCAGGTCTGTGAGCAGACACCAATACAGAACATTAAAGGATACAGAATAGGGGTGTCGACTCAAATAACAGATAACAGATAACGTACAACAAACCAATTATCATCACAGCACAAACACCAACGGGGAACCGGACCCTGAAACCGAGCTTCTGCTAATAATGCTGTCCAAAGCAACCTTCTGTCACACAGAGCATTGGGCACTGATCAAGAACTAATAGATCCCTTTCGCTGACGTCACACATTGCTTCTTTACCGCCATTGCTGAGAGCATGCTTCGTGACAGCTCGGCTTTGTACTTGTGCACAGCTCTGCAAAGTTGTGCACAGATTTTTAACTGCTCAAAAAAGTAATCCTTCGTCAAAAAAAGCAATTTTTCTTCTCCAGTAATTTTTTCAAATTTACGCTTCATCACAGAGAGGTCTCCTTACCGTGTTTAATGATTTATATCAATCACATTTACAGAAGGCTGCAGCCTGTTGATTTTGTAAACAACCACATGTTAACATTTGAGCTTATGTATTATGTAATGGGTATATTATTTCCTATTTTCCATTTTATTTTGTAACTCCGTGTACTAAGCGTACGAAGCCTAATTGCTTTACCGTAATCGCGTGCCCTCTGCAATGGCGACGTTTGCACACAGCAGTAAAGTGTGACGTCACACGAAAGGGATCTATTGAACAGGGAAGTTCTCAACTGAGTTGTGTAATCATCATCATTATTATTAGTAGTAGTAGTAGTGGTAGTAGTATACTCTATCCACATCCACTAGATATGAGCAGCTGTTTGCTCTAATACACGATAAAGCTCAAAGAAAAACAAAAGAAAGAAGCAATGATGAAATAAATTCTGTACTTTAAAAAATCTCCAAAAATGAAAATGTTGATCGTATCAGTGCCTTTTTTTTTTTTTTTTTCAAGAGTTATTTGGATCGTTTCAATCTGCTAGAATTTAAAATCCGCTGAGTCAATCAAACAATTTACAAACACTTCTTTCATTTTTGCTTCCTTGTTGGCAATATTAGTACTAAATCAGCAAATGAACAAATGAACCCATTGTTAATTAAAATAAGTTATTAGGCATAAACCTTGAATTTTTTAGTACTATTATGTAATAGATAATCTTAATGTAAACACTTTTAATGAGGTTGTAATAAAGTAAAAAAAAAAAAAAAAAAAAAAAAGCACGCACCACTTGTAAGAGAGCCAGATATCCAGCGCCCACATTATCGAAGTTGATCTTGACGTTTTTCCAGCGAACTTCAGAGTGATTTGAGTTGATGAGGTTGAAACAATCTGACATGTTGTTCACCACATCGACCGAGAAGTATTCCTCCGAGGTCTGGTTAAAGCAATAGTAGTACTTCCCAGCGAACAGGTTCACGCCCATGATGCTGAAGATCAGCCAGAAGATCAGACACACCAGCAGCACGTTCATGATGGATGGAATTGCCCCCACCAGCGCGTTCACCACCACCTAATGACCAGAAACACCACAGGCAGATCCACTGTGGTTACACACACACGTCCAACACCACCAAGCGCTCCACATCCACGTGAGGTTTTAAAGGGAACTTTTACTTATTTGTGTGATTCACGTGCGGAATAAACACTCATTATCTGCTCAAAGGAACCGCTGGAATTACAGACACCCTCTAGGAAAATGTACAAAAATAATTTTATCGTTTTTCCCTCAAAACAGGAGGCACTCAATTATTCATTTATTATACCAATTCTATATATTCTCTATTATATATACTCACTATTCATTTCTGATAATATATTCTATGAATTACTGAATCTATTACTGTACTTTACATTTTAATCAAAATTTTAATTTGTGTAGGTAGACTATAACAAACCAGATGCTTTAAATATATAAATTACAGAAAAGTACCATCCAAATTGATCTTTTTTCTG
The DNA here is from genome assembly GCA_024760905.1 of Plotosus lineatus. Lineage (NCBI taxonomy): Eukaryota > Metazoa > Chordata > Actinopteri > Siluriformes > Plotosidae > Plotosus > Plotosus lineatus. Next base: position 1,085,009 of record CM045741.1, read on the forward strand.
ATTACAGATATCCATACATATTCTGATTATCGATCTTGATAAATATTCTGGGGATAAAATCGCATTGAATAGATTAAAGACAGCAGGAAGCTCAGGGCTTCAGTACAAAGTGCTTAGTGCAGAATAATCACATTAAACACTCAGGATATTAAATAATTAAATACTTTGTTTTAAATCATCTAAAATTGCAAAACCTGATGTTTATTTCTGATTTTAAATGTAGAAATCACTGATTTTTTTGAGTCAGTAGTGTGTAAGTTCATAATCATTTTCTGTAATTGCTTAATCCTAATTAGGGTTGGTTGGTGCCCATCCCAGCCAACTCCGGGCGAGGGCAGAGTACACCCTGGACAGCTTGCCAGACCATCACAGGGTGGAAACATGCCGACGGCTTTGCAGCCTACACTTATCGAACATCAGCAATGGTTCTTTTACATGCCTCACACCATAGACAGTGAGAGACATGGCCGGCCTTTGATAACCCAGTTAGCTGCACTGGGGGGGACAGTGACAACCTTGTGGAGAGTGGGATTCAAACCCCCAACCTTTGGATCAGCGATCCAGCGCCCTATACCACTAGACCACCACTGCCTTTAGTGTGTAAGTATCGTCATCGTCATCATTGTCATCATCTTCTGCTTGATACAGAATCGGGGGCAGCAACCTAACCAAAGAGGTCCAAACATCCCTATCCCCCGCCACTTCCTCCAGCTCTTCCGGGGGGACACCGAGGCATTCCCAGACAAGCCGAGAGAGATAGTCCCTCCAGCGTGTTCTAGGTCGACCCCGGGGTCTCTTCCCGGTTGGACATGCCCGAAACATCACACCAGGAAGGCGTTTGGGAGGCATTCTGACTAGATGCCCAAGCCCCATCACACGACGAAGGAAGCTCATTTAAGCCGCTTGTATCCGTGATCTTGTTCTTTCGGTCACTGCCCATAGCTCGTGACCATAGATGAGGGTTGGAACATAGATCAACTGGTAAATTGAGAGCTTCGACTTGCGGTTCAGCTCCTTCACCACAACGGACCGGTACAGGCTCCATTTAAGAGCAGAGGCTGCAGCGATCCATCTGTCGATCTCCGCTCCATCCTTCCCTCACTCGTGAACAAGACGCCAAGATACTTAAACTCCTCCACTTGGGGCAGGACCTCATTTCCGACCCGTAGGGTGCATTTCACCCTTGTCCGACTGAGAACAATGGCCTCAGATTTGGTGGTGCTGATTTTCATCCCGGCCGCTTCACACTCAACTGTGAATCACTCCAATGAGAGCTGGAGGTCCCAGCTTGATGAAGCCAAAAGGCCAACATCATCTGCAAAAAGCAGAGACAAGATTCGATGGCCACCAAACCAGAACCCCTCAACGCCTCGGCTGGACCTATAAATTCTGTCCATAAAAATTATGATCAGAACCAGTGACAAAGGACAGCCTTGGCGGACTCCAACCCTCACCGAAAACGAATTTGACCTGTTGGTACCAATGTGGACCAGAATCTGGCTCCGGTGATACAGTGATCGAATGGCCTGTAGTAACGGGTCAGGAACGCCGTACAAGATTGTTCGAGGGACACGGTCGAAAGCCTTCTCCAAATCTACAAACCACATTTGGACAGATTGGGCAAACTCCCATGCCCCCTCCAAGATCCTATGGACCATATAGAGTTGGTCAAGAGTGCTAGGGCCAGGACAAAAACCACAATGTTCCTCCTGAATCCGAGATTCAACTATCGGTCAGATCCTCCTCTCCAGTACCCCTGCATAGACTTTCCCAGATAAGCTGAGGAGTGTGATTCCCCGATAATTGGAACACACCCTCCAATCCCCCTTTTTAAAAAGGGGGACTACCACCCCGGTTTGCCAATCCAGAGGTACTGCCCCCGATGACCACATGATGTTGCAGAGACGTGTCAACCAAGACAGTCTTACATCATCCAGAGCCCTGAGATATTCAGGGTGGATCTCATCCAACCCCGGAGCCCAACCACCGAGGAGCTTTTTGACTACCTCAGTGACCTCCAGTCCAGATTGAGTGGGTTTGAGGAGGTCCTTAAAGTATTGCCTCCACCTCGAGATGACATCCCCAGTCAAGATGAGCAGCTCCCCACCTCCACTGTAAACAGTGTTTGTAGAGAACTGCTTCCCCCTCCTGAGACGTCGGATGGTAGTCCAGAACCTTTTTGAGGCCAACGGATAATCACTCTCCAGGTCCTCACCAAACTCCTCCCATACCCGAGATTTTGCATCTGCGACAGTCCTGGTGTCAAGTGCACTTATGAGCATTTGGGCACCGAGACAGGGGCAACAAGGCTGGCCACACCAGCTCGCTGCCTCTCCCCATGAGCAACTCCAGAATGGAATAAGGTCCAGCCTCTCCTAAGATGGGTGGTTCCAGAGCCCAAGCTATGCGTTGAGGTGAGCCCGACTATATCTAGTCGGTATCGCTCCACCTCACACACCAGCTCAGGCTCCTTCCCCGCTAGAGAGGTGACATTCCATGTCCCAAGAGTCAGAGTCAGTAACCGAGGATCGGTCTAACAGAACCCATACCTTTGGCTTGCCACCCAACTCACATCGCATCTTGCCCCTATGGCCCCTCCCACAGGTGGTGGGTCAAGGAGAGGGCGGACCCCTGTTTCCTTTTCGGGCTGGGTCTGGCTGGGCTCCATGGACAGAAGCCCAACCACAAGGCACTCTCCTTTGAGCCCCTCCCCCAGGCCTGGCTCCAGGGGGGACCACAGTGATCCGCGTCCGGGCGAGGGAAACTGTATCCTTCCTTTTGCCATCATCGAAGTCTTCTAAACAGCACTTCGTCTGGACCCTCACCCAGGACCTGTTTGCCTTGGGTGACTCTACCAGGGGCATTATGCCCCCAACAACAGAGCTCCTGGGATCATTAGGTCACGCAAACCCCTCCACCACAATAAGGTGGCGATTCAGGGATGGAGTGTAGAAGTACTTCTGTAAATATTTTTAATTGCCCAGATCATATTGACTGTTAATTCCACAAACCTTAAACCTTCCTGTGTGACTGTTGAAAAAAGATCTCAGTGGTTTCGCCGAGATTTTTATGCACATTCATCACACATTCAAACTAAACGTGGTGGTCAGTGGTGGTCTAGTAGTATAAGGCGCAGGATTGCTGATCCTAAGGTTGGGGGTTCGAGTCCCATGATCCACAAGGTTGTCACTACCACCTCCCATCAAAGGCCGGCCATGTCTCTCACTGTCTGTGGTATGAGGCATGTAAAAGAACCAGTGCTGACTTTCGACAAGAGCAGCTGCAAAGCCGTCAGCGTGTTTCTAATCAGGAGTCGGAGTCCCCTGAGGCAGCTCGTTCACAGTAACGCTCTGGCAACTCCTGCAGCGGCACTGGAACCCAGTTGTATCGACACTTGCCCCTCCATTGGATCCTTCCAGTGGTGCCGAGAAGGGGACTTGCTTCTTTGGTAAACAGCCTGTCCTCCATTACTCCCTACCCTGGCTCTGCACACTGAAGAGTATCACCAGCTGGGATACCAGCCAGAGTGCAGTCATAGTGCTTTGGGACTGACGGAGGCCTACTAAACCTATTTTCTCATCAAGCATCTAGAAAAATGAATGACAGCCTTAAACAATATGGAAAGTAATTACTTTTTAAAATTTCAGTTAGTTTTAAAGTTTAAATATTAACCATTATACAATAAAACAGAAAAGACGAGGCTCCGAATTCTCTGAGCACTGAAGAACTTTTCCAAGCCCCACTGGAGCTCCAGCTGAAGAACTTCTCCCAGCCCCGCTGAAGCTCCAGCTGAAGAACTTCTCTGAGCCCCACTGGAGCTCCAGCTGAAGAACTTCTCTGAGCCCCACTGGAGCTCCAGCTGAAGAACTTCGCCAAGCCCCACTGGAGGTGCTTTGTGTGTCTGGCTGAGATTCATTAATTCAAGTAGGAAGATTCCAGAGCTTTATATGTTCGATGTGAAAAAAGGAATTCAAATTACTGTATTTTCATGTTAAGGTTTCAAGAATTGTTGGATGGACCTGCTGTGTTTTCACGTGCGTGTCTGCAGTATTCTTCTTGTATGTGGAATTAAAAGCTTTTCCACTTATTTCTATAAAGGATGTCAGTAATTCTGCGGGAAAGATAATATGTTTGTGTGGTTTTACTCCTACAAGCACAGTGATGAATGTTAAGTGAAGTAAAAAAGAAAAAGTCCCTGTAAGACACTGTACTGAACACATCACAGACATTTAAACATTTGTTTTATACAAATCCACCAGAGCTGCACACTGGGACGGCTCCATTTAGGGTTTGCTTAAAATTCGTGCACACAGTGTGCAGGTTGAGTGTGGTGATGATCTCCAGATATCCGATCCACCTACAAACATGACCTTCAGGGTTTATTAATGAAGAGATGAAGGCCATTTTGTGATTACAGAAAGTAAAAGTTCCAGATTTGCACTGCGCTGCCTGATTGATCTGAGAATCGTTTAAATGAATCGTTTGGTTTTCTCACTTTCTAGCTTTACACGTCATGTCTGGAGAGTAAGTCTGAGCTGCTCACTATACGCTCGTGTTTGTATTTGAGTTCAAACAGTAGCCACACTTCAGAAAGTTGGAAGTAAATTAGAGTTTTGTAGAGACCATCACGGCAGTGTTGGTCCTTTGGTAAGGTAATCACTGATCCCAAGGTTGGAGGTTCAAGCCTCACTATCACCAGGTTGTCACTGCTGTCCCCCCCAGTGCACTAACTGGGTTACCAAAGGCCGGCCGTGTCTCTAACTGTCTGTGGCAGTAGTTCATGTAAAAGAACCATTGCTGACTTTCAGGCTGAGATGGGCGTCAGCCTCCCCGCGACCCTAATTAAGATTAAGCAGTACAGAAAAATCAATGAATGGATGGAGACCATCACCACAGGGTTGTTCTTTATATCTGAGGTTCTGGATTAAATGTTTAAAATCATTTTAATCAATAAAAACTTCATACATTTAGAAACTTTTGCTGTACCAAGTGTACTGCTCATGTTTCTGAAGGAAACGCCCAACCACTAAATCCAGGAGGCATCTGCTCAAGCTTCAGCTCTCCACACTTCTCTCATAACGAATACAAAAGTGATGATGGGGCCACACACTGACTGGATGAAGCTCTGAGATGGCAGAGCAGGGGCAGATCATGCAAAGCCAGAAGCAGGACGTGGACCCGACCTACCTGTGGCTGTGGTCTTCAGAACACACACTCACCTGGCTGCCTGCTCACCTGGCTGCTGTTACACTCAAACAATCGTGATGGCGACGACATATTATTCTTTAAAATCACATGGATTTTATGGTAGAAATAGTTTTATCTAAATATAAACAAATATTTCTCTAATTTTCATTTACCATATACGACATAAGAACCCTGCTCCAATAAGCACACCCTCCCCTGTTTTTCATGTTACATCTAATAAGCGCCCATGTGTACTGGGAGCAAAATCGTAAATCAAACTTAACAATTTTATTCGTTCAGTCTCTGTAAGGGTAAAATGAGCCGTTCACTGCCTGTAAAAGTGAGTTTACACAGTATTTCAAGACTTCCTGCCACTGGGGAATGTCTATAATGTTCATCAGTAACAACACATGTTCTGCCGTGTTTTAAAAAACAGGAAAATATTTTGCTGTGTTCTCTTGGTAAATGTCCAACAAGATGAACCATTAGAAACTGCTACAGCAAAACTATGGGATGCTTTGAATAAATGGAGCGATGAGCCAGATATGGACCTATCAGAAAGTGATTACGAGTATTTTTCACCCGATTCTCCTGCTCATTAACTTCATAAATTTAAAGAAGTTCCTGGCCATGTGCTTTTGTTTATGTTCGTGTTGATTGGTTCAACGTGCCATGTCTTGTTAATTGGCTAGATTTTACTTCCAGGAAAATGCTTAAAGAAACAGCACAGGGAGGGAAAAGTCAGGGGTCTTTTATTTTAAATTTATGCTGTTTTCTGTTTATTTTCAGCTTTCATGTAAGTAGTTTGGTTGATACCACAAAATGAATAACACAAATACCAGTAAAACTCTTTTATTGTTCTGTTATTATTGTGTTTTCCACCTGGATGGTAATAAGCACTTACTGTTCCTCTCCGCAGGTAACATTTTAATAAGCACCCACCGACTCCAATTTTAAAGCGCTTATCACGTCAAATACAGTATTTCATTTTTAATGTATAATTTCATTGTGTACAGTAGTGTACAAAACTCTCCTTTTATTCATGTAACCCTTGCTATAGATGTTTATTTTATAATGTGTACATTAAGAATTTTACATAAAAACACTTTTGAAATGAAATTTTTGATTAAAATGTCCGAATCAACTGCAGCATTTCCAGGAGAACTGGGCTGGTTCTGAAGCAGACCGGGTAGATACTGAACTCATAAAATGCACAAACTCGAGCGGATGCTCTTCGATTTTTAAAAAGTCATTGTCACACCTGATATTGAATTAGTTTCATTTCTTATTGTGTACTGTGTGAATTTCTATGTAAAAATGTTTAATTTGGCGTCTTTATTTATATGTAAATAAACGTGATCTTTGTACACGGTTTCTTGACACATTATGGAACATTTAAATATAATGCATAAAAATACGTTCTTAAATAGGGCGGCACATTGGTGCAGTGTATAGAACATCACCTCACAGCTAGAAGCGGCTGGGTTCAAGTCCCATACTCTATGTGGGTGTTTCTGTCTGGAGTTTGCATGTTCTACTTATGGTTGTGTGGCTTTCCTCCCGCAGGCCAAAAAACAGGCACGTTAGGCTAATCTGCTGTTCCAAATTGCCCCGAGGGATGTGTGTGTGTGTGTGTGTGTGTGTGTGCGTGTGTACATGTGTGTGCGCACGCACGTTTGTGTGTGTGCATGCGTGCATGTGTGTATGGTTCTGAATAGTTGTCAATAGTATTGCCCTGTGATGGACTTTCGAGCTGTTCAGGGTGTACCCCACCTTCACCCAGTGTTGACTAAGGTGCCTCCTTCTTGTGACCCAAATAGGAGTAAATGGTACAGTGAATTAAAAAATAATTGTAAGATTTAATGTACAAATTTATTATTTTGTTTTTCATAAAAGTGTTTTTTTAGTACCGACTTAGTAATATACAAATTATAAAAATAAAATAATAACAATAACTTTATGCCCCTCCCTGAATCACCACCTTACCATGGTGGAGAGGTTTGCGTGACCTAATGATCCTCGGAGCTATGTTGTCGGTGGCTTAATGCCCCTGGTAGGGTCAGCCAAGGCAAACAGGTCCTGGGTGAAGACAAAGTGCGGTTCAGAAGACCTCTATGCAACATAAAAATAAAAGGACACAGTTTCCCTTGTCCGGACACCGGGGTCCCCCCTGGACCCAGGCCTGGGGCAGGGGCTCGAAGGAGAGTGTCTGGTGGTCGGGCTTCTGCCCATGGAGCCCGGCCATGACCAGCTCAAAAAGAAGACATTGTTCCATCCTCCCATGGACCCACAACCTGTGGGAGGGGCTATAGGGCTTGGGTGCAATGTGAGTTGGGCGGCAACCGAAGGCATGGGTTCTGTTGTATCGATCCTCGGTTACTGACTCTGACTCTTGGGATATGGAATGTCATCTCTCTGGTAGGGAAGGAGCCTGAGCTGCTGTGTGAGGTGGAGATACCGACTAGATATAGTCGGGCTCACCTCAACGCATAGCTTGGGCTCTGGAACCACCCATCTCAAGAGAGGCTGGACCTTATTCCATTCTGGAGTTGCTCATGGGCAGAGGCAGCGAGCTGGTGTGGGCATCATTGTTGTCCTCCGTCTCGGTGTCCAAATGTTGGGGTTCTCCCCGGTCGACGAAAGGGTAGCTTCTCTCCGCCTTCAGGTTGGGGGATGGGTCCTGAGTGCTATTTGTGCTTCTGCACCAAATGACAGTTCAGCGTACCCATCATTCTTGGAGTCTTTAGGGGTGTGTCGGAGAACGCTCCCTCGGGAGACTCACTCATGGTCTTGGGAGACTTCAACGTCTGTGTGGGCAACGATAGTGTTTCCTGGAAGGGTGTAATCAGTAGGTACGGCCTCTCCAGTCTGAACCCAAATGGCGTTTCGTTGTTGGACTTCTGTGCTCATCACGGTACATAAGGGTGCCCATAAGTGCCACATGACACCAGGACACCCTAGGTCGCAGGTCAATGATCGACTTTGTAGTCGTGTAACCGGACTTGTAGTCGCCTGTTCTGGACACTCGGGTGAAGACTGGAGTTTAGCTGTCAACCGATGACCACATGGTGGTGAGCTGGCTTTGATGGCGGGGGATACTGCCTTCCAGACCTGGCAGGGCTTCTTCTTCTTCTTCTTCTTCTTCTTGTCCTTTCGGCTTTTCCCTTCAGGGGTCGCCACAGCGAATCATCTGCCTCCATCTCACCCTATCCTTTGCATCTTGTTCTCTTACACCAACTGCCTTCATGTCCTCCTTCACGACATCCATGAATCGTCTCTTTGGTCTTCCTCTAGGCCTTCTGCCTGGTACTTCCAACCTCAACATCCTACTACCAATATACTCAATATCCCTCCTCTGTACATGTCCAAACCATCTCAAGCTAGCCTCTCTGACTTTGTCTCCAAAACGTCTTACATGTGCTGTCCCTCTGATGTGCTCATTCCTGACCCTATCCATCCTTGCTACTCCCAAAGAGAACCTCAACATTTTCATCTCTGCTACCTCCAGCTCTGCCTCCTGTCTTTCCCCCAGGGCCACTGTTTCTAAACCATACAACATCGCTGGCCTCAACACCATCTTGTACACTTTTCATTTCATTCTTGCTGATACCTTCCTATCACACATCACACCGGACACTTTTCTCCAACCATTCCAACCTGCCTGCACACTGTTCTTCACCTCTTTTCCACACTCTCCATTGCTTTGGATTGTTGAGCCTAAGAACTTAAAATCCTACACCTTCCTTATCTCTGCTCCTTGTAACATCACCGTTCCTGTTGGGTCCTCGGCATTCATACACTATTCATACACATGTATTCTGTCTTAGTGAGGCTAACCTTCATTCCCCTTCTTTTCAGGGCATACCTCCACCTCTCTAGGTTTTCCTGCACTTGTTCTCTGCTCTCACTGCAGATGACATTGTGAAACATCATAGTCTATGGAGATTCTTGCCTAACCTCGTCTGTCAGCCTGTCCATCACCATCGCAAACAAGAAGGGGCTCAGAGCTGACCCTTGATGCAGTCCCACCTCCACCTTGAACTCTTCTGTCACACCGACAGCACACCTCACCACTGTCTTACATCTCTCATACATGTCCTGCACCACTCTAACATACTTCTTTGCCACTCCAGACTTTCTCGTGCAATACCACAGTTCCTCTCTCGGCACCCTGTCATATGCTTTCTCCAGGTCCACAAAGGCACAATGCAGCTCCTTCTGACCTTCTCTGTACTTCTCTTTTAACATCCTCAAGGTAAACTCTGCATCTGTGCTCTTTCTTGGCATGAAACCAAACTGTTGTTCACAAATGCTGACCTCTGCCCTTAGTCTAGCTTCCACTATTCTTTCCCATAACTTCATCGTATGGCTCATCAACTTTATCCCTCTGTAGTTACCAAAACTCTGTACATCTCTCTTGTTCTTAAAAATGGGCACCAGCACACTTCTCCTCCATTCCTCTGGCATCTGCTCACTCTCTAAGACCTTGTTGAATGCTCTTGTCAGGAAATGTACTGCTTCCTCTCGTAGACACTTCCATACCTCCACCGGTATGTCATCAGGGCCAACTGCCTTTCCATTCGTCATCCTCTTCAACGCCCTCCTCACTTCACCCTTACTGATCTTTGCTACTTCCTGGTCCTCAACAGTCACCTCTTCTACTCTTTTTTTCCTCTCTCATTTTCCTCATTCATCAGCTCTTCAAAGTACTCTTTCCATCTTCCCAGCACACTTCTGTCATCAGTCAATACATTTCCCTCTCTGTCCTTAATCACTCTAACTTGCTGCACATCCTTCCCATCTCTATTTCTCTGCTGTGCTAACCTGTATAAATCATTTTCTCCCTCTTTACTTTCCAACCGAGCATACAAGTCATCATATGGACAGGTTATAATACTGGTTATAATACAATCAATCAATCAATCCTCAAAGAAAAATCTGTATTAAAGGTTGCTGTCTGAGATGCAGCAGTTTGTATGTCAATAAGAAATTGGATATTTATTAAATATTAACCTTAAATATGAATATTTAATATGAACACTATCGACTGAACAAACCATGTTAAAAATATACCAGGTAAAATAGCACTTTTGTCCGCATTTTAAATTCATGAAAAAAACAACAATGAATATAAATAAGGAAATTTGGAGTCACCTCGATATCGCGGTGTTTGTCATGGCGATACTAATGATTACGAATCAGTCTATCACTCACCCTAATTCTCGTACCTCTGATGCCTGTGGTGTACTGTAGAGATTTAAAGCCACTGAAAGAACAGCATTATGACATCACCACACCTCATGTGTTCACATGCTCTTTACTTTCATTCTTTTAGTGTCAACAGGTCTTCTGTGAATATTCAGAGCTGCATCATGCAGTTTCATGCGCAGTTTTACAGCATGCATTTGGAGTGGGTCGTTGCGGATAATGCTCTTCAACTTCCGGTGTGTGTGTGTGTGTGTGTGTGTGTGTGTTGCATTATGGTGGCTCTTAGCATGCAGTAATGTTGTTGCAGCGTGAGGGACATGCAATGGGCAGCTTTGGATCTTACCCTCATTCCCTCAAATCGGGACAAAGCTCTCAGGGGTCTGAGGGCCCGTAAAGTCCTCAATGACTTAATAGGGCCCAAATCTGAGTACCCCAAAGCATTAGCTATAAGGCTGACTATAGACACCTATACAGAAGGGGAAAAGAGAGAAACAGAGGTGGGGGGAGGGAGACAGAAAGACAGGTCCAAAATATTAAAATGAGGAAGGAAGTCAGAGACAAACACAGTGAGAGAGGAGCCTAGACTGCTAAAACACTCGAGAGTTAGAAACACACAACACATATATACATACATCATTTAAAGTGTGTCTGTGTATGTATGTATATAAGTGTATATCAACACATACACAGAGAGAGAGGGGGTGGGAGGAGGCGGGAGAGAGGGGGGGAGAGTGAGCGAGAGAGCAAGGGAGGGAGAGAGAGGTATGGAGAAAGAGAGAAGTGGAAGTAGGCAGAGAGGTGGAAGGAGAGAGGCAGGGAGGGAGACAGGGGAAAGAGGAGAGAGAGGTGGGAGACAGAGGAAAAGGTAGGGAGGGAGAGAGATGGAGCGGGAGGGAGACAGAGGGGAGAGAGCGAGAGAGAGAGGTGGAGGGAGAGAGGCAGGGAGGGAGGGAGACAGGCAGGGAGGGGGAGAGGAGAGGGGGAGGGAGACAGAGGGGAAAGAGGAGAGTGAGAGAGAGAGGTGGGAGAGAGTGAGGAAAAGAGGGAGGGAGGGAGAGAGATGGAGGGAGACAGAGGGGAGAGAGAGGGCGGGAGGGCAGGGAGAGAGAGAGAGCGGGAGGGAGGTAGCGAGGGAGAGGGAGACAGAGGGGAGAGAGGGAGGGGGAGAGAGGGAGGGAGGTAGCGAGGGAGAGAGGGAGACAGAGGGGAGAGAGATAGAGGGAGAGAGAGACAGAGGGAGGGGAACAGAGAACGAGCGAGAGAGGTAGAGATGGAGAGGGGGAGGGAGGAGGAGAGAGTTAGGGAAGGAGGGGGAGAGAGAGCGAGAGAGAGCGAGAGAGAGAGAGAGAAGGTCAGACATGGATTATTCTGTCACGAAGTTTGTTTGCTTGTTTGTTTATAATGTTTGTATTTTCATGTTTGATTAGTCTGGTTATCGCAGGCAGACGGGACTTGGAAAGCAGCTTAAACAGCAAACCTGGAAAGAAACATGTGGCTGAGATATTGGGGAGAGAAAGAAAGATAAAAGGAAATGTTAAGAGTAAGGACTGCACAAACGAGCACATCCACCACACCTTTAACCACAAAAACACAGTACACACTACACACAAACACGGCAACCGCATACAGTACAAACAAGACCAGTACAGGGTCGCTAGGGGGAAACAAGGGTAGGGGGTGGGGTTTAACACGCCACAGAGAGAGAGAGAGAGAGAGAGAGAGAGAGAGAGAGAGAGAGAGAACTCCTGTCAGTAAGAGAGAAAAAGAGTCCTAACAGTGACCTTACCCTGGCCCCCTTTCACTCCCTGGCCAATCACAGGCCACCTCAGTGCCTCGGGCTCCATCAGTGCTAAAGAAAAACAAGGTTACAGTCACCTGTCAGAGAATCTCTCAGACGCTTATGAATAATCTCTCACTCACCACCCGTTCCACGAACATAAATTCTCACACTGTGGCCCCTCCCTCCATCCATCATTCATTTTCTAAGCCACTTAATCCTAACTATGGTTGTGGGGAGGCAGGCGCCCATCTCAGCCGACTCTGGTGAGGGCAGGGTACAACATGGACAGCTCGCCAGGCCATCGCAGGCCTTTTCCA
>CM045741.1:1102500-1165000 GCA_024760905.1 Plotosus lineatus
GAGGGCGTATGATGACTTGTATGATAGGTTGAACAGTAAGGAGGGAGAAAATGATCTATACAGGTTAGCACAGCAGAGAAATAGAGATGGGAAAGACGTGCAGCAAGTTAGAGTGATAAAGGACAGAGAGGGAAATATATTGACTGATGACAGAAGTGTGCTGGGAAAATGGAAAGAGTACTTTGAAGAGCTGATGAATGAGCAAAATGAGAGAGAAAAAAGAGTAGAAGGGGTGACCGTTGAGGAGCAGGAAGTAGCAAAGATTAGTAAGGGAGAAGTGAGGAGGGCATTGAAGAGGATGAAAAGTGGAAAGGCAGTTGGCCCTGATGACATACCAGTTGAGGTATGGAAGTGTCTAGGGGAGGTAGCAGTAGATTTTCTGACAAGAATATTCAACAAGGTCTTAGAAAGTGAGCAGATGCCAAAGGAATGGAGGAGAAGTGTGCTTGTGCCCATTTTTAAGAACAAGGGAGATGTACAGAGTTGTGGCAACTACAGAGGGATAAAGTTGATGAGCCATACAATGAAGCTATGGGAAAGAATAGTGGACTAGAGAATAAGAATAAGAATAAGGGCAGAGGTCAGCCTTTGTGAACAACAGTTTGGTTTCATGCCAAGAAAGAGCACCACAGATGCAGTGTTTGCTTTGATGATGTTAATAGAGAAGTACAGAGAAGGTCAGAAGGAGCTGCATTGTGCCTTTGTGGATCTGGAGAAAGCATATGACAGGGTGCCGAGAGAAGAACTGTGGTATTGTATGAGGAAGTCTGGAGTGACAGAGAAGTATGTTAGAGTGGTGCAGGACATGTATGATAGATGTAAGACAGTGGTGAGGTGTGCTGTCGGTGTGACAGAAGAGTTCAAGGTGGAGGTGGGACTGCATCAAGGGTCAGCTCCTTCTTGTTTGCTATGGTGATGGACAGGCTAACAGATGAGGTTAGACAAGAATCTCCATGGACTATGATGTTTGCAGATGACATAGTGATCTGTCGTGAGAGCAGAGACCAAGTGGAGGAAAATCTAGAGAGGTGGAGGTATGCCCTGGAAAGGAGGGGATTGAAGGTTAGTCTTAGTAAGACAGAATACATGTGTGTGAACGACAAGGACCCAAGAGGAACTTTGAGGTTACAGGGGGCAGAGATGAAGAAGGTGGAGAATTTTAAGTACTTAGGCTCAACAATCCAGAGCAATGGAGAGTGTGGAAAAGAGGTGAAGAAGCGTGTGCAGGCAGGTTGGAATGGATGGAGAAAAGTGTCCGGTGTGATGTGTGATAGGAGAGTATCGGCAAGAATGAAGGGAAAAGTGTACAAGACGGTGATGAGGCCAGCAATGTTGTATGCTTTAGACAGTGGCCCTGGGGAAAAGACAGGAGTCAGAGTTGGAGGTAGCAGAGATGAAAATGTTGAGGTTCTCTTTGGGAGTAACGAGGATGGATAGGATCAGAAATGAGTACATCAGAGGGACAGCACATGTTAGATGTTTTGGAGACAAAGTCAGAGAGGCTAGATTGAGATGGTTTGGACATGTACAGAGGAGGGATAGTGAGTATATTGGTCGTAGGATGCTGAGGTTGGAACTACCAGGCAAAAGGCCCAGAGGAAGACCAAAGAGAAGATTTATGGATGCGGTGAAGGCGGACATGAAGGTCGTTGGAGTAAGAGTAGAAGATGCAGAGGATAGGGAGAGATGGAGGCAGATCATTTGCTGTGGCGACCCCTGAAGGGAACAGCCGAAAGGAAAAGAAGATATATATATATATATATATATATATATATATATATATATATATATATATATATATATATATATATATAAAATCTGCATACATACATAAATATATACAGGGATCCCTTATTTTCCCACGGTTAATAGGGACCGCGACCCCCACAACCACTGATTTCCGTGAAGTAGGATCGACCCCCCTGACTGACGTTATACATACATGTATACAGTATGTGTCTATAATATCAATAAATACATATTCAACGCTATAAATGCTTATAATAACAATTAAACATTCAAAAATAATGTATAAAATGTAAATAAAATATAAATACACACATACAGACACACGCACACACACTCAGATGCGCACCTCACATAAATATTTAAGTAGTTTTGTTGGGGGGGGGGGGGGGGGTTGATTGTTTTTTGTTTTTATTTGTTTGGGGGGTTTTTCCCCCGCATAATTGACCTTGTTTTGTGCCATTTTCCTTAACATTTTCCCTATTTTTCCTTAATTTTTAATCTTTCGAGGAATATTTTTGAAAAACCCGCGATGTACTGAAGAAACCGAAGCACAAAGTAGGAAGATCACTGTATACAGAAAGGCCCCATTTTTTGCAATGGTTTGGTTCTGGTCTTTCCCAGAGATCATGAAAATCTGTGAAGTATTGATGTGGTTTTAAAACCCTATATAATATTCCATGCGCTAAAATCTGCTTGTTAAACATTCTTTCGGCAGTCTTACTCATTAATACAGTAATAATGCAGTAAAATGTAGTAATGATTAAGTAAAAGCTTTTTAATTTTGTACTGTGATAATATTTATGAATAAATAAAGCACTTAGGCTCCTTCCCAGAAGCTAGAGAAGATGCATGGAGTTTGAGTGACATCACAGGGCTTAAATAATCATTAAAAACACACAAAAAACGCGAGTTCGCAATTCAAGTAATCTCATTGATGACGTGCACGAAGGAGAAAAAAGAGACGTATACATCATCTGCAACCAATCAGCAGGAGGGAGAAACAAATTGGCTAAATTTGAATCACGTGCCAGTTACTTTTGGGTTTGCCGCACAAGTATGTGGGGGCACGAGCGCTAAACAGTAAATGGTCAAGGATATATATATAGAGAGAGAGATAGATACATATACAAGTGTGAAATGACAAGTGAGTGCAGTGAACCTTCACTTTTTTCGCAGTTAATGGGAACAGAGACTGTGAATGCCAAATTTCTGTGAAGTAGGATCGATCCTCCTGACTGACCTATACGTACATGTATATAATATCAATAAATACATATTCAACACTATAAATGCTTATAATAACAATTTAACATTCAAAAATAATGTATAAGATGTAAGTAAAATATAAATAATATAAAATACATATGTGTATTTGTACATGGATGTAAATAAACTGTAAGAAATGTGTTTTTAGAACTTTTAATGTAATTTTCCTTCGGCTCTACTCACTTAATGAGATGGCGTGCTACGGCCGCATAGCTACAGCCTTCCTTAAACGTGTCTAATAATTTCACTTTCTCTTCTACTGTCATCTTCCACTTCTTCTTTGGTTCAAAGGAACATATAGAAGAAGGAGTACGTATAGAAGCCATTTTCAAGAGCGTCACAAGCTTATTTCGCACAAACAAATATCACTGTAATAAACAACACAGAGAGTTACGTGGTACATCCGTAGACCAGCAGCGTTCCACAAGAAGGGATGCTGGGAAATTTGTCTCAACCAAATAAACTTGCGAGATTTCAGAGCCAAGTCAACTTGGGTACCAAACCTGAGTCGGTAGCGACCTTGCAGCATTTTCCTTAAACTTTTCCCTATTTTTCCTTAATTTCCAATAAATATTTTTGAAAAACCTGAGGTACACTGAAGCGTGAAGTAGCGAGGGATCACTGTGTGTGTGTGTGTGTTTGTGTGTATATATATATATATGTATATATATATATATATATATATATATATATATATATATATGTAAACAGGTGGAGAATGAATAGAGTCAGTGAGTCAGTGAGGGATATGCAGAGTTTTATTCATATAATAAACAGTAGAATGTAAATGTCGAACAGTGGATGTTAGTTCTGTATGGGTGGGTTTTGTACAGTTTAATAGTCACAGGTACCGATCTTTTCTTGTGTGGGTCAGTGGTGCATTTCGGTGATATCAGTCTCTCACAGAAAGGCTCCTGTTATTCATCAGTGGGTTGCGAAGCGGGTCGAACATATCGTCTTTATTTTGGACAGCATTCTCCTGTCCGTCACCACCATCAGAGAGTCTGGTACCATTCCCACAACAGTACCGGCCTTGCTGATCAGATCGTTCGATCTGTTTGTGTCTGTGACCTTCAGCCAGCTGCCCCAGCATGGAACAGCATCGAGGACAGCGCTGGCAACAACAGACTCATAGAACATCGTGAATAGTGTCCGACATGTTAAACCATCTTAACCTCCTCAAAAAATAGAGATGACTCCGCCCCTTCTTGTAAAGTGCGGTACTGTTCTAATCCGGTCCAGTTTATTCTCAATATGAACTGCAAGATATTTTTAATACACCTCCATTTCCATATTGTTGCCTGGATGGAAGCAGGAGTCGCTGGCGTTTTGGATCCTAAAATCTACAATCAGTTCCTTGGTCTTTATTACATTAAGCTGCAGATGATTTTGCTATTATCATGCGAGTAAGGAGTCCACCACAACCCGATACTCCATCTCAGCCCCGCCACTGATACATCCGACGGCAGCAGAGTCATCAGAAATCTTCTGAAGGTGGCAGGTCTCTGTGTAGTAGCTGAATTCCGTTTTGTAGAAGGTGAAGAGAAAAGGGAAGGGGACCCTGTGGTGCTCCTGGGTTTGTGACTATCGTGTCCGACACGCGGCGCTGCAGGCACACACACTGTGGTCTTAGGGTCAGGTCGTCCAAAATCCATGACATAAGAGAGGCATCCACCTGCATCGCTATCAGCTTCTCACCCAGGAGGGTCGACTTGATTGTGTTGAATGCACTGGAAAAGTAAAAAAAACACGACCCCAACCGTGGCCAGGTAGGTCCAGGTAGGTCCAGGTGGGTGCAGGTACAGTAATACATTGATGGAATATTCGCTGGCCGTTAACTTTGATTCTTCTTCTTTATCTTTTCGGCTTTTTCCCGCTCTCGAGAGTCGCACATTTGATTTGGCATGTTTTTTTTACGTCGGATGCCCTTCCTGTCACAACCCTTTTAGCAAGGGACAGAAACACGCCGACGGCTCTGATAAATGTGCCAATTCATTTTGAAATTTCACTGATTGCTGTATAGTGAGTGATTCAATTTATGGAGGAAAATTCTATTTAAATTTTTCCTATTGCGCCTTCCTTGAAAACACTGAAATGTGCAGGGCAGTGCGTCCTTCAGGACTGGGCTGGGAACCTCTGCCATATTGGACTTTGAACAGAAGTAAGATCGGGCCGGGTGAATAAAGGCTGTTTGTTTGTTTAATTTTGTTCCATAACAGCAACACCACGTTCTCGTAATCCATTCAAGGCTGGCAAAGGTACCAGAAAGTTCGAGGTACGAGTTTTAGTCCAACTCATACTTCCTTCTGTTTTTAATAAACACACTGCAGAGATTCCTGTAAATGTCTGATGATCACAAATTACATGATGAAGAACGTCACCGGTCCACGTGACGCAGAGATCAGAACCTCCTCATACAAACCCCCACCACAGATTCCCAGTGAACTCGAGCTAACCAGAACATTACTGCTGTTGATTTGCACATCTCCTTTCCATTCCATTCACTTTCATTCCTGACCGTCCCGGAGTTTAACTCGTACTCACAACGGCTGGTCCTATAAATCCTTGTGACTGACTGAAGCCCCGCCCCTTGTCCTCTCTGACATTTGGACAAATTGATTTTTTCCAAAATGTCGGTGTGAAAGAAAATGATGGTTAGTTCTGAATCACATGTCCCTGTTCCTTTGTACACTTACACATGTATGACTCGGGTTAAGGCTCATTTCTGCTCAGCGCTAAAGAGGGGCGGATGGGAAATGACCTCTATGTTCATCGTATACGTATTCCTGGGCGTTTACTGAAAACTTGCAGATGCCTACACAATGGTGCAGTACCAGCGGCAGTCACGGGACACTGTAACCAACAGTACAACAGAGACACATGTTCAAGGGGGACAGATTTGTTTGTGCCCACAACAGGTCTGTGAGCAAGTGGAGTAAACAAATTCTCCATCTGTACACAATGGGCTTACAGGTCACCATCAGACTACACCCCACACGTTTCCTTAACAACGCACTTTATTACCATGTCAACCAACATCACCATGTTTGTGCCTCTTCGCTCTGAACTGCCCCTTCGTGGACGTGGTGCTCAATACTGATGGCAACATAAATAAAATACATGATGAGCATGAAGAGTATCAGTTGGGATTTATTTTTGTACATACATGAGCCTCAAGCCTGAAGTCAGGAACAACCCACCAGACAGACAGGAAGTAATCCCACCGAGACCAATACTGCTGACACGGCTCAGGAACAGCAAAGTTATAGTTGAGATAATTAGCATTTAACATGTTAAGCTATACAGAGTTACTTTTTTCATGGAAAAGACGTGAGCAGCAGCACACAGAAAACATGTCGCTCGTTTTCCCAGAGTCTGAGCAACTGAGTTTTACATCTACATCACTTCCCAAACATCTGAAACCTGATAAGCATGGATACTGTACAGGAAAAAACTGAAAGATGCAGTGTGTCTAAAATTATTCACTCACACACACACACACACACACACACAGAGAGAGAGGAAGGGGAGAGAAGGAGAGAGAGCGAGAGAGACAGAGAACAAGAGAGGGAGAAGAGAGAAAGAGAGTGAGAAAGAGGGAGGGAGACAGAGAGAGAGAGGGAAAGAGAGAGAAGGAAAGAGAGAGAGAGAGAGAGAGAGCGAGAGAGAGAAGGAAAGAGAGAGAAGGAGAGAGGGGGATTTATTTTTTCAGGCTGTATAAAAAGTGAATGAAATAAAGAGTATTAAAGAAACTGAAGAATGAAAATAAAATATGAAAAGAAATAAATGAAACAAGAAAATAAAGATGAATGAAAGACTAAAGGATGACAGAAAGTACAAACAGAACTGAAAACTAAAGTAAAGAACATATGGCAATAGTGAGATTAAATCTCATCTCCATCAGGGTGTAGAGTAAAATACTTTCAGAATGATCTGACTAATGTTAAGGGGCCAGAGCGGTGGTGTATTGGTCAGCAACACCCGCTTCACAGAAAAAGGTGTTGGGTTTGAGTCCCGGCTCTACGAGGGTTTGTCTGGGTGCCGTTTGCATGCCTTCGCTGTGCTTGTGTGGGTTTCCTCTGGGTACTCCAGTTTCCTCCCACAGTCCAAATACAGGCTAATTTGCTGTTCTAAATTGCC
This sequence comes from Plotosus lineatus, assembly GCA_024760905.1. Taxonomy (NCBI): domain Eukaryota; kingdom Metazoa; phylum Chordata; class Actinopteri; order Siluriformes; family Plotosidae; genus Plotosus; species Plotosus lineatus. The sequence goes on from CM045741.1 coordinate 1,109,656, forward strand.
TCTGGCTGTGAGAATGTGCGTGAAACGCTTAATCCTAATTAGGGTCGTGGAGAGACTGGCACCCATCTCTGACTCTGGGCTGAGGGCAGGGTACACCCCGGACGGCTCACCAGGCCATCGCAAGGCAGAAACACGCTGACGGCTATGCAGCTCCTCTTTACTAAAGTCAGCAATGCAGGGATCCCAGCGAGGTTTAGAAAAATAGAGGAAATGAAATATTTCAGCTGGGGACCAAGGGGGCCACAGGGCCCCTGAAGCTGAAAAATAGCAGAATTTTGCTAAACAGGTGAGTAAAAATAGAAAAATTCCGCTACTTAGCAGAGGTCTGGGATCCCTGGCAATGGTTCTTTTACATGAACCTCCAGCACGGACAGTAACAGACAAGCCAGCCATTGATAACCCAGTTAGTGCACTGGGGGGACAGCAGTGACAACTCAGTGATAGTGGGGCTGGAACCACCAACCTTGGGATCAGTGACCCAGCACCTGACCATCAGGCCACCACTGCCCTGCTTCACGTGTATCCAGTACTGAAAAAAAAAAATCACAAACATTTCAGTACTACTGACTCCAAAACTGCTGAGATTATCAAAAAAAAACATAAAAAGCGAAATTCTAACTGAAAAGTTACTGATAAAAAGAAAAGATTCAATATATGAAGAGCAGCACTTAGTACCAAAGACCTTAATCTGTTCATCACTTCATCAGTACCAACATTTAAACATCACTGGAGAGATAAACTCTGTTCTTCAGCTCTGTTCCCCATACACGCACATGCACACGTGCACGCGCGCACACACACACACACACACACACACACACAGAGAGAGAGAGACACAGACAGAGAGAGAGCGAGAGAGAAGTGGAGAGAGATTTATAAACATCCTGATAGGTTAGGAGGAACAGATAGAGGTAGATAGAGAGAGAGAGAGAGAGAGAGCGAGTGTGTGTGTGTGAGAGAGAGAGAGAGAGAGAGAGAGAGATTTACAAACATCCTGATAGTTTAGGAGGACTATATAGGCTAGGCGGAACAGTTAGGCAGGTAAAGAGAGAGAGAGAGAGTGGGAGAGAGAGAGAGAGAGAGAGAGAGAGAGTGTGTGTGTGTGTGTGTGTGTGTGTGTGTGTGAGAGAGAGAGAGGGGTAGACAGTAACAATATTAGAGTGATACTCACGTCCACGATGAAGAAGTCGAGCCAGCACCAAGCGTTGGTGAAATATTTGACGAATCCATAAGCAACCCATTTCAGCAGCATTTCCAGGATGAAGATGTAAGTAAACACTCGATCTGCATATTCCAGAATGATCTGAATTGTTTTCCTCTGTTCTATATACACATCCTCAAACGCCTGCACAACAACCAGAGAAAAACATCAAGCTCTACAGAAACACTCCATCGACTGAGCACCTCACACCTCATCTCACATCACACCTCATCTCACCTCTCACCTCACACCTCATCTCACCTCTCTCATCACACCTCATCTCACACCTCTCATCACAACTCATCTCACCTCACACCTCTCATCACAACTCATCTCACCTCTCACCTCTCTCTCATCACACCTCTCACCTCACACCTCATCTTACCTCTCATCACACACCTCATCTCACCTCTCTCATCTCACCTCTCTCATCACACTCTCACCTCACCTCTCACCTCATCTCTCATCTCTCACCTCATACCTCACCTCATACCTCACCTCTCACCTCACCTCTCACCTCTCATCACACCTCATCTTACCTCTCATCACACCTCATCTTACCTCTCATCACACACCTCATCTCACCTCTCATCACACACCTCATCTCACCTCTCTCATCACACTCTCACCTCACACCTCATCTCACACCTCTCACCTCATACCTCACCTCATACCCCACCTCATACCTCACCTCTCACCTCACCTCATACCTCACCTCATACCTCACCTCATACCTCACCTCTCTCATCACACCTCGTCTCACCTCTCTCATCACACCTCGTCTCACCTCTCTCATCACACCTCGTCTCACCTCTCTCATCACACCTCGTCTCACCTCTCTCATCACACCTCGTCTCACCTCTCTCATCACACCTCGTCTCACCTCTCACATCACACCTCGTCTCACCTCTCTCATCACACCTCGTCTCACCTCTCTCATCACACCTCGTCTCACCTCTCACCTCATCTCTCTCATCACACCTCATCTCACCTCTCACCTCACACCTCATCTCACCTCTCTCACCTCATCTCATCTCACCTCTTTCATCACAACTCATCTCACCTCTCACCTCACACCTCATCTCACCTCTCTCTTATCACACCTCTCACCTCATCTCACCTCTCTCATCACACCTCATCTCACCTCTCACCTCATCTCACCTCACCTCACACCTCGTCTCACCTCTCACCTCATCTCTCTCATCACACCTCGTCTCACCTCTCACCTCATCTCTCTCATCACACCTCATCTCACCTCACACCTCATCTCACCTCTCTCATCACACCTCATCTCACCTCTCTCATCACACCTCATCTCACCTCTCTCATCACACCTCATCTCACTTCATCTCATCACACCTCATCTCACCTCTCTCATCACACCTCATCTCACCTCTCTCATCACACCTCATCTCACTTCATCTCATCACACCTCATCTCACCTCTCTCATCACACCTCATCTCACCTCTCTCATCACACCTCATCTCACCTCTCATCTCACCTCTCTCATCACACCTCATCTCACCTCTCTCATCACACCTCATCTCACCTCTCTCATCACACCTCATCTCACTTCATCTCATCACACCTCATCTCACCTCTCTCATCACACCTCATCTCACCTCTCTCATCACACCTCATCTCATCACACCTCATCTCTCCTCACACCTCATCTCACCTCACACCTCATCTCACCTCTCTCCTCACACCTCATCTCTCTCCTCACACCTCATCTCTCCTCACACCTCATCTCACCTCTCTCATCACACCTCATCTCTCCTCACACCTCATCTCAACACACCTCTCACCTCACAACTCATCTCACCTCTCTCATCACACCTCTCTCATCACACCTTTTCTCACCTCTCACCTCACCTCACACCTCATCTCTCTCATCACACCTCACCCCTCATTTCACCTCTCTCATCACATCTCAATCTCATCTCACATCTCACCTCACACCTCATCTCACCTCTCTCATCACACCTCATCTCACCTCTCTCATCACACCTCACACCTCTCACCACACCTCACACTTCATCTCACCTCATACCTCACCTCACCCCTCTTCTCACACCTCAGACTTCTCACTTCATAACTCACTTCACACCTCACCTCATAACTTACACCTCAGATCTCTCATTTCATACTATACATCTCACTTCACACCTCTTCCCTCATACCTAACACCTCATCTCACACTTCACGCCTCTCTTCTTTCACTAATTACTTCATACTTCTCACCCCATTCATCTCATACCTTAAACATCTCATCATACTCACTGAAATGTTATAAAATTATAATGTTCAGAGTCTGGATTTTCCTGATCTGTTCTATATATATTGTATATATTTTTTACAGGCTCAGACATAACACATCCACTGTGTGCCATCAAAAATACAGTAAAATATAAAATAATTTAAAAATGATATTCTTAAGTATAAATTACTTCAAAATAAAATAATTTTCTCTACTCTTCAATAATCTGTAACTTGTAGCTTTTCAGTTTTATTCTTTAATTGCATCCCCTTTTATTTTTCTTACTAATGGAACTACCTTCATTTATTCATTAATTCTCTAAGTTGCTTATATTTGCAGCATTTGGCTGATACTCCTATCCCGAGCGACTTACAATTATATTTTTTATACAACTTGAGCAATTGAGAATTAAGGTCCTTGCTAAAGGGCCCAATAGTGGTGACATTGGGGATTAAACCTCTGACCTTCAGATTTAGTAACCCATCACATTGACCACTAAGCCGCCACTGCCTCAATCCCGATTAAGGTTGCGGGGAAGCAGGGCGCCCATCTCAGCCGGCTGTGTGTGAGGGCAGGGTTTTTGTACAATGAGAGGAAACCAATGCAAGCATGGGAGGAATATGCAAACTCCATACAGAAACACAATGAGGGCTAAAATCAAACCAAGGACCCCATCACTGTGAGGCAGAAATGCTAACCACTGCACCACCATGTCATTGAGGAACCATCTTATAAAAATAATATTACTTTCTATACCACCATGCTGCTTTCAATGTGTACAGAGAGAGAGAGAGAGAGAGAGAGAGAGAGAGAGAGAGACTGTAGGTGTGTAATGGAGTTTAGCTGAAGTTTTATGATTGACCACCAGGTGGCATTACACGACCTAATCAAATGACATGCACATGCACACACTTTCAATGCGACGTGGAATTTGTAGAAAGTCCCTAAGTGGAACTGCTGCAGAATCCAATGCATGTGGAGCATTAACACAGTGATTGGCGACAGTCCCTTAGAGTCAGGTGAAGGAACCACAGCAGAAGACACTGCTGATCTTCAGGAGCTGCACAGAGTGATACACATGTCCAGATATGCTAATCACTCCACACAAAAAAACCACACAATCCACACTACCCTCTGATACACGTCAGTATACAAGTGTGATCAAATCACGACTGGAACACAGGGGCGGCAGAGGAGCTGGGGTGGAGTCTGGAGATCAACACCTTTCATATCGGGGATCGAAGCCTCACATGTGCGTGTGTGCGTGTGTGTGTGTGTGTGTGTGTGTGTGTGTGTGTGTATATAGGTGTGTGTGCGTGTGTCCTCACAAGAGCCCCAGAGCTGAGCAGGATCATGAAGATGATGAGAGTTTCAAACCAGTTGTGTTCTACAATGAGGTAGCAGGTTTTCCTCAGGTACCACCAGTGTTTTCCCCAACCCTCAGTGATGGGCACATCACAGCACTTATACCGCGCCACACAGGCTGAAACAAACACACACACACACACACACACAGAATATTAAGTGTGTGTATAAAGTGGAGGAATCACAAATACAGTATTTGTTTGCAGGATAATGATGGGTGATTAAAATATTACTCTGTTTGTTTTTATAAATGATATATTCATAAATAGGGGCAGTGGTGGTCTTGTGGTATAGGGCGCTGGATCGCTGATCCAAAGGTTGGGGATTCGAGTCCCACTCTCCACAAGGTTGTCACTGTTCCCCCCAGTGTGGCTAACTGGGGGGCGAGATTTATGAATGTCTGTGTTTCTGTCCCTCGCTAAAAAAGGGTTGTGACAGGAAGGGCATCCGACGTAAAAAAACCTCTGCCAAATTAAACATGCAAATCAAATGATCCGCTGTGGCGACTCCCGAGTAAAAGGGAAAAAGCCGAAAGGAAGACAGACATTCATAAATCTTGCCCCCCCCCCAGTGCAGCTAACTGGGTTATCCAAGGCTTGCCATGTATCTCACTGTCTATGCTACAAGAACCATTGCTGACTTTTGTAAAGAGGAGCTGCGAAGCCGTCAGCATGTTTCTGTCCCTCATTAAAGGGTTGTGTCAGGAAGGCCATCTGACATAAAAACCCATGCCCAATAAAGCCGACGTAGAATCCTATGCCGAATCAAACATGCCAATCAGATGGTTCACTGTGGCAACCCCTGAAAAAGCGAAAAAGCCAAAAAGAGAAGTCCAATTAAAATGAATCCTGGCTCGAGTAATATGAAATATCTTGTCCCTGTAGTCTGATTATTAATCAGAAAGATATTATTGGTGACTTGGCAGCTTTACAGGATTTAATGTGGGCCATGGACACAGGACGACCGTCCAGGTCGCCTTCTGTACCTGTGGGGCTCCGCTACAAACAACACTGTTTAAAGATGGATGCTGGTTCACACGGAACCAGCTGATCAGAGCCCTGGTGACTCGGTGCTGATGCATTTTTAAAAAACCAGTACAAACCAAAACTTGTTCTTGGATCAGTCTGTAACTCACCATCGGTCCAGCACGCTTCCGGTTCCAGATACTCCTCCACCACCTCCACCGCGCCAGCTTCCTCCTCCTCTGGCTTTATGTCTATAGTACTGCCCTCCGACGAGCTTGTATCATCCAACTGACCGAGAGACAGAAAGGATTGTGATTAGTCAGGAGGTGATTAATATTTAATTACTGAAGCTCTCACAGTCGTGTAGGTTTCTATATATTAATATATTATTATTTCCAGAACAGATCATTCATGGGGTGTGTTCAGGGGCGTTTACAGGGGCTTGAAGAGATGTTTAATTATGGAACATGTGGAAGGAGTCTCCAGTGTCAGTGGTTAGTAACAGTCGGAGATAAAGCTGTACGGTTTCTGATCTCTTCGGGACAGAGAATGTCTTCCTCTTTCTGTCTGTTGAACTCAGACACAGAGAGAATAAAGAGATGCGGAAAGGAAACGAGTGTTTGTAGAAGTGATTATTGACATCATGAACTCCCGGGTGAAGTGTGAGTATAGACAGGTAGAACATGTCACTCTGTACAGTAATGCAGAGCAGAATCTATAAGAGCGAAACCTTCCGGGTTTTATCGAGTGTCCTGGAATGAAACATCAGTTTTCAGATGTATAATTTAAAATGAAATGGATCGGAGAAGAGTAGATGATGCGTGGGTCATGTGATGAGACAGAAACACATCTCTGTTTGATACTGCGGGCGAGTCAGATGTCCTGAAGAGCAGTGCAGTGTGAACATCGGAGTCTGAGTCGGATCAGTACAAAACTTCTCACAGACACGACTCCATCTGCAGAACCTGCATGACTCGGCACTTTAACCAAATCCCTTTTGTCAGCACACACACACACACACACACACACACACACACACACACAAGCAGTAATAGATTTAAAGATCATATGCATGCCACCACTGCAGTCCTCACTAATCCAGCCTGATCAATCACAAAGCGCAGATCCTCCCAGTTGTGCTCCGATAGGCTGCATGGCATTATCTGTTACAACATTACTGGATCTGTGCTCAAGTCTCACCACGTGTATTCCAGCTGTACTGGACCTGTTCCTGTAAACTGGGTCAAGGTAAACCACACACACACACCCTCCCCATACACCTTCCCCAAACATACCCTCCCCAAAAAAACCCTTCCCACACACATGCACACCCTCCCCACACCTATACACTCTCCCCAAAAATATATCCCCAACCGTCCCCACCTATACCCCCCCCCATACATCCAAACTCTCACACACACACACACACACACACACACACACACACACACACACACTTGTGTCACAGTGAGTTTTAATAAGGACATTTTTTAAATGAAAATGAAGAAACACATCATGGTTGTGTTCCCATTTCTGCTGATTTTAAGCACCAGTCGGGAAGCTCTGACTCTGAAAGGCATGTAGGCATCGTGTGTGTTTCCATGGAATCCATCTACTTCTAAGTCCAAAAAGATCAATAGCTCAAATTGGACTCATGTCATGTTGTAATTGCCATACATCCCTCAGAACTTCGGACAACCTTCAGGGCTGCTTGAGCATGTGGGAAGAGCTTCAGTGAGAGAGATTTCCTTTCGGATTTTTCCCTTTTTCAGGGGTCGCCACAGTGAATGATTTGCATGCTTGATTTGATTCATAGGCTTTTACGTCGGATGCCCTCCCTGATACAACCCTTTAGCAAGGGAAAGAAACACGCTGACGGTTTTGGAGCTCCTCTTTACGAAAGTCAGCAATGGTTCTTTTACATGAACCTCTCACCATGGACAGTGATAGACATGTCCGGCCTTTGATAACCCAGTCAGCTGCGCTGGGGGGGGGGGAAGGGGGAGGGGGGGGGGAGATTAGTAACAACCTTGTGGAGAGTGGGACTCGAACTCCCAACCTTAGGATCAGCGATCCAGCGCCCTATACCACTAGACCACCACTGCCCACACCTGGGAGGAGCTTCAGTGAGGGATGCATTTAACTCACACCTTTGTATGGACTGAGGACTGAGGTCAGGAACACCAAGTTCAAATGAATCAAGCAGAAGTCAGTCATCCATTCAGGCAGTTACAGACAGAATCAGTGCATCTTCATGGGAACTCTACAATGCCTCGATGGACACTAGAGTGGAAATATTCTGCGGGTATGGAATACTCATGGATAGAGCCCAGAATTCATAAGACAGTGAGACATAAGTCAGCTGGAAGGGCAGCAGGGAAAGGCATAAGCAAAAGAACAGTAGGGGATTGGAAAGGGAAAGCAGAGGAAAAAGACATTCAGTGCACACAGAGATGTGCAATGCTTCAGGTCACAGAGAGATGCTGAGGTCACACAAGTGCGGGAAGCATTAATGGTGACCTCTATTGGAGAGAATGTTGAGCATGACAGAAGTGTAGCCCTTGATGGACAGTGCAGCAGATTCCCAGATGAACACTGCACAACCTTGTGAAGGATTGGGGTGTATCCTGCTTCCGGTAATGGTGAGCGGTTTGTTGTGGGGGCACTGATGGATCATAGCGGTCAATACTTCACATTATCCAACCCCCTTATCTTATTATTGTACTCCTGAGTGAAAGGCAGCAGCATGACAGTTGCTGTATTAGCTTGCAAGGAGACACTCGGATTCTGTCCACTGGTCAAACTACATATTTATCTTCAGCTGTGACCGTAAGTGCAGGCAGTGGGAAATACCTGAGGGTTACTGAGTGTATTCCCTGTAATAAACCAATAATCCTGTAGAGTCCCTGAACCCAGTGGAACAAGCTGAGGTTGTCTCACCACCCCTCAAGGACGTTCCGGATCCCACTAGAGCTGCATCCCGCACACAGGTACAGACCCCTGGTCAGACTCGGGTCCCGATCTGTGGCCAGGGGTCCGGACTAACCTTCTCTACCAATTTCCATCATAACGTACAGCAGAAGGAGCAGAAAGGACTGGAATGATAAATGGACTGGATCGGATATAAATATGCAGTCCAGCACAGACAAATCAAGCTTGGTTGTATTAAATATATTAAAACAATATGTTTTGCATTAGTCATGGCACATATGATTACAAAAAGTGACCTGTTTCATATCTGGAGATAATAAAGCAATTGAGAATTATAAAAATGCTTTTGATCCTCAAACAGGCACATACAAAACCACTGAAAGCGATAAAGTAAAACATTACATTATATCCTGGACTGTGCCTGGTCTTGGGCTGCGTGAAGGAGCTCGGAGAGGAGGAGCACTCAGCAGAAGCAGGGAGGTAATAAATCACAGCAGTAGCTGAGCCCAACACTACGGCTGTAGCGCCTACGCAGCGTGAATGTGCCGTGCGATACACTCGTAATCTACTCCTCCTGACTCCGCACCTTCGTCCTGTTTTAATTCACCATCTTTAATCTACTCACACAAACTGCAGAGCAAACATCTTCGATAGTGCGTGGTCACATTCCATCCAGCTGTTTCTGTGGGAGGAGCAGTGAGGGTTTACGAATTCCTTTGGTCTATAATTCAGTAATATCATCACTGCTATAAACCCACTCATTCCACAAAGACAGATAAAACAATAGTTTCTCTGATAGCCTACACTGTCAAACGGAAATCAGTAGAATTTAACCTCATACACAGTTGTTTGTCCCATTGGTTTTTTTTTAGCATATGCAGATTTTTTGTATCTGGAGTAATTTTGTAAATTAAAAAGTTCCAATGAAATGTAAGAGATAAAAATAGGCCCAGGTTAACAGATAAAACTTTTGAATGTTGGACTGAATATTTACAGTCACTGACTGGCATTTTGGCTGATGATATTAAGGACCGGTTTCTCGTGAGGTGTAACAACTCAGTATAATTCATCTCAATAGGAGATTTAAAGCTTTAGCATGATGTGTGTAGAAGGAATTTCACTAAATGAAATGTTACTCAAATTCTTGAATCAAAATAATAAAATTCACTTCTGATTTAATATCATAAGCACAACCAAGCACTTTTAAATGTCAATCGAATAAAATACTTCATTTTCTAAGCCACTTAATCCTAATTAGGGTTGAGGGGAGGCTGATGTCCATCTCAACCGACTATTGGTGAGGGCACAGTACACCCTCGACAGCTCACCAGGCCATTGTAGGGTTGACCATGGATACTCACACTAACGGGAAATTTTAAACATGTTTTTGGACTGTGAGAGAAAACCGGAGAGCCCAGAGGAAACCCACATAAGCATGGGCAGAATATTCAAACTCCAAACAGAAACACCCGAGCTGGTAATCAAACCCAGGACTTCTTGCTGTGAGGCGGACGTGCAAACCACTACCCCACCATGTCGTCTGAATAAAATACTTTCATGATATTTTCCACCAACAAAGATTTCAGTTCAACAATACATTTGTGATACTGGAGTTTCCAGCAACCTTACTGAAACAAAACCACAAAGCGGAGAAGAAGAAAAACCGGGGGTACAAGCTTAATTTTTTTTTTTTTAAAAAGGATACCTGTATTGGAAATTTCAGAACCACACACCAAACTCATGCTCATGCACAAAGTGATGCAATCACAAGTAAGACAACCACAGGCTGAAGCATTTCTGTTAAACAGTGGTGCTGGTCAATGACACAAACCCTTCAATACTCAAATCGGCAAACATTTCAACATTTAAATGCTCAAACCCATCAACACTCAAATCCACAAGCCCATTAACACTCATATCCAAAAACCCTTAAGCACTCGAATCCCGAAACCATTCAACACTCAAATCCAAAAACACTTCAAAACTAAAATCCTCAAACCCTTCAACACTCAAATCTTCAAAATCTACATCACTCAAATCTTGAAACCCTTCAAAAATCGAAACTGCAAACCAGTCAACACTCAAATTCACAAATCATACAATAATCAAATCCAGAAGCCCTTCAAGACTCGAATCCTCAAAACTTTCAACGCTGAAATCCTCAAATTCAACTCAAATCCTCAAACCTTTCAACACTCATATCCTGAAACCTTAAACACTTACATCCACAAACCTTTCAACACTAAAATTCACAAACCTTTCAACATTCAAATCCACAAACCCTTCAACACTCAAATGCACAAAACCTTCAACACTCAAATCCACAAACCCTTCAACATTCAAATCCACAAACCCTTCAACACTCAAATCCACAAAATAAACAAAAAATCCTCAAATTCAACCCTAAAATCCGACAACCTTCAACAATCAAATGCACAAACCCATCCAGACACAAATCTACAAACCATTCAACACTCAAATCCTAAACCTTTCACAACTCAAATACTCAATCCCTTCAACACTCAAATCCTCAAAACCTTCAAAACTCAAATTGACAAAGCCTTCAACACTCAAGTCAACAAATTGAAACACTCAAGTCCACAAATTCAACAAACAAACCCTCAGATTCAACACTCAAATCCTACAACCTTCAACAATCAAATCCACAAACCCATCGAGACACAAATCCACAAACCCTTCAACACTCTGTTCAACACTCAAATCCTCAAACCCTTCAGCACTGAAATTCTCAAATCCTCAAAACCTCAACACTCAAATCCACAAACCCTTCAACACTCACATTCAGAAACCCTTCAAGACTATAATCCTCAAAACCTATAAAACTCAAATCCACAAACCTTCAACAGTTTTATCCTCAAACCCTTCAACACTCCAATCCTCAAAACTTTCAACATTCAAATCGACAAGCCTTCAACACTCAAGTCCAAAAATCCTTCAAGATTCAAATCCACAAACCCGTCAACAGTCAAATCCACAAAGCCATCAACACTCAATTCCACAAACCCTTAAACACACAAATCTTCAAACCCATCAACATTCAAATCCACAAACCCTCAAACACACAAATCCACAAACCCTTTAACACTCAAATTCTCAAACCCGTGAACACTCAAATCAATGAAGCCATCAAGACTCAAATCCACAAACCCTTCAACACTCAAATCATTAAATCCTTCAACACTCAAATCCACAAACCGTTAAACACACAAATCCTCAATCCCTTCAACACTCAAATCCTCAAACCCGTCAAAACTCAAATTCACAAACCCTTCAACAGTCATATCCACAAATTCTTCAAAACTCAAATCCTCAAACCCTTCAACACTCAAATCCTCAAAACCTTTCAAAACTAGAATACACAAACCATTCAACATTGAAGTCATCAAGCCCTTTAAAACGCAAATCAAAAAACCCTTCAAGACTCAAATCCACAAACCTTAAACTAAAATCAACTATCCCATCAATACTCAAAGCCTCAAACCATCATCATCATCATCTTCTTCCGCTTAGTCCAGGGTCTCCCCCCGGGAGAGTTGGAGGAAGTGGTTCGGGACACCGAGGCGGTCCCAGACAAGCCGAGAGACATAGTCCCTCCAGCGTGTTCTAGGTCGACCCCGGGGTCTCTTCCCAGTTGGACATGCCCGAAACACCACAACAGGGAGGCGTCCGGGGGGCATTCTGACCAGATGCCCGAGCCACCTCAACTGGCCCCTCTCAATGCGGAGGAGCAGCGGATCTACTCCGAGCTCTCCCCGGATGGTGGAGCTTCTCACCTTATCTCTAAGGGCGAACCCTGCCACCCAGCGAAGGAAGCTCATTTCAGCCGCTTGTATCCGTGATCTTGTTCTTTCGGTTATTACCCAAAGCTCGTGACCATAGGTGAGGGTTGGAACGTAGATCGACTGGTAAATTGAGAGCTTTGCCTTGCGGCTCAGCTCCTTCTTCACCACAACGGACCGGTACAGGCACCGCTTAACAGCAGAGGCTGTAGCGATCCGTCTGTCAATCTCTCGCTCCATCCTTCCCTCACTCGTAAACAAGACCCCAAGATACTTAAACTCCTCCACATGGGGCAGGACCTCATTCCTTTAGGGGTCGGGTGCAGTGCGAGTTGGGTGGCAGCCAAAGGCATGGGTTCTGTCGGACCGATCCTCGGCAACTTACTCTGACCCTCGGGACATGGAATGTCACCTCAAACCCTTCAACATTATAATCCTATCACACATCACACTGGATACTTTTCTCCAACCATTCCAACCTGCCTGCACACGCTTCTTCACCACTTTTCCACACTCTCCATTGCTCTGGATTGTTGAGCCAAAGTACTTAAAATCCTGCACCATCTTTATCTCTGCTCTCTGTAACCTCACTGTTCCTCTTGGGTCCATCTCGTTCACACACATGTATTCTGTCTTACTGAGACTAACCTTCATTCCTCTCTTTTCCAGGGCATACCTCCACCTGTCTAGATTTTCCTGCACTTGTTCTCTGCTCTCACTACAGATCACAATGTCATCTGCAAACATAGTCCATGGAGATTTTTGTCTCACCTTGTCTGTCAGTCTGTCCATCTCCATCGCAAACAAGTAGGGGCTCAGAGCTGACCCTTGATGCAGTCCTACCTCCACCTTGAACTTTTTTTTGTGTACACCGACAGCACACCTCACCACCACTGTCTTACATCTCTCATACATGTCCTGCACCACTCTAACATACTTCTCTGCCACTCCAGACTTCCTCATACAATACCACAGTTCTTCTCTTGGCACCCTGTCATATGCTTTTTCCAGATCAACAAAGGAACAATGCAGCTCCCGCTGACCTTCTCTGTACTTCTCTATTAACATCCTCAAAGCAAACACTGCATCTGTGGTGCTCTTTCTTGGCATGAAACCAAACTGTTGTTCACAAATGCTGATCTCTGCCCTTAGTCTAGCTTCCACTATTCTTTCCCATAACTTCATTGTATGGCTCATCAACTTTATCCTTCTGTAGTTGCCACAACTCTGCATATCTCCCTTGTTCTTAAAATTGGGCACCAGCACACTTCTCCTCCATTCCTCTGGCATCCTCTCACTCTCTAAGACCTTGTTAAATGTTCTTGTCAGAAAATCTACTGCTACCTCTCCTAGACACTTCCATACCTCCACCGGTATGCCATCAGGACCAACTGCCTTTCCACTCATCATCATCTTCAATGCCCTTCTCACTTCACCCTTACTAATCTTTGCTACTTCCTGGTCCTCAACAGTCACCTCTTCTACTCTTTTTTTCTCTCTCATTTTCTTCATTCATCAGCTCTTCAAAGTACTCTTTCCATCTTCCCAGCACATTTCTGTCATCAGTCAATACATTTCCCACTCTGTCCTTAATCACTCTAACTTCCTGCACGTCCTTCCCATCTCTATTTCTCTGCTGTGCCAACCTGTATAAATTATTTTCTTCCTCTTTACTTTCCAACCGAGCATACAAGTCATCAAAAGCCCTCTGTTTGGCCTTTGACACCGCTACCTTTGTTTTACGCTGTGTCTCCCTGTACTCTTGTTTACTCTCTTCAGTCCTCTCTATGTCCCACTTCTTCTTAGCTAACCTCTTCCTTTGTACACACTCCTGCACTTCCTCATTCCACCACCAAGTCTCCTTATCTCCTCTCCTTCCAGATGACACACCAAGAATTCTCCTACCTGTCTCCCTGTTCACATTAGCTGTAGTTGTCCAGTAATCTGGAAGCACTTCCTGACCACCCAAAGCCATTTTCAACTCCTCCCTGAAAACAACACGACACTCTTCCTTTTTCAGCTTCAACCACTTTGTCTTCTGCTCTGCCTTCTTAACCTTCCTCACCATCAGCATCATCCTGCACACCACCATCCAATGCTGTTTGGCAACACTGTCACCTGCTACGACTTTGCAGTCAATGACTTCCTTCAAATTACATCACCTACACAAGATGTAGTCTACCTGTGTGCTCATACCTCCACTTTCATAAGTCACCCTGTGCTCCTGTCTCTTCTGGAAGAAAGTAGTTACCACAGCCATTTCCATCCTTTTTGCAAAATCTACCAACATCTGTCCTTCTGCGTTCCTGTCCTGGATACCAAACCTGCCCATCACTTCCTCGTCCTCTCTGTTGCCTGCACCAATGACCACTCTTTCACCTCTGGGGGTACTCTGCATCACTTCATCAAACTCACGCCAGAATCTCACCTTCTCTTCTAGCTCACATTCTGCCTGTGGGGCACGAGCACTAACAACATTGAACATCACGCCTTCAATTTCTAACTTGAGACTCATCACTCTGTCTGACACTCTTTTCACTTCTAGAACATTCCTGACAAACTCCTCCTTCAAGATGACCCCTACTCCATTTCTCTTCCCATCCACACCATGAAAAAACAGCTTAAACCCTGCTCCGAAGCTTCTAGCCTTGCTACCTTTCCACCTGGTCTCCTGAACACACAGTATGTCCACCTTCCTCCTCTGCATCATGTCAGCCAGTTCTCTACCTTTTCCTGTCGTAGTTCCAACATTCAAAGTCCCTACTTTCAGTCCTGTACTCATGCTTTTCCTCTTCTCTCTCTGCCTACGGACACGCGTCCTGCCTCTCCTTCTTCGACCAACAGTCGTCCAATTTCCACCAGCACCCTGTTGGTTAACAGCACTGATGGTGGTCGTTGTTAACACGGGCCTTGACCAATCCGGTCCCAAGCCCGGATAAATGCAGAGGGTTGCGTCAGGAAGGGCAACCGGCGTAAAACAAATGCCAAATAAAATATGCGAGTCAAACCCGAAAAACATCCAAACGCAAAATGTTTAAACCCGAAACGTTCAAACCTGAAACTTTCAAAACCGTAAACGTTCAAACCCGAAACGTTCAAACCGTAAACATTATAACCCAAAATCTTCAAACTGTAAACCTTCAAACCCGAAACCTAGAAACCCGAAACCTAGAAACCCGAAACCTAGAAACCCGAAACCTTCAAACCCGAAACCTTCAAACTGTAAACCTTCAAACTGTAAACCTTCAAACTGTAAACCTTCAAACCGTAAACCTTCAAACCCAAAATATTTAAACTGTAAACCTTCAAACCATAAACGTTCAAACCCAAAATATTTAAACTGTAAACCTTCAAACCGTAAACGTTCAAACCCGAAACATTCACACCCGAAAATGTTCAAACAGTAAACATTCAAACCCGCAACGTTCAAACCCGAAACCTTCAAACTGTAAACCTTCAAACTGTAAACCTTCAAACTGTAAACCTTCAAACCGTAAACCTTCAAACCGTAAACATTCAAACCATAAACGTTCAAACCCAAAATATTTAAACTGTAAACCTTCAAACCGTAAACGTTCAAACCCGAAACATTCACACCCGAAAATGTTCAAACAGTAAACATTCAAACCCGCAACGTTCAAACATTCAACCGTCAACATTCAAACTGTAAACATTGAATCTCTGAATGCTCACATGTTGTACACTCCTTACTCTTCCACATTTTGTAGTGACTCTGATCCTGGCCATCATCTTCATTTTCATTGGTTCCATGTATGTAAATGTGGCGTGATGTCACGGTGTAATGTTACATTTAATCTACCATGTTACTGCATGTCGTGTTTTATATTATCAACACACTGAAAGGGGAATCACCATAGGAATCAACACACTGAACTCCGATCAGCGCTGTAAGCAAAGCGTAAAGCTGTGTAGGTGGAAGGTCCCAGAGGGGTAGTCTGTATTCCAAAGGGGTGGACTCAATTCCAAATGTTAAATATCTTTGGGGGTGAGAATAAAAAGGAGTGACAGAATCATACAAAAAAAACACACTCATTAAATATTTTACTTACTTTACTACACACTAAGTCGTCGTCAGTGTGTGACACATGGTGCAATAAAGTAAAAATAGTTAATGAGGGTCCAGTTTCTTGTATGATTCAGTACCTTTTCAGTGACATCATCACAAAACATGTACATCATGTGACATCCTGACAGGACATTGTGACAAAGAGAAAGAGAGACAGAAGAACATGAGGTCCAGTTCTTCGCACAGATCTGCATCGTGTCCACTGGACATCCCATAATAAATGTTATTCATCACATACAGTAAAAATATATTAGAAGTGAATAAAATGTCTAGAAACAAGTGAACTAACTTCATAATACTTTTATACCTCCCTGAACTTCAAGTATAACAAATTAAACTCCACCATTTTCCCGCCTGATTCCCAAAGGTTACGCAACATTATTTAACTCCTTATTGCAGGAAACCATAATTCCACTCTGTCAGCAGAACTGGTAAAGCTTATTAAAGAGCAATTAAACACGAAACACTAATTCTAGGCTTCACACTGCTGTTCTGACGTTTCTTCATCGTCATCAT
Source organism: Plotosus lineatus (assembly GCA_024760905.1). NCBI lineage: Eukaryota > Metazoa > Chordata > Actinopteri > Siluriformes > Plotosidae > Plotosus > Plotosus lineatus. Next base: position 1,126,782 of record CM045741.1, read on the forward strand.
CATCATCATTATCATCATCCCCACCCCATTCCTTCTTACTCACATCCTTGGTGTTCTCCACCTCCGATTCGCTGCTGAAGTCCTCTGTGTTCAGGTTCTCAAAGTCTGACTCGCCCACAGCAATAGGGACACGTACAGTCAGATTGGGATTGTGGATAAAGGACATGCGGTCCTCGTCAATCATGTACTTCCCCACGCTGCTGCCGATACCGCTGGTAGTACCATTGCCGTTCTTGATAAAGTCAAGTTCGCCGCATTTGATGTCTACGCCAGTGTGGTTGCCAATGATGTTCAGTTTCTTCTCATACATGTCATCCAGAGGCTTGTCCTCATCCTCGAGAGGCGACTTCTTCAGAATGTGAGCTACCAGAAGCCGTACATGAACTTTGAACCAGGCAATGCCCTTTTTAATCCGGATCACAGAGATCTGCAGGTTATTCATCTCCCCGTCATCATCAGTAGCGGCCAAATTATCGGCACTAAACGAGCTGAGCAGCAGAGCCAAGAATAAATTCAGCACCTGGGACAGAGGAACGGAGGAGACACACTCAACAGGACCGTGGTACACATGGAGCATGATACATTTCAGAAAGGATATTCAGTGAAGCAGAGTCAGGAGTCAAATCTGTGGATTCATCTGGAATTCATTCCGATCTACTTATTGTTTTGTTTCTATAAAACCTGTATTGGTTTAAATACGCTTATAATACCTCATAAAACACAACTAAGACCTGTATACATCGTCATGTATCATCTACTTACAAGAAAGGTTTATTATTACAGGGCTCTCAACCCTAATAATGAAACGACAGCATATTTGAGAAAACCAGGTTTACTTGACACAATTCTACTTGTGTTATAATATAGAATAACGTGATAAGTGCCTAGGGCGCTTTAAAAATTGGGGGGGGGGCTTATTAAAATGTTACCAGCAGAGTGGAATGGTAAATGCTTATTACCATCAAGGTGGAAAACATGAATAATAACAGAACAATAAAAGAGTTTGACTGGTATTTTTGTTATTCATTTTGTGGTATCAACCAAACTACCTACATGAAAGCTGAAAATAAACAGAAAATAGCATAAACTTTTAATAAAAGACTTTTCCCTCCCCGTTCTGTGCCTTTAAACATTTTCCCACTTATTACGGCGCTTATTACGTCGAATACGGTATGTGATAATTATTATTAAATATTGCATATTTATTGTTATATTATGCACGACCCTGAATGATATTTGATATCAGCATTTACAAATAACAGAGTTCAGGACAAGAAAAAAATTATAAAGGATGCAGACCAGTTGCTAGCTGGCTCTGTCCGCCAATGCCATGCTAAATTTTGCATTGCACATTGATGTATCCATCATGCTTCTTAATAAATGAATAAGATGTTGAATATTCTGATTAAAAAATCTCACTTTCTTTTTGTCGCCATTTTGGGATTCCCACAACCGTTCAATGGCTCTGGTTACCACGGAGCGTATGTAAGATAGCCGCTGATTCGTAGAACTAGACTTACCTTGCTGCCAATTAACAAATCACATGGCAAAATACAACGGTAACATCCCGTGAGATTATCACAAGACTTGGCTTTGCCAGGAAGGGAAACATGTAAACGCGGATCAATTTAATAGAATTCATCAGAATTATTGATAAAATATTGTCAAATAACATTGAAAGGAGCATATTTTCCTGAAAGTTTGACATTCATATTAATGTCTGAATGAATCTTATTGCTGTATTTTATGTTATTTTTTTGTGTGAATTCTTTTTTATTATAATTCTTAATTATATTTACAGAAAAGTTGGGAGATACCACAAAATGCTTAATCCTAATTATGGCTGCGGGGAGGCTGGCACCCGTTTCAGTTAACTCTGGGCAAAGGCAGGGTACACATTAGACAGCTCGCCAGGCCATTGCAGGGCCAACACTGACACAACCAGTTACACTCACACTCATGGGACATTTGGAACAGCCAAAACAGCCTACTGTGAATGTTTTTGGACTCTGGGAGGAAATCGGAGTACCCAGAGGAACACACACAAGCATAGAGAGAACATACAAACTCCACACAGAAACGCATAAGCTGGGAATCAAACCCAAAGACATTCTTGCTCTCGGAGGGACACGACGACCACTACGCCGTCATACTGCCCCACCACATGAATTGTATTTTGTAAATATAAACAAAGTTATATCTAATACTGCACCCTGATAGGGGTTCAAGCCCCACTTTCAACAGGTTTTCATTGTCCTCCCAGTGCAATATTATAATATAATAACTAATTGGGTTATCAAAGGCCGGTCGTGTCTCTCACTGTCTGTAGTGTGAGGTTCATGTAAAAGAACCATTGCTGACTTTTGTCAAAAGGGGCTGCATAGCCGTCAGCATGTTTCTGCCCCGCGATGGCCTGGTGAGCTGTCCAGGGTGTACCCTGCCCTCGTCCGGAGTGGGCTGAGATGGGTGCCAGACTCTCTGCAGCCATAATTAGGATTAAATGGTTCGGAATGAATTCATTATATGTTGGGTCTTTTGCTAAATTTAAAGTTCCAAAGGCCACAAAATCAATCCATCTGAGGGGCTCCATACAGGCAGGCATGAAGCCTCCTGGTTTCTCATCTTTGGCACAGAGAACTCAACATCCATATCCATTCTGGAAAATGTGGACTCATGACCACAGTACACAGTTCTGAGCTCGACGCAGGTCAACTCAGCCGTATTTCACTGCTTGCTTTAGTGGACTTTACTTTTGTACTCAATCATGACGTGATGCCAAATGACTTTCAAACAGTTACTTTAATATATTTTATTTGAATTCTTTCACGTCTTCTTTCGTTTTGTGTTGCAAGCATCAAATTCTAACTTTACTTATATTTATAAACTCCAGTTTAAAAATAAAAATCTTGCTTATGATGCTGACGTTCTGAAGGGAACCGCCTGTGCACGTTATTTACTTGATGGTTTAAACTCACCACTAAGTTTCCGATGACCATAACCATCATGAAGACGATGAGGCACATGGACTGTCCTGCCACTTCCATGCAGTCCCACATGGTCTCAATCCATTCTCCACACAGCACGCGGAATACGATCAGGAACGAGTGGAAAAAATCATGCATGTGCCAGCGCGGCAGATCGCAATCTGAGGCGATCTTACACACACAGTCCTTGTAGCTCTTTCCAAACAGCTGCATGCCCACCACAGCGAAGATGAAGACGATGATGGCCAGCACCAGGGTCAGGTTTCCCAGAGCGCCGACAGAGTTCCCGATGATCTTGATCAGCATGTTAAGGGTGGGCCACGACTTTGCCAGTTTGAAGACCCTCAGCTGCAGGAGAACAGAAGGAGAATGGAGCTCACATGCAGATATTTACATTTCGTGCTTTTATAGGCTGTGCAGAACACCTTTCACATCCAGTTCTCATGTAAAACATAAACTTTTCAACACATGAAGCTGCAGAGCAATGCTCCGCTCCCCCATTCCCATCATGCACCTCTGCTGTACTAGTTCCCACTGCTACTGGAACTGGACCACAGTCATTGCTTCCTTTGGTTTTAGTGGCAGAATTGCAAAATTATCAAATTGTCTCAGAATAATAAAAATACTTTGGTTCTTATTTGACCTTGTCATGCTTGATTAAAAATAAACTATACTGCAGTTCAAAGATTTGGGTCACTCGGAAATTTCCTTGTTTTTATTTTGTTGAAGAAAACACTTGAAAGATATGAATGAGGAGACAGTTTAAACACTGTTAATAATGAAAGTATTGGAGAAAACAACTGGATTTTCAACAGAATATCGACAGAGCTCTACAGAGACAAACATTCAGTAAGTATATACATACTGGTGTACTTGTGCTACATTGTGTTCCCTAACCGAGGTTCATCATGTTAAAATCATAATTAGTGGTAATAAAGCCCTTATATAATGATGTCAGCACAGATGAAAACTATTCTGGTGAAGGAAGTAAGAAAATCATTCTTCTTTAGGTGAGCTGAACATCAGGAGAATCAGAATTTCTGTGTTTGATAACAGAATTAAAATGGCCAAAAAAACCTTTTTTCTTCTGGAATTCATCAGTTGATATTTGTTCTGAGAGATGAAGGATGTTCTATGCGATAAACTACCAAGAACCTGAAAATCTCATACCGCAGTGTAGTGTTAAGATATATGAGATTTCCTTTCGGCTTTTTCCCTTTTTCAGGGGTTACCACAGCGAATGATTGGCACGTTTGATTTGGCAGAGGTTTTTACGTCAGATGCCCTTCCGGACACAACCCTTTTAGCAAGGGACAGAAACACGCTGACGGCTTTGCAGCTCCTCTTTACGAAAGTCAGCAATGGTTCTTCTACATGAACCTCTCACCATAAACAGTAAAGACATGGCCGGCCTTTGATAACCCAGTTAGCTGCACTGGGGGGGACAGTGAAAACCCTGTGGAGAGAGGGACTCGAACCCCCAACCTTAGGATCAGCGACCCAGTGCCCGAAACCACCAGGCCACCACTGCCCAGTGTTAAAATAGATGGATCACAAAAATATATATATTTGAAAATAGAACAAATGAAACAATGCAGGAAGAGGGTTTGGCATAATCTGTTGAACATGGAGGGGGTAATGTGATGGTTTGGGGGTGCATTATTGGCAGTGGGAGAGTTGTACAGGGTAAAGAAATAGAGATGGGAAGGACGTGCAGCAAGTTAGAGTGATAAAGGACAGAGAGGGAAATGTATTGACTGATGACAGAAGTATGCAGGGAAGATGGAAAGAGTACTTTGAAGAGCTGATGAATGAGGAAAATTAGAGAGAAAAAAAAAAAGAGTAGAAGAGGTGACCGTTGAGGACCAGGAAGTAGCAAAGATTAGTAAGGGTGAAGCGAGGAGGGCATTGAAGAGGATGAAGAGTGGAAAGGCAGTTGGTCCTGATGACATACCGGTGAAGGTATGGAAGTGTCTAGGTGAGGTAGCAGTAGATTTCCTGACAAGAACATTCAACAAGGTCTTAGAGAGTGAGCAGATGCTGGAGGAATGGAGGAGAAGTGGACTGGTGCCCATTTTTAAATACAAAGGAGATGTGCAGAGTTGTGGCAACTACAGAGGGATAAAGTTGATGAGCCATACAATGAAGTTATGGGAGAGAATAGTGGAAGCAAGACTAAGGGCAGAGGTCAGCATCTGTGAACAACAGTTTTGTTTCATACCAAGAAAGAGCACCACAGATGCAGTGTTTGCCTTGAGGATGTTAATAGAGAAGTACAGAGAAGGTCAGAAGGAGCTGCATTGTGCCTTTGTGGATCTGGAGAAAGCATATGACAGGGTGCCGAGAGAAGAACTGTGGTATTGTATGAGGAAGTCTGGAGTGGCAGAGAAGTATGTTAGAGTGGTGCAGGACATGTATGAGAGATGTAAGACAGTGGTGAGGTGTGCTGTCGGTGTGACAGAAGAGTTCAAGGTGGAGGTGGGACTGCATCAAGGGTCAGCTCTCAGCCCCTTCTTGTTTGCTATGGTGATGGACAGGCTGACAGACGAGGTTAGACAAGAATCTCCATGGACTATGATGTTTGCAGATGACATTGTGATCTGCAGTGAGAGCAGAGAACATGTGCAGGGAAATCTAGAGAGGTGGAGGTATGTCCTGGAAAGGAGAGGAATGAACAGGAACGGTGAGGTTACAGGGAGCAGAGATAAGGAAGGTGGAGGATTTTAAGTACTTAGGCTCAACAACCCAGAGCAATGGAGAGTGTGGAAAAGAGGTGAAGAAGTGTGTGCAGGCAGGTTGGAATGGTTGGAGAAAAGTGTCCGGTGTGATAGGAAGGTATCGGCAAGTGTGAAAAGTGTACAAGACGGTGATGAGGTCAGCGATGTTGTATGGCATTGGGGGAAAAACAGGAGGCAGAGCTGAAGGTAGCAGAGATGAAAATGTTGAGGTTCTCTTTGGAATGAGTCCATCAGAGGGACAGCACATGTAACAGCTTTTGGAGACAAACTCAGAGAGGCTAGATTGAGATGGTTTGGACATGTACAGAGGAGGGATAGTGAGTATATTGGTAATAGAATGCTGGGGTTGGAACTACCAGGCAGAAGGCCGAGAGGAAGACCAAAGAGACGATTCATGGACGTGGTGAAGGAGGACATGAAGGCAGTTGGTGTAAGAGAAGAAGATGCAGAGGATAGGGTGAGATGGAGGCAGATGATTCGCTGTGGAAGGAGGAGGAGAAGAAGAAGAAGAAAAAGAAGACACTGCAGTATATATTTTTGAATTGTCAGATACTATGTGAATTCTACAAAAAATCTCTCTCTCGCCTCTTTTTCACACACACACACACACCCGCACACACACACACACTCATTCACTCACACACGCAAGCAATCCTACACACACGCGCGCGCACACGCGCACACACTCACACGCGCGCGCACACGCGCACACACTCACACGCGCGCACACTCACACGCGCGCACACACTCCCTCACAGTCTCACCACACACTCACTCATACACACAACACACACACTCACACACACTCACTCACACTCGTTCACTCTCTCTCACACACTCACTCTCACACACACACACAAACACAGACACACACTCACTCACACAGTCACGCATACTCACTTACAGTCACGCACACTCACTCACACACACACACACACACACACACACACACACACAGACACACCCACACGCACACACTCATACACACACAGACACACACACACACTCATGCACACTCAGTCACACACACGCACACACACACACACTCACTCACTTACTCTTACACTCACACACTCACATTCACACAGACATACTCACTCATACACACACATGCACACTCAGTCACACTCACACAAACACACACTCTCACACACACACACATACTCATTCACACACGCACTCGTATTCACACACGCGCACGCACGCGCGCACGCACGCACTCACCAGTCTGAAGGATCTCAGCACAGACAGTCCCTCAACATCAGCGAGCCCCAACTCCACCAAACTCAGACTCACAATGAAGCCATCAAATATGTTCCATCCCTCCTGGAAATAGTAATACGGATCCATCGCAATCAGTTTCGCAAACATCTCAGCTGTAAAAATACCTGTGAAAACCTGGACAAAGAACAACAGAGTAAAAAGCGCTATACCTTCTGCATCATTCAAACACCTTCATATAGAATCCAGTTTAACATTACTGGACTGTGATTATCCCACGTTTTCTGGATTGTGACAAGTCCGGAGATGCGGGGTTCTCGATTGTAATTGGTCCAAAGATGTGGAGTTCTGGATAGTGATTGGTCCAGAGGTACTGAGTCCTGGATTGTGATTGGTCCAGAGATGTGGTGTTCAGGATGGTGAGTGGTTAGATGAGAAGAGAAGTAATGTTGTATAAAAGCAGATCTGACAGTAATGCAGGTTTATCTTAATGTATTTCCCCTAATGCATTTTTGTTTTCATAGAAACAGGGGAGTGTACAGTGGTGAGTAGAGGGAAGTGTCCGAGGGCAGGGCAGGTACAGGGAGGTGTACAGGGGCTTGTAGGGCACATGTACAGGGGTGTCTACAGCACATCCATATAAATAGATTTAAAATGAAGAGATGTTTGTAAGGAGTCTCCAGTGTCAGCACTTTGTAACAGAGATAAAACTATGTAATGGCATCAGGCCTGACATGATTACACATTGTTACAGTATCAGGGTTGCCAACCCAGGAAAGTACCAGTTTGTAATCGATAAAACCAAAAAATCGAATTTTGAGCTGAAAATTAGTATTCATTATAGAATTAGTACTCAAATTAGGATTCCACAAAATTCCATATATAGATATATGTTTATTATGTTTATCATATTTTACTGCATTTTGGATTAATAATGATACAACAGTATATTTGAGAAAACCAGGTTTATTTGAGATAATTCTACTGGTGTTATAATATAGAACACAGCATGTAATAAGTTTTATTATCTATAGAATATTTATTATTATGTTATGCATGACCCTGAATGATATTACTGACCAACTGTTGTTTACAATCTCGTGCCGTAGCCTTTGTTGAGTCTATGTTTTCTGTGCGCTTACAGCTGAATGATTGTTTTGATTTGGTCCAAACATTTCCACAACATTCCTGATCAAGTCGCTTAAGTGGTTTGATGCTAGAAGTGCACAAAGGTTCTATAAGGTAGGAAATCATCACACATTCGCCCCTGATTGTTATGAGGCTTAAGTCTCTGGCAACAAAATTTGTTAACGTTGATTGTGTTTGCAAACCGGTCGCTAGATGGCTATGTCCACCTCCCTTTACATGCATTTTAATATCAAAAACAGGCAAACGCGCAATGCGAAATTTCACATTGTGCGAAAGGTTATGAATCTGTCATGCTTCTTAATAAATGGAAAAGTTGTTGAATAATCTGATAAAAATTATCGCTTTCCTTTTGTTGCAATTTTGAGTTTCCCCGCTACCGTTCAATGATTGGCTCTGGTTACCACGGAGAGCATATAAGATAGCCGCTGATTCGTGGAAATCGACCTACCTTCCTACCGATGAATGAATTATGTGGTAAAATACACCACCGTGCTTTTTAATGTAATGCTTTAAACAACACTGGTACCTGGTCTTCTCTAACTCTCCAAGCAAAACCTGCTGCCAATGAGGTCCTGGGATTATTAATTCATAAACATCTGGAAACCTCGCAGGTGTGTACTACACCCAAGTCATTTTACTCATCTGATCTTGAAGCTCAGAAACCTTCAGTGTCGGTACAACCAACTCCGAACACCAGGAACTTTCCTTAAATAAATGCTGAACAGAACTTTTGGATTCAGTCCAACGATCCTAAATCTACTCCGACTGAACTTCTTGGAAACACATTTGGTACTGTTAGTCTTTATCTTTTTATACCTGTCTTTCATCTGTATTGATTTATTTGCACACTGCTCGGTCTCACATTTTTGGGTTTGGGGCGCATTTCAGTAAGACGTCATTTTGCAACCCTTGGCCAGTTGCCCCACCTACATACTGTGAGCGTGGTATATCATCCATTTGTCAGTTGAGCACTTACCAGATTTCCGACAGACAGAACCTCCCCGAATTCATCGGTCATGGGGTAGTGCTCCATCGCCATGAAAACAGTGTTCAGCACGATACATATGGTAATGGCCAGATCCACAAATGGGTCCATCACAATCAGATTAACAATCTCCTTAATTTTCAGCCAGAGTGGACAACATTCCCAGATCAGAAATGTGTTGGCAAACTTGTACCAGCATGGAGGACACTTTCGCTGAGACTCCTCCAGCTCTGAGTGAAGAAAGTATGTTGTTAAAAGGACCAGACCAAAAGTTCTGAAGGGAGAAATTATCATCTGTAATGCGGTTAAAGGTACGATACCCTCCACTAGTGTGTTAGTAATGACCGTCATCACACTGTTTGCTCGCTCTTTACGTCCAAATGATGTGTTCAGCTGGTCCACAGACACCATGAGAGACCCGGAGTGTTTCCTCTTCATATCCACTTCAGTTGTCTGTACCCGAGAGGGCGGAGATAAGAAGAGGCAGAAACATGCAGTGTACAGAGTTACAGCAACAAATACAAACTGACACAAACACACACATTCCACTGAAGGACACCGTGAGGTACACCTGCATTCTCTTCATCACAGGAAAACATACTTCTGTCTATCACTAAGCTTCCTCCTACACACCTGACTCAACATCTCACTTCACTCAAAATCCTGCTCATCACGCCACCACCACCACCTCAGTCGGATTACTCATCCGTACTGACAATAACAACACGGAGAACACCGCCGGTATTAGAAACATCACACGCCGTACTGCAGCTATGCAACTTAAAGTCACAACTCTCAAGCAGGATCAGACTTTTATCTTCTCCATTCCTTTGTTTTAGTTGGGCCTGTGGTGTACTAGTTAGGGTGCTGGGCTCATGATAGAGAGGTTGTGGGTTTGAATCCCCGTTAAACCACTACCCTGGGCACTTGGGGCCTCTGAACCACAAGTGTGCCTCTGACCACGTAACAATATAAACGGGTAACGATAAAAATACTAGGAAGATAAGCTGCAATGGATTAGCGTCCACATCCAGGTGGAACTGAGCTTGTAGTCGTTTCATGTTACAGAAACACGGTATAAGCTCCGACTCGATGAGCCGGCAGGGTCAGGTGTAAGAAGCCCAGCAGACGATGCATTATTTGGGTTTATTTTATTATATTTAATCAACTTCGACATCACCTTTATTTCTTTGTTAAAACCTCTCGCTCTTTCAACCATTCAATTGACCAATCAATCAATCAATTAAACAATCAATCCAACAATAAATAACAAATTAACAAACCAGTTATTAATTGATCATCCAAATCAACAACCATTCAATCAACCAATACTCAAATAAATTAACCAAAAATCAATTCATCAACCAATCCATCAGGGTACCAACCAATCAACCCATATAAATCAATCAGACAAACAATACATCAATCAGCCAATTAATAAATAAGGAAAGAAATAAATTAGTCAACCAATCCACCAACCAGCCAAAAAATCAATCAACTAACCAACCAATCATTCAACCAATCAAAAGACAACTTATTTTACACTGTTGTCAACATGCATGAACGTGAACATGCGCGCAGTGAGAAAGAAGGTTAATTCAAACAGTTTCAGGCCTCCACCATCACCTCAATCACCACCACGACACCCTCCGCATATCCATCTGTAACCAAACCGTTTTATGAGTGATTGTCGAGTGTCTTCCAGTGAAGTTTCTCATTTATCTAAACACGTTTTTACTACTGAACTGAAACTGAGCCGGATTCATATCAGTAAATAACAGATTCCTGTTTTGTTTTGTTTTTTCAATTCAGTTTCATTTAAGACATCAGAGCCAAATTATAGATCATTTCTACACCACACAAACCATTACATATAGTGATACGGAAACTAGTAGGCAAATACTGCTCTGTGTCGATCTGAGGTTCCGAATTACAGATGGTCATCAGTGCTAGTGGTTGAGGAGGAGGAGGAGGAGGAGGAGGAGGAGGAGGAGGAGGAGGAGGCTAAGCTGTGTAGCAACTGGATTCGCGATCATGCCTCAACCAGAGAAAGGTAAAAAGATAAAGCCTGGATGGAGAGTAGAAGGAGTATAAGTCCACCATGCTACTAAAGTGAGGCAACTGTTATTTTTGGAAAGGTTAGGACAGGATTCTGCTGCATCGGGCTTATTCTGGAGGAGGACAGATAGTAGACTGGTTCTGAAGAGAAGGCGAGAAGAGGAAGAGCAGGAGGAGAAGTGCGATGGTTGGTTGAGTTAGAGGGCTGTATTATAGGGGGCAGTTGAAAAAACATTAGCATGTCGGGGTGATTTGGTTATTTAATAAAGGGAGAGGAGCAGCTCATTTGGGATGGAAAGTGTGAGCAGTAGAAGATTTTAGGCGAACCACATGGCGAGCGGAGTTCAGGGAGCCGTAAACCTGCGTTTACACCGACAGCCATGTTTCAGCGCATTACCTTTAGAGTTCTACCTTCAATGTTCCCTCAGTAGAACCGAACTACAGAAATACAGCTGTATAGACCACATCGGTGGAGAGAGAAAACCCGGACATCTCTCTTTTTAAACTAACATAGGAGCCTGTGGTTGTGCAGTTTCCTTCTCGTAGTTATTGGTGGCCCTTCATGGTGAAAACACGTGGCAACTGTTCAGTTTAGGTACAGCAAAGCCCTGCATCACATGGGCCGTGTTACAGCATGTCACTGTGGGTCCAGATCTGCTCTGAACCATTGAAATTCAATGATGGTGTGGAAAAACAGCCATCAGTAGGTGAAAATGGGTGTAAATGAGGTTGCAGTAAGGTTGTATTAGGGTTGTATTAAGGTTATATTAGGGTAGTACTGCATTAAGATAGTATTAGGGTAGTATTACGGTAGTATTAGGCTTGTATTAAGGTTGTATTAGGGTTGTGTTAAGGATGCGTTAAGGTTGTATGAGGGTTGCATTAAGGTATTATGGTTGTATTAGGGTTATGTTAAGGTTGTATTAGGGTTGTGTTAAGGTTATGTTAAGGTTGCGTTAAGGTTGTATTTGGGTTGCGTTAAGGTTGTTTTAGGGTTGCGTTAAGATTGCATTTGGCTTGTATCAAGGTTGTATTAAGGTTGTACTCGACTTGTATTAAAGTTGTGTTACAGTTGCATTAAGATTGTATTGGGGTTGCATTAAGGTCGCATTAGGGTTGTGTTAAAGTTGTATTAGGGTTGTATTAGGGTTGAGTTATGATTGCATTCGGGTTGTATTAAGGTTGCATTAGGGTTGTGTTAAGGTTGCATTGAACGCAGTTCAGAATGTTTGTGAAAGGCAAAAACACACCGTGGCTATGAGCCAGCAGGATGTTAGTACCGATTTAAGGACAGCCATGAAATTTTTAAAAATCATTTTGAAAATCCTATGGCAGTCAGTGCTAAACATCATCATGGCGTCAAAGATGATGTCACTGCAGTCCAACGCGGTTTGGAACTGCACTAAACCTCTATCAGAACTGCCGACAGAACCGTGTGAGGTCTGCTTTAGTTGCACCACAATTGGAACTGGCTCAGGAACCAATAGACCTAAGGGGTCTAATAAGAAATGTGCCACCATGTCCCTCCCCTCACTTTCTGCATCGCAGGACCTTATTCAGAAATAAAAACTATTAATGGTGGTGAACACCAAGAGCCAAATCATTTTTAATGCCACTTGAGATGCGTTATAAAGAATATTCACATGATTCCTTGTTTAAGTCTAGAAAGGCGTCGGTGGTGGTGTCCTCTACCACCGTTTGTACACTTTGCTCCTGTAACATCGACAATTTCCTGACTGTGGGACAAAAAAATTAAAATCTCATCTTATCTAAAGAAAGTGATGTAACACTTAATTTTGTGCTGTAACACGGGCATTATGGAAAGCAAAGCCTTAAAATCAGTAAAGGTGTGGAGAGCTGCAGTGAGAAAGAAGAGCTCATGATGTGACTCGAGTTTGTGGCTCTGATTAAAACTCAATAAATATTTCATTGGGTTTACAACAAGCATTAACTATCCTGATGAATACAATTATTTCTTAAAGAGGCCGAGACACTGATCATTCTATTGTTTTCGAAGCCACTTAATCCTAATTAGGTGCACGGAAAAGCCGGCGCCCATCTCAGCCGACTCTTGACGAGGGCAGGAAACACGCTGGATGGCTCATTACTGCATCGCAGGGACGCAAAGGATACATGTGAGTGTAATGTCAAAATTCTCTCTTTGTCTCTCACCACTGATTAACATATCGAAACGTACAGTTTTACACAATTTCTAGAAAAGATTCTAAAACAATTTTCCATGGTGGTTCCCTGAAAGGGGAGGGATTCAGTAACACATGGATTTGTTTCAAGTTAAACTGCACTCAACTTTCCATGTGACTTGTATCATCTACACTCAAACCGTCTCACAGCAAGATTTCTCTGTTTCTTGTGTGGTGTTGCATTGCAGCTGGTGTGAGCGCAAGGTGAGAAGAGAAAGACCAAGAACAGAGACTGCGATAGCAGAGAGGTAGGATGGAAATCGAGGTCAAAATGCATCGGATAAGGATCGGCCACTGGTGTCATGCCTATACTGTAAACCTCCCCCCGTGGACGTCCTTACACTGTCGTCAGAAGCTGCCTTATCTATTTTCACCTCAGGCAGAAGGCGTCCGGGTCCGATCAGGGACACCACGCCGTTGCAGTCGACTGTGCTGTTCCTCTTGCAGCCTGTGTGTGGCGCCAACGGGTTGATGCGTGATGAGCCCTGGCTGTAACCACTGTAGCTATTTCGTCGATATGGAATGAAGAGGGAGCCTCGACGATCTTCGCTCTCTTCCACGGTGCTGTGCTCATCATCTGCAAACTCGTTCTCGGAGCCAACATCTCGCGGACGTCCCTTAAAGCTGAAGATGGAGCTGCGACTGTTATGGCGGGACATGAAGGGGGAGCCAGGTATACTTAAAAGAGACTGGAGACAGACAGACAGGCAGACAAAAAATTTAGAGAAAGATTTCCCACTGAATAACTTTTGATCATGTGGCACACAAATATTCATCTGTCTTATTAAATCGTATAATATATATATATATATATATATATATATATATATACACACACACACACACACACACACACACACACACACATATATATATATATATATATATATATATATATATATATATACACACACACAGATACATACATATATATATATAGAGCATAGCAATGTATAGCACACCATAGTAAACCAATATCTGGAATGCTGGTGTGATGGAGTTGTGGATGAAATGAGTGATGCTGCAGTGTTTAGCTGTTTGCTGAAATGCACTGAAAGTGCAGCCATTTTCACTGTGGTAGGTTTGAGTGGCTTCTCCCTAATGGACTGCTTGACCACTGCAGAACCACAAGCCCAGGCGTCTCCTTGACTCCGACTATCCACTTCTCTCACAGAGATGAGTGCCATTGATCTGGTAAAGTGGTTAATATCTGCACTGCTGCACACATCGCAAAGAAGGGTTCAGCTGACACATCATGATAACACCATCAACCTTCACGCAGTGCTGAATTGTTCTCAGAAAAATCAAGACATAGTCCGCTAGCAAAGAACATGACTAAAACTCACACAGGAAGTAGCTGCTGCAACAACAGATCGTCTCCCATCATGGTGAGAAGGTTCACTACTGAGAGTTTCACTTTCTGCAAGGAGTCTCTGCAACAAAACCCAAAACAAGTCTAGAACTTGTGAGGGTTCTCCATTTGTATCCTTCAAACCGAGTTAGAAAATATCTGGGATTTGGGAGAAACTCCATGTCTAAAATTTCACAATGAAATATGTCATCCATTGCCTGCTCCTGTCTTCAAACAGAACTCAAAAGGAACATCAGCACATGATCACAAAGTTCCGGTTTCTTCTCAGTCTACAGACATGTACAGCACGTGAACAATTTACTCGAAATCCCCAGACAAGTGAGTGCGAGTCCGGATGGTTGGTTGTGTCTGTGATAGTCCTGCTAAACATCAGTTCAGTTCATTTTCTGTACCCGCTTAATCCTAATTAGGGTTACAGGGAGGCTGGCGCCCATCTCAGCCAACTCCGGGCGAGGGCAGAGTACACCCTGGACAGCTCGCCAGGCCATCACAGGGCGGAAACACGCCGACGGCTTTGCAGCCTACTCTTGTCGAAAGTCAGCAATGGTTCTTTTACCTGCCTCACACCATAGACAGTGACAGACATGGCTGGCCTTTGATAACCCAGTTAGCTGCACTGGGGGGACAGTGACAACCTTGTGGAGAGTGGGACTCGAACCCCCAACCTTCGGATCAGCGATCCAGCGCCCTATACCACTAGACCACCACTTCCCATCCTGCTAAACATGTTCAGGATATAACTCGACCTGAACAGGGAACCTTGTAGAGGAAACACTTTAAAACAGTAGTCGACCCAGAACACCTCGGTGTCTCCCCACAGAGAAGGAGGAAGAGTCGAGGTAGGGGTCAGGACCTCACCGCTTCAGCTGCAACCGACCAATGATGGAACAGAAAAAGATGACTGACCTGCCGTATATCAAAATTACACAGAAGGAAATACAACCCTGTATTTTACATCACTTTACTGTTGTTTATAATTGTTTCATTGTTTTTCCATCAGACAAACCTTCAAATAAACACCTTGAACTATATTAACCATCAACAATCATCAGGAATCTCCTCTATATCTCCTTCATCCAGAATGTACCGCAATCACCTGTAACATTTATAATCCCAGGCGGCACAGTGGCATGATGCACACAGTATCCACCTCACAGCAAGAAGGTCTAGGGTTCGATCCTAGGGTCGAGTGTTTCTATGTGGAGCTTGCATGTTCTCCCCGTGATTGGACAGATTTCCTCCGGGGACGCTGGTGTCCTCCTATATTCCAAAAACATGCACAGCAGACTAATTGGTTGTTCAAAATCGCCCCTAGGTGCAAGTGTGGGTGTGAATGGTTGCGAGTGTGTGTTGGCTCTGCAACGGCCTGATGAGCTGTTCAGGGTGTACCTTGTTTCGGCCCAGAGTTATAATCATAATGATCTGTAATAACCCGTAATTCTCTGTCTTCTTCTTCTTTTCCTTTCGGCTTTTCCCTTCAGGGGTCGCCACAGCGAATCATCTGCCTCCATCTCACCCTATCCTTTGCATCTTCTTCTCTAACACCAACGACCTTCATGTCCTCCTTCACCACATCCATGAATCATCTCTTTGGTCTTCCTCTAGGCCTTTTGCCTGGTAGTTCCAGCCTCAGCATCCTATTACCAATATACTCACTATCCCTCCTCTGTACATGTCCAAACCATCTCAATCTAGCCTCTGTGACTTTGTCTCCAAAACGTCTTACATGTGCTGTCCCTCTGATGTGTTCCTTCCAAATCCTATCCATCCTCGTTACTCCCAAAGAGAACCTCAACATTTTCATCTCTGCTACCTCCAACTCTGCCTCCTGTCTTTTCCCCAGGGCCACTGTTTCTAACCCATACAATATCGTTGGCCTCAACACCGTCTTGTACACTTTTCCTTTCATTCTTGCCGATACCCTCCTATCACACATCACACCGGACACTTTTCTCCAACCATTCCAACCTGCCTGCACACACTTCTTGACCTCTTTTCCACACTCTCCATTGCTCTGGATTGTTGAGCCTAAGTACTTAAAATCCTGCACCACTCTAACATACTTCTCTGCCACTCCAGACTTCCTCATGCAATACCACAGTTCTTCTCTCGGCACCCTGTCATATGCTTTCTCCAGATCCACAAAGGCATAATGCAGCTCCCTCTGACCTTCTCTGTACTTCTCCATTAACATCCTCAAGGCAAACACTGCATCTGTGGTGCTCTTTCTTGGCATGAAACCAAACTGTTGTTCACAAATGCTGACGTCTGCCCTTAGTCTAGCTTCCACTATTCTTTCCCATAACTTCATCGTATGGCTCATCAACTTTATCCCTCTGTAGTTGCCACAACTCTGCACGTCTCCCTTGTTCTTAAAAATGGGCACCAGCACACTTCTCCTCCATTCCTCTGGCATCCTCTCACTCTCTAAGACCTTGTTAAATGTTCTTGTCAGAAAATCTACTGCTACCTCCCCTAGACACTTCCATACCTCCACCGGTATGTCATCAGGACCAACTGCCTTTCCATTCTTCATCCTCTTCAATGCCCTCCTCACTTCACCCTTACTAATCTTTGCTACTTCCTGGTCCTCAACAGTCACCTCTTCTACTCTTTTTTCTCTCTCATTTTCCTCATTCATCAGCTCTTCAAAGTACTCTTTCCATCTTCCCAGCACACTTCTGTCATCAGTCAATACATTTCCCTCTCTGTCCTTTATCAATCTAACTTGCTGCACGTCCTTCCCATCTCTATTTCTCTGCTGTGCCAACCTATATAAATCATTTTCTCCCTCTTTACTTTCCAACCGAGCATACAAGTCATCATACGCCCTATGTTTGGCCTTTGACACCGCTACCTTCGCCTTACGCTGTGTCTCCCTGTAATCCTGTTTACTCTCTTCGGTTTTCTCAATGTCCCACTTCTTCTTAGCTAATCTCTTCCTTTGTACACACTTCTGCACTTCCTCATTCCACCACCAAGTCTCCTTATCTACTTTCCTTCCAGATGACACACCAACTATTCTCCTACCTGTCTCCCTGATCACATTAGCTGTAGTTGTCCAGTCATCTGGAAGCACTTCCTGACCACCCAAAGCCTGTTTCAACTCCTCCTTGAAGACAACCTGACACTCTTCCTTTTTTAACTTCCACCACTTTGTCTTCTGCTCTGCCTTTGCCTTCTTCACCTTCCTCACCATCAGCATCATCCTGAACACCACCATCCTATGCTGTTTGGCAACACTCTCACCCGCTACTACTTTGCAGTCACTGACTTCCTTTAAATTACATCGCCTGCACAAGATGTAGTCTACCTGTGTGCTCCTACCTCCACTTTTATAAGTCACCCTATGCTCCTCTCTCTTCTGGAAGAAAGTATTCACCACAGCCATTTCCATCCTTTTTGCAAAATCTATCAACATCTGTCCTTCTGCGTTCCTGTCCTGGATACCAAACCTACCCATCACTTCCTCGTCCCCTCTGAAGTCTGCCCCAATGACCACTCTTTCACCTCTGGGGGTACTCTGCATCACTTCATCTAACTCACTCCACAATCTCTCCTTCCTGAACATTCCTGACAAACCCCTCCTTCAATATGACTCCGACTCCATTTCTCTTCCCATCCACACCATGATAAAACAGCTTAAACCCTGCTCCTATGCTTCTAGCCTTGCGACCTTTCCACCTGTTCTCCTGAACACACAGTATGTCCACCTTCCTCCTCTGCATCATGTCAGCCAGCTCTCTACCTTTTCCTGTCATAGTTCCAACATTCAAAGTCCCTACTTTCAGTCCTAGACTCATGCCTTTCCTCTTCTCTCTCTGGCAACGGACACGCCTCCCGCCTCTCCTTCTTCGACGTCTTCGACCAACAGTAGTCCAATTTCCATCAGCACCCTGTTGGTTGACGGCACTGATGGCGGTCGTTGTTAACCCGGGCCTCGACCAATCCGGTATGTGATTCTTTCTTGTGATTCGCATAGTTTATTTGGCATTTGTTTTACGCTGGATGCCCTTCCTGACGCAACCCTCTGCATTTATCCGGGCTTGGGACCGGTGTGAGGGAGAGACACTGGTTTGTGCCCCCCCCCCCCACGGCTGTCCTGTTATTATGGGCAATAACTTGTGATTCATTCTCACCCATTGTCTGTAATTATCAATAATCACCAGTCAATTAAATATTTGAAACACCTGTATATTTTTTCTCTTTTAATCACCTGTAATTGCATGTAGTCATCTGTGATTATAATATTACTGTACGACAATTAATATATTGTACTGTAGTAGCCTGAAGCCAGCTGTAATTACTTGCGGTAACTTATAATTGCCTGAAGTGAGCTGTAATTGCCCCAAGTCACCTACACTTGCCTATAGTCAGGCATAATTGCCTGTAGATGCCTAGAATAGCATGAAGTTGCCAGTAGTCATGTGGAATCATGTACTGTTGTCACCTGAAATCAGCTGAGATCACCTATAAATGCTTGTAGTTTCCTGTAGTTTTCTGTAAGTGCCTGTAGTTTCCTGAAACTGCCTGTAGTCATCTGGCTAAATCTGTTCTCCAAGGTGGAGTTTCAGTCCGGTTCTTTAAATACGTTACAGCTTTACAAGAGCTCGACATTCTGCCAAAGTGCAGCAAATCTTACTGCTTTCAGCTGGACATGAAAAATTTATAGAATGAAGATGAATTATTCAGACAAGACCAGTGAAAGCACAGCATCTATCTGACCGCACTACATTTCCTACTGATGCTGCTCAGACACGCCGCATTGTGCACAGGTAATGATCCAGCATCCAAAACCTCACTTCGACCAGGTAACGCACAGAACCCCATACTGAACCGACTCCGCTCGAGGACTGTTCCTCAGCTCCGCAACGTAACAGAGACAGCCTCCTCCCGAACGAGTGAGAGACAGATGAGTGATATAAACATTTTTATGTGATTGTTTTTCATTTTAATTTGAGTGCAGCAAAAATGTCGAACAAACATGGCAAAGGTTTGTGGAAAGTATTTGAAGGATTATATGAATTGAGAAATTAATGAGCAAATTTAAAACTGAGATCTCTGCACTGGGGCCTGATGCACTTCTGTTACCACCAACATGAAATGGACAATGACTCCGTGAAAACGCACACTAAAGCATACAATACCGTAGGCGAGAAGAACAGAACCGAGCCGAACCACGCTGAGAGGAGCCCAACTTTACTCCGATAATCCAAATAGAATTGAAATGACTCCTCCCTAATTGAAATGACTCTTCCTGCTACTTACTTGGTTCATGATGGAGGTTTTTCTGCCCAAACGGTTGTCAGGAAAACGGAAGCGACTCCTCTTGCTGCCATCATCCGACTCCGATTTGACCACTTTCTCGCTGTCTCCTTTTTCCTTTTCCTGCTCTTTCTTCCACTTTTTCTTTCGATTCCGTCGCTCCTTTGCACTTTTGGAGCTCAGCTTGGACACCTCAGAGGAACTGCGGGACAGACGTCCACCTCCACCGTCCTCCACAGCGTCCTCCGATACCGTCCCTGCTGATGTAGCCATGGCATTGGCCTGAAACCCAGAGCAAAATATAATTATATTATACAGTAGGCCCTTAACTAGTGGTTTTGCACTCACGATTTGCATATTCGCAGACTGCCAATCAACTGACACGTCATTCAATTTCAGCCAATGGCTGTCCCCCCTTTTTCGTCATTCGCACACAAGTTGTCTATGAGCCTTTTTTAGTGTGTTTTACTTACCAGTTAAGCTCTATGATGCCACTCAAATGCTGTACATCTTCTCTGGCTAAGCGATAGAAAAGGTAATGACGTTGGATATCTCTTCTGAAGAAATAAGACTTTCTCCTGAAGAAATTACAGTTTCCTCTGAAGTGCCTGAAGGGGAATAATCATCTGAACTGTTGGAAAGCTGGAGTACTAAAGTCTTTTTCAATTATTATTCCAGTCCAGTGCCTATGTTAATGTTTAGAATGTTTGTGTGTGTCAGCTCCGGCTGAGGGACGTGGCTGAGCTGCTCGGACTGAACGCAGTTCATACTTGGATTAAGTAATTTCATTTACTCCCTAAAAACACAAACTGCATGCTCACCTCAATTAAAGCTCGCTTCTTAAGTCCTTCCCCTTTGAATGTGAGGTGTTTGTTGCAGGTGACACACAGAGCTTGTGAGACGAAGCGCGGCTTATCCGGACTGCTGATCTTTTAAGTGTGCAAGATCAAGCTCCATGTGTCACCTGCAACAAATGCATCACATTCAAAGGGGTTCATACTTGAATTAAGTAATCTCATTTACTTCCCTATAAACACATTCAGTCCGAGCAGCTTAGCCACACCCCTCAGCTGAAGTAGACACACAAACATTCTAAACTTTAATACTCCAGCTTTACAACAGTTCAGATGATTATTGATCTTCATGCACTTCAGAGGAAACTGTCGTTTCTTCAGAAGAAAGTCTTATTTCTTCAGAAGAGACGGCACTTAGCCGGCGTTAGAGTGGCATCATAGTGGCAACTGGATCATATATTATACAGTCGGCCCACAACTTATGAAGAGCCCTGTGTACGAAATCCCCAGGTTACGAAAACCACTTTCCTGAGTTTCCGTCCCCGAGATACAAAACAACCCCCTCTAAGGAAAAGAAATTCAAACGCGCCAATCAAAATTTCACACGACGTGCGAGTTGCTCTCTCATTGGCTGTCTCTCAACATTCCACCCCGCTGGCCTCCCAGATAGAGACAGAAGGAAGGTCTCTCTCTCTTTCTCTCTCTCTCTCTTTCACACACGCTGCGGGCCACGCCCACAAGACATGGAATTCAAAGCGCATTCCCTGCTCGACAAACTCAACTTTAACTTGATTCCTTGAGGGATCGGAATTCCAGGTGAGCTCAAATGCGCCCACATTTATTAAACATTTACTAAATTAAAACAACTTAAAAAACTAAACTAAAACCTAAGGCGTTATTCCTTCTCTCGCACGCACACGCTACGGGCCACGCCCACAAGACATGGAATTCAAAGTGGGATGTTGAGAGACAGCCAATGAGAGAGCAACTTGCGTGTCGTGTGAAATTTTGATTGGCGCGTTTGAATTTCTTTTCATAAGAGGGGGTTGTTTCGAATCGCGGGGACAGAAACTTAGGAAATGTTTTTCGTAACCCGGGTATTTCGTACACATGGGTCTTTGTAAGTTGGGGCTGACTGTAGATTAGATTAGGATGGATGGATGGATGGATGGATGGACGGCTAGATAGATAGAGTATGCTGTATAATCTTTATATTTTTTTATTCAAAAAAAATTTCAAAAAAGTGCAAAATTAAAAAGTTTTTCTTAATCATTACTACATTTTACTACATTAATACTGTATTAATGAGTAAGACTGTCTATAGAATGTGTTTGAGAAGCATATTTTAGCACATGTCATAGATACATAGGATTTTACTTCCAGTTGATCATTCGCACATGTAATATGATACAGTAAAACCTCCGCTGACGAACGCTTAAGCTCACGAACTTTTCGCCTCAAGAACATTAAATTCGCGAGCATATAGCCTCTGCTGACGAACTAGTTTTCGGCGGACGAACCAAACCACGCGGTCGAAAAGCGCCACGGTGGCGGCCACGAGAAGCTGATGCACGCTCACGCCGTCCCAGTTCGTCACCCCCTTTCTTTGAGTGCGGACGTGGTTTGTGTTTGATAGACATTTTGGACCATATTGAGTGTACTTTTGCTATTATGGGACCGAAAAAGACCCCACCACAGGTTGAGTTACCTACAGTCCTTATGGAAGGTGACTCTCCTTCCAAACAGTAACTCCCTCCCTCCTTCCTCCTCCCACTCCATTCCATCAAGCCATCAACTACCATCACAAAGGTAAATAAAACGACTTTATTATACAGTATAGTTTATTTCTTTAATTACAATACAATAGCACATTTATTATACATAAAATAAGGTATATTTTTGTGTAGTTTTAAGGCTTATTTAGTAGAAAATTATGTTTTATGGGGACCTGGGAACGGATTATTCTCATTTTATTGGTTTCTTATGGGAAATAAATGTTCGGAAGACGAACTTTTCGCCTTACACACACTTTCTGGGAACCAATTATGTTCGTGAGCTGAGGTATCACTGTACTTCTTCTTCTTCTTCTTTCGGCTGTTCCCTTCAGGGGTCGCCACAGCAAACGATCTGCCTCCATCTCTCCCTATCCTCTGCATCTTCTACTCTTACTCCAACGACCTTCATGTCCGCCTTCACCACATCTATAAATCTTCTCTTTGGTCTTCCTCTGGGCCTTTTGCCTGGTAGTTCCAACTTCAGCATCCTATTACCAATACACTCACTATCCCTCCTATGTACATGTCCAAACCATCTCAATCTAGCCTCTCTGACTTTGTCTCCAAAACATCTAACATGTGCTGTCCCTCTGATGTACTCATTTCTGATCCTATCCATCCTCGTTACTCCCAAAGAGAACCTCAACATTTTCATCTCTGCTACCTCCAACTCTGACTCCTGTCTTTTCCCCAGGGCCACTGTCTCTAAACCATACAACATTGCTGGCCTCATCACCGTCTTGTACACTTTTCCCTTCATTCTTGCCGATACTCTCCTATCACACATCACACCGGACACTTTTCTCCATCCATTCCAACCTGCCTGCATGCGCTTCTTCACCTCTTTTCCACACTCTCCATTGCTCTGGATTGTTGAGCCTAAGTACTTAAAATCCTCCACCTTCTTTATCTCTGCCCCCTGTAACCTCAAAGTTCCACTTGGGTCCTTGTTGTTCACACATATGTATTCTGTCTTATTGAGACTAACCTTCAATCCCCTCCTTTCCAGGGCATACCTCCACCTCTCTAGATTTTCTTCCACTTGTTCTCTGTTCTCACTACAGATCACGATGTCATCTGCAAACATCATAGTCCATGGAGATTCTTGTCTAACCTCGTCTGTCAGCCTGTCCATCACCATAGCAAACAAGAAGGGGCTGAGAGTTGACCCTTGATGCAGTCCCACCTCCGCCTTGAACTCTTGTGTCACACTGCCAGCACACCTCACCACTGTCTTACATCTCTCATACATGTCCTGCACCACTCTAACATACTTCTCTGCCACTCCAGACTTCCTCATGCAATACCACAGTTCTTCTCTCGGCACCCTGTCATATGCTTTCTCCAGATCCACAAAGGCACAATGCAGCTCCTTCTGACCTTCTCTGTACTTCTCTATTAACATCCTCAAAGCAAACACTGCATCTGTGGTGCTCTTTCTTGGCATGAAACCAAACTGTTGTTCACAAATGCTGACCTCTGCCCTTAGTCTTGCTTCCACTATTCTTTCCCATAGCGTCATTGTATGGCTCATCAACTTTATCCCTCTGTAGTTGCCACAACTCTGTACATCTCCCTTGTTCTTAAAAATGGGCACAAGCACACTTCTCCTCCATTCCTCTGGCATCTGCTCACTTTCTAAGACCTTGTTGAATATTCTTGTCAGAAAATCTACTGCTACCCCTAGACACTTCCATACCTCAACTGGTATGTCATCAGGGCCAACTGCCTTTCCACTCTTCATCCTCTTCAATGCCCTCCTCACGTCTCCCTTACTAATCTTTGCTACTTCCTGGTCCTCCACGGTCACCCCTTTTACTCTTTTTTTCTCTCTCATTTTCCTCATTCATCAGCTCTTCAAAGTACTCTTTCCATCTTCCCAGCACACTTCTGTCATCAGTCAATACATTTCCCTCTCTGTCCTTTATCACTCTAACTTGCTGCACATCCTTCACATCTTCATTTCTCTGCTGTGCTAACCTGTATAAATCATTTTCTCCCTGCTTACTGTTCAACCTATCATACCAGTCATCATACGCCCTCTGTTTGGCCTTTGACACCGCTACCTTCGCCTTACGCTGTGTCTCCCTGTACTCCTGTTTACTCTCTTCGGTCCTCTCAATGTCCTACTTCTTCTTGGCTAACCTCTTCATTTGTACACACTCCTGCACTTCCCCATTCCACCACCAAGTTTCCTTGTCTACTTTCCTTCCAGAGGACACACCAAGTATTCTCCTACCGGTCTCCCTGATCACATTGGCTGTGGTTGTCCAGTCATCTGGAAGCACTTCCTGACTACCCAAAGCCTGTTTCAACTCCTCCTTGAAGAAAACACGACACTCTTCCTTTTTCAGCTTCCACCACTTTGTCTTCTGCTCTGCCTTTGCCTTTTTCAGCTTCCTCACCATCAGTGTCATCCTGCACACCACCATCCTATGCTGTTTGGCAACACTCTCACCCACTACTACTTTGCAGTCACTGACTTCGTTCAAATTACATCGCCTACACAAGATGTAGTCTACCTGTGTGCTCTTACCTCCGCTTTCATAAGTCACCCTATGCTCCTGTTTCTTCTTGAAGAAAGTATTCACCACAGCCATTTCCATCCTTTTTGCAAAATCGATCAACATCTGTCCTTCTGTGTTCCTGTCTTGGATACCAAACCTGCCCATCACTTCTTTGTCCCCTCTGTTGCCTGCACCAACATGTCCATTGAAGTCTGCTCCAATGATCACTCTTTCACCTCTGGGGTTACTCTGCATCACTTCATCTAACTCACTCCAGAATCTCTCCTTCTCTTCTAGCTCCCATCCTGTCTGTGGGGCATAAGCACTAACAACATTGAACATCACACCTTCAATTTCTAACTTGAGACTCATCACTCTGTCTGACACTCTTTTCACTTTTAGAACATTCCTGACAAACTCCTCCTTCAAGATGACTCCTACTCTATCTCTCTTCCCATCCACACCGTGATAAAACAGCTTAAACCCTGCTCCTAAACTTCTAGCCTTGCTACCTTTCCACCTGGTTTCCTGAACACACAGTATGTCCACCTTCCTCCTCTGCATCATGTCAGCCAGCTCCGTATCTTTTCCTTGCATAGTTCCAACATTCAAAGTCCCTACTCTCAGTCATAGGCTCACGCATTTCCTCTTCTCTCTCTGCCTACGGACACGCCTCCCGCCTCTCCTTCCTCGACGTCTTCGACCATCAGTAGTCCAATTTCCATCTGCACCCTGTTGGTTGACAGCACTGATGGCGGTCGTTGTTAAGGTAATATGATACATGGGGTTTTATTTCTGGGTATAGAACTTGCGGATTATCTTCATTCGCTGGAGGGGCCGGAACCAAACCTCCGCGAATATCGAGGGCCTACTGTATTACATTATATTATCTTATATTACATTACATCATATTATATCATATTTCCAACCCATATTTTTTATTCTATAGTTTTTCAGGAGTGAAAAGCAAGTGATTAGTTCATTATCAACCCTGAAGACTTCATCGCCGACAATAATTCTCTGGTTATCTGCATATCACACATATTTGGTTCAAGTCATGAAGCCTGAAGTTTAGTGACATCTCAAAATGTGCTTATGTGTAGCTCTGTCCCCGAGTCAGTGCTGACCTGAGCCTCCTCCTGCTGTTTCTTGAGCTGCTCCAACATGGCTTTAAATTCCTCCTCTTTTTGCTGTGCCTCTTCGATGGTGGCCTGGTTCTGTTCCTCATAGGCCATGGCCACCACAGCCAGGATCAGGTTCACCAAGTAAAAGGAACCCACAAAGATGACCAACACAAAGAAGATCATGTACGTCTTTCCTGCAGCTCGAAGCGTCTAAAGAAGGAGGTCAGTAAGATGGGGAGAAAGTATTTAACAACAAACACAGAAAACAATGTGACTCAGTAACATCCGTAATCCCGGACTGTAACCAAGTACCAGCACAGGTTCAGTTCTGGTACTGAAGGCAATAACAACACAACATCAGTTTTCTCTGAATGATATTAAATTAAGTTATAAATAAAGTTTTTTATATATGAAATATTTACATGGAGCACTTCAGAAACTACAAAAATTACCAAATAAGGGCATGTGGGTGGGGCAAGAAACAGGTGACTGGTACGTTAATTACAACAGAATTAAATGTTTTTTAATGTTCAGTATAGTACAGCATTATTCAGGAGGCAGTGACTATCTTCGCTAAACTCATTCTGCTAAATTGAAATGAAAATTATGACTAAAAATCGAATAATTTAACAATTATTTACTGATTTTAAATAAAAAATTTACCTGAGATTAATTACATTAACTTGACTTTTCATGTAGAACTATCACAGAAGCACGTGCACGCACACAAATAATAAAACATCCACACACACACAAATAAGAAAACACACACACACACACACACACACAAAAACAAACACAGGCACACACACAAAAACAAACAAACAAACACACACAAAAACAAACAAAACACATACACACAAACCCACACAAAAGCAAACACACACACACACACACACACACAACATGCACCAAATAAACATATATGCACACAAACATATACACACACGCACACATAAAAAAAACATACACAGCAAATGCACACAAACAAACACCCACACACAAACACACAACCACACAAACAAACACACAAACAAATACCTACACACAAGCACACACAAACACACACAAACAAACAAATACACAAACAAATACTCAAACACAAACTTCAAAAAACAAAACAGCAAATTAAACAGGAAAAGCCAAAAGGAAATCTCCGCATGTGTGTGTGTGTGTGTGTGTGTGTGTGTGTGTGTATGGTTTCAGGACTGAACGTGAGGGTTTGTGGTTCGATGTCTTGGTCAGTTGAAAACTTGATGACGACCCCAACTCAAAAAAAAAAACAACAACTAGAATTATAATAATCTGAACATGCAGCATTTGGGAAGAACACTATCACAGCTGCACAGCTCAACTCTGAACACCACCAGCTTTCCTCACATCATAACTGTGAGTGTGACCCTAAAACCTTCTCTGTTGGTAAACCCTGAAGGAGACCGGGTGAGTCGTGAGCACATACCAGCTGGTACAGATTTTCCCAGAAGTCCTGCGTCATGAGTCGGAAGAGCGCGAGAAACGCCCAACCAAACGAGTCAAAGCTAGTGTACCCGTAGTTAGGGTTACGGCCTGCTTTCATACATGTGTAACCCTCCGGACATCGTCTTCACACACACACACACACACACACACACAGACAGACAGACAGACAGAGAGAGAGAGAGTGAGAGAGTATTATGGCTCAGGGGTTTAAGCCGTAAAACAATTCTGATATAATAAACTGATATGTTAAATTCAATAAATAGTAATAAAATTCACTATTGTCTTTGTGGATAATTCAAGGTAGGCGGACTTTTGCTTCGGTCGCCAAAGAGATGCCACAGCCAATCATTATACAACATGATACCAGGATACTTTCATAATATACATTCAAATATAAATATAAATAAATCAAATATGAATAATATAAATATATCAAGATATAAATAAATTTATACATACATACATACATACATACACATATACATACATACATACATACACATATATATACATACATACATACATATACATACATATACATACATATATATATATATATATATATATATATATATATACACACTAGTCCTTCTCAAAAAAGTAGCATATTGTGAGAAAGTTCATTATTTTCTGTAATATACTGATAAACAATAGATTTTCATATATTTTAGATTCATTACACACAACGGAAGTAGTTCAAACCTTTTATTGTTTTAATATTGATCATTTTGGCAAAAAGAGAAAAACCAAAAATCCCTATCTCAAAAAATTAGCATATTTCATCAACTAATAAAAAAAAAGTGTTTTTAATACAAAAAAGTCAACCTTCAAATAATTATGTTCAGTTATGCACTCAATACTTGGTTGGGAATCCTTTTGCAGAAATGACTGCTTCAATGCGGGCGTGGCATGGAGGCAATCGGCCTGTGGCACTGCTGAGGTGTTACGGAGGCCCAGGATGCTTCGATAGCGGCCTTAAGCTCATCCACAGTGTTGGGTCTGGTGTCTCTCAACTTTCTCTTCACAGTATCCCACAGATTCTCTATGGGCTTCAGGTCAGGAGAGTTGGCAGGCCAATTGAGCCCAGTAATACCATGGTCAGTAAACCATTTAGCAGTGGTTTTGGCACTGTGAGCAGGTGCCAGGTCGTGCTGAAAAATGAAATCTTCATCTCCATAAAGCTTTTCAGCAGATGGAAGCATGAAGTGCTCCAAAATCTCCTGATAGCTAGCTGCATTGACCCTGCCCTTGATAAAACACAGTGGACCAACACCAGCAGCTGACATGGCACCCCAGACCATCACTGACTGTGGGTACTTGACACTGGACTTCAGGCATTTTGGCATTTCCTTCTCCCCAGTCTTCCTCCAGACTCTGGCACCGCGATTTCCGAATGACATGCAAAATTTGCTTTCATCCGAAAAAACTACTTTGGACCACTGAGCAACAGTCCAGTGCTGCTTCTCTGTAGCCCAGGTCAGCCGCTTCTGCCGCTGTTTCTGGTTCAAAAGTGGCTTGACCTGGGGAATGTGGCATCTGTAGCCCAGTTCACTGCTTCCACAGGTCCCCCAAGGTCTGGAATCGGCCCTTCTCCACAATCTTCCTCAGGGTCCGGTCACCTCTTCTGGTTGTGCAGCGTTTTCTGCCACACTTTTCCTTCCCACAGACGTCCCACTGAGGTGGCTTGATCGAGCACTCTGGGAACAGCCTATTCGCTCAGTGATTTCTTTCTGTGTCTTACCCTCTTGCTTGAGGGTGTCAATGATGTCCTTCTGGACAGCAGTCAGGTCGGCAGTCTTACCCATGATTGTGGTTTTGAGTAATGAACCAGGCTGGGAGTTTTTAAAAGCCTCAGGAATCTTTTGCAGGTGTTTAGAGTTAATTGGTTGATTCAGATGATTAGGTTAATAGCTCGTTTAGACTACCTGAACATGATATGCTAATTTTTTGAGATAGGAATTTTGGGTTTTCATGAGCTGTATGCCAAAATAATGAGGATTAAAACAATAAAAGACCTGAAATATTTCAGTTGGTGTGCAATGAATCTAAAATATATGAAAGTGTAATTTTTATCAGTACATTACAGAAAATAATGAACTTTATCACAATATGCTAATTTTTTTGAGAAGGACTCGTATATATACACACACAGTAGGCCCTTGACTATTCACGGTTTTGCACTCACGGTTTGAGTATTCGCGGACTGCCGAGCAACTCACACGTGATTAAAATTCAGCCAATGGCTGTCCTCCTTCCTGCTGATAGGTTGAGATGATGTAACACCCTTTTTTCCCTCATTCGCGCACAAGTTGGCAATGAGCCTTTTTTTAGTGTGTTTTAATTACCAGTTAAGTTCTATGATGTCACTCAAACGCCTGCTTAAGCACCAGAAAAAGGTAATGAGGTTGGATGTCTCTTCTGAAGAAATAAAACTTTCTCTGGAAGAAACGATAGTTTCCTCTGAAGTCACGTCATTGCTGAAGAGGAATAACTGAACTGTTGTAAAACACTCCACTATTAAAGTCTTTTTTAGTTATTATTCCAGTACATGACCTAAGGTAATGTTTAAAATGATTGTGTGTTATATTCTATTTACTGTGGTGTAGCATGTTTCTCATTTTGTTTTGTTTATCCAATTTATTACATTTCTTTTTCTTTTGTGTCTTTTCTGTTATGGTCTGTGTTTTGGGGGACTTTGATTTTGGCGCTGTGCCTCTAACTGTTTACTTTCCTTCGGCTGAGGGGTGTAGCTGAGCTGCTCAGTGTTTCTTCGAAGTCATTGCACACACCTGTATTCACTATTCTCATTTACTCCCAATAAACAAAAGCACGCTCACCTCTGTGCCAGAGGACTAACTCACATCAACAATACCGCTTTTTTGGTTTGTAACGCTCTCTAACTCTCTCACTCTAAAATTCTGTTTTGTAGTACTCGCTTTGGATGGGGGGGGGCGTGGCTGAGCTGCTTGGACTTAATGTAGTTAATACCTGAATTCAGTCATCTCATGCCTAATGCAATACAGTACGTTCCTCTCGTGGGAATTTTTGAAAACTACAGTTCTGTATGTTTTTCGGCGGATACTTTGAAAGGTGTTTTTATACGTATGCTGTATAATGTTTATATTTTATCATCAATAAATATAACAGGAAAAATTGAAAAGTTTTTCTTAATCATTACTACATTTTACTATATTAATACTGTATTAATGAGTAAGACTGCCTATAGAATGTGTTTAAGAAGAATATTTTTGCGCATGTAATAGATACATAGTATTTTACGTCCGGCTGCTGATTCGCATATGTGACGTGACACATGGGATTTCACTTCCGGGTACAGAACTCGGGGATTATCTCGATTCGCGGAAAGGCCCGGAACCGAACCCCCACGAATGTCAAGGGCCGACTGCATATATACAGTCATCCCTTGCCACTTCGCAATTTGAGCATCGCGGTCTTGGTACATCTCAGTATTTTAATAAAAAAAAATAAATATACATAAAAAATTCAAAATTCGCACTGAAACTCACATGTAAGCAAGCGGAAGGCAGGGACCCAAAGCAGGCTACGTCCATTGTTTCCAAACGACAGACTGAAGTGCCACTCCTCCCCAGTTCAGGCAGGGACCGCCCACTCAACTCAATCTCGCAAGCTGATTGGCTTAGATGTGTGATGCTGTTGCCTTCCACCCACTCAACTCAATCTCGCAAGCTGATTGGCTTAGACGCGTGATGCTGTTGCCTTCCGCCCACTCAAGTCAATCTCGCAATCTGATTAGCTTCGACGCGTGACGCTGTTGCCTCGCACATTCCCGCGGGATTTTTTGTGATTTTGTGATCTTAATGTGTTTGTGAACGTCCTGCACCACGGAGAAGAGCTACAGTATTGTCAGAGGTGAGTACAGTACTTAAAGTATTTATATATAAATTCTATTTAAATATTAATACAATGCAGTATTTATATATAAGTGTGTAACGTTTAATATACAGTTCGTGATATTGTATCGACACAAAAACATATAGATATAGATATACATGGTAGAAATGGGGGGGGCGTTCCTACTTCGCGGTTTTTCGAATATCGCGGCCAGGTCTGGTCTACATTATCCGTGATATTAAAGGGTTGACTATATATATATATATATATATATATATATATATATATATATATATATATATATATATGTGTGCGTGCGTGTGGGTCTGTCTGTGTGTGTATATATTTATCATATTATCTAAACATCTGTTGACACAGTCACATTATGGGGACTTGTCATTCTCATGAGGACAAAATTCCTCCCCATCACGTAATTAAAGTAATAAAACGTTTAAGGTAAGGATTCGAATGTCGTCATCAGGGTTTGGCTTAAAGGCCCGAAAACTAATGAATGTCTGCACATTGTTCCCTGAAGTTATGGGAACTAGACTGTGTGTGTCTGTGCAATTGAGAACTCACCCAGAATCAGAGCTGTTTCCACACAGTAACGCGTCTCCGCCCGTTGGCAGGAAATAGAAATTTGCTGAGACAGGAAAAAAAATTAGAAATTTAAATGATAATATATCTCAGTGTTAACACACACACACACAGAAAAATTTACTCACTATCATTCATGATGTATTCCTCAAAGTCGAATCCTACACTCCCATTGGATATATAAGTGATGGTGTCATTGCTGAGTGGCCAGAACACACATTTCTGCCGCAGGTTCCCCATGAAGAGCTGCAGGCCAATGAGAGCAAACACGCTGAGACAAAACACCGTCAGGATCATCACATCAGACAGCTTCTTCACGGACTGGATCAGAGCACCCACGATGGTCTTCAGCCCTGAAACGCACACATACACACACACACACACACAAAAT
Source organism: Plotosus lineatus (assembly GCA_024760905.1). NCBI lineage: Eukaryota > Metazoa > Chordata > Actinopteri > Siluriformes > Plotosidae > Plotosus > Plotosus lineatus. Next base: position 1,159,295 of record CM045741.1, read on the forward strand.
GTACCAGTGCATACACCTAAACACACATTTCACATAAAAACCTACAATAAACTTCATAAGCCTGAAAAAACGTGTCATAAATGTGCCTTAACCATGTTACGTACTGATTCCTTCCATGGCATGAATGTTTTCTTCATAGCTGTCACCTACATCAAACACTGTCAGCTGTATTAGACATTGGTCCCTCCATTTAACACTGTCACCTCTGTCAAACATCACTCCATCAAACATCACCTCCAATAAACATTGTTACTTCTGTCAAATAGAGTCACCTACATCAATTGCACAGCTATTAAACACCGTCACCTTTGTCAAACATCATCACCCCAAACACATCCATCTTGATCAAACAATACCACCTCCATTAAAACACTGTCACTTCTGTCAAATAGAGCCACGAAGCACAATGTCACCTCCATTACCACCCCTCCCACTGTGTGTGTGTGTGTGTGTGTGTGTGTGTGTGTGTGTGTGTGTGTAGGTCTATCTTTCTTCATACTATGTGCCTGTTGTGAAGAGGCAGCCTGTGACTACAAGGGCTGTTAGGAGATGGTCAGAGGAGGCCTTGGAGGAACTACAGGTCTGCTTTGAAGTGACAGGCTGGCAAGCATTGTGCAAGCCCCACAAGTTATGACATTAATGGGCTTACTGAGTGTATTTCACAAAACATACATTTCTCCAACGATGCCATTGTTCCAGTTCAGGTGTTGTTGTTTTTTGTTACCCAAATAACAAACAGTGGGTGACTAAAGACATCAAAAGCCCTCTTCAGCCACAAGAAGAGGGCATTCAGGGATGTCAACGGAGAGGTGAGAATGATCCAAAGTTCACTGAGAGTCAAGATCTAAGAGGCAAATGACAATTACTGGAGAAAACTGGAGTGAAAACTCCAGCAGAACAAAATGAGAAAGCTTTGGAGTGGTTTGAAGACCATCAATGGGTTCAGGCCATCCATCAGCAGAGGAGCTGAAGGCAGTGAGGACAAGGTCAATGAGCTGAATATGTTCAACAGATTGAGTACTACTGCAGAGCCCCCCCACCCCCCCCCACCCCCACCACCACCCGTCTGCCATACCACTCTCTCCTTCCTTCCCCTCACTGCACCCCGCCTCCTAGAATAGACCTCACACCACTCTTCCACCTGTCAACTTCATGTACAACCAGGTCGAGAAACAAACGAACGGCTCCACTCATACAAGACAGCAGGACCGGGCCGAGGTTGAGCCCCATGTCCTTAAAGACTGTACCCCTCCCGCACTGTGGAGTCTTACATTACATTGTCACAATGAGTCTACAGAGGTCCCAGTGTGGTGGAAGATGTCATTCCTTGTTCCTGTACTAAAAACCCCATGTCTCAGTGGCCCTCAGGATTACAGAACCATGAAACTGACTTCACATGTCATGAAGACCCTCGACAGACTAATACTGGATCAACTCCGACCCATAGTTAGATAACATATGGACCCCCTTAATTTCACCTAAAACCTCATCTCGGAGTTGAAGAAGCTGTCATATACCTGCCTAATCGTGCCTACACCCACCTGGATCAGCCAGTGAAAACTGAGAGGGTCATGGTTTTTTACTTTTCCAGTGCATTCAACATCAACAGGCCAACCCTCTTGGGTGAGAAGCTGACATCAATGCAGGTGGATGCCTGTCTTGTGTTCTTGATTGTGGAAGACCTGACTGGAAGACCACAGTATGTACGCCTGCAGCACTGAGTGTCGCACATGGTAGTCAGCAACACTGGAGCACCAGAAGGGACTGTCCTCTCTTCTGTCCTCTTCACGCTCTACGCAATAGACTCCAGCTATTGTACATAGACCTGCCATCTTACAAAGTTTTCTGATGACCCTGCTGTAGTCGGCTGTATCAGTGGAAGTTATAAGACAGAGTATCAGGCTGCGGTGGATTCCTTCATCACATGGTGTGGAGGCTGAGTGACTAATGTGATAAGTAACTAAGCCGAAGGTCAGCGGTTCAATCCCCACCGTCACCACATGTAAATGCATTAAAATTAAAACCCGAATTGTATAAAAATGATACTTGTAAGTCGTTCTGGATAAGCGAGTCTGCCAAACACTGTAAATGTCAATGGTGAGAGCAGAATCATCTGCAGCTTAATGTGACAAAGACCAAGGTTTGTATTTTAGGATCCAAAACGCCAACAACCCATTTCTATCCAAGGCATCAACGTGGAAATGGTGGAGGATTACAGATACTGTACCTTGGTGTTCATATTGACAAAGTGGACCGGGTTAAGGACAGTACCGCACTTAACAAGATGGACCAGAGCCATCTGTATTTTTTTAAGGAGGTTCAGATGGTTTAACATGTCAAACACTACGCAGGGTGCTCTATGAGTCTGTTGTAGCCAGCGCTGTCCTCTATACTGTTGCATGTGGGGGCAGCAGGCTGAGGGTCGCAGACATGAACAGACTTTAGATGAACAAGACTTTATTTATTCCTCAGGAAATTTTTTTATGAGAATGAGATAAAAATAAAGTCTTTGTTTCTGATTGAACACCGTCACCCCATTCAACACCATCACTTCTGTCAAACACTGTCGGCTCCATTAAGCAATGTCACCTCTGTTAAATGTCACCACCCCTTCAAACATCACTTGTCAAACACACCCAGCTCCATCAAACACCATCACCTCTGTCAAATCAGGTCGCCTACATCAAAAACAAGGTCACCTCTGTCAAACACAGTCACCTCCGTCACCAGTGATTTGCTCATAATGGATTTGAAATATAAACTTCAAAATAAAATGTATAAAAGAAATAATCATCGTCTATAATTGTGAACGTTTTGTATCCACCCCGTCGTGGCACATTCATGACACTTAACTGCTAACGCTAATGCTAACGTCACCCTTATTTTTAACTGCTTTGTTTCATTATGAGTAAACAGTGAGTTTCTTATATAATCTGAATTTAGATTTAAAACACATCAACACAGACTCACTCTTCTTTCTTTACTACAAATCTTCCTTCTCTCTCCACACACACACACACACACACACACACACACACACACACACACACAGTAAACATTCAGGATTGGAAACTTTTCTCATCCTGATAGTTTCACACCAAAATAAACCCTCAAGTGTCTCCTCACGGCTCACACACCGCTCAATCGGGTTTAAAACTGAACATCCGGTCGATATCTGAGTGAAGTGACAAACCCATCACCTCACAATCAGGTGTAGGGCATCCGTGGGAGCCAATTGGCCGAGCTCTCACGAGAGGGAGACGGCATATGCTCACTTCCCTGTAACTCACAGCGAATGCCAGCCAATCACGGGCATCTGAGAGCTCATTCGTATCAGAGGGCAGATAGCGCTTTACCTCCAAGTGTGTTAGACGGGCCCCCAAAATATGCACACGCAGCACTTCGACTAGTGTCGCATGTCACGAAGGGGTCCTACGCATGCTTTTGCCCCTCCCTGGTTGATTGTGGTCATGTGATAGGGAAAGTAATATCTGATTGGTGGGAATTGGATACGAACAAATTAGGGAGGAAAAAGGGAAAAATCCCCCCAAAAAATGAAAATAAAAAAATAAGATTCTTCTGGTTGCTTTTGATCAGTCTGTATACATTTTTTTTAGGAATCAGTATAATCACATGACCTACTGCTGATCAGCATAAGCCGTGATTATACTTTTTATATTCTGTGATAGAAATTCAGTAAAAATCACAATAATTAAATGAATTAATTAAAAAATATTTTTACGTTTCTGATTCAAAAAAACCTTCCCTTTTCAGAATCCTGAAAGATTTTCTTTTAAAATGTGCATGTGTGTGTGTGTGTGTGTATTTACAAGTGTGCATGTGCGAGTGTGTAGATGCCTATGTGTGTGTGCATGCCTGTGTATGTGCATGTATGTGTGTCTGTGAGTATATGTGCAGTGTGTGTATGTATGTGCGTGTGTGCACATATGTATGTGTGTGTGTATATCCACGAGTCTGCATATGTGCACGTGTGTGAGCGTGTATGCATGTGTATATATACACATATACTTGCATATTTTTACGTTGCCTAATTCATATTGGCCCCACTGTATATATATGTATATACATTGTACATACTTGTATATGTATGTATATATATATATATATATATATATATATATATATATATATATATATATATATATATATACATACACACACACACACATATATATATATATATATATATACACACACACACATATATTTATATATATATATATATATATATATATATATATATATACATACACACACACACATACATACATACAAGTCCTTCTCAAAAACTTAGCATATTGTGATGTTCATTATTTTCTGTAATGTACTGATAAAAATTAAACTTTCATATATTTTAGATTCATTGCACACCAACTGAAATATCTCAGGTGTTTTATTGTTTTATTACTGATGATTTTGGCATACAGCTCATGAAAACCCAAAATCCCCATCTCAAAAAATTAGCATATTTCATTCGACCAATAAATAAAAAAAAAGTGTTTTTAATACAAAAAAAGTCAACCTTCAAATAACATAAGTTCAGTTCTGCACTCAATACTTGGTCGGGAATCCTTTTGCAGAAATGACTGCTTCAATGCGGGCGTGGCATGGAGCCGATCAGCCTGTGGCACTGCTGAGGTGTTACGGAGGCCCAGGATGCTTCGATAGCGGCCTTAAGCTCATCCACAGTGTTGGGTCTGGTGTCTCTCAACTTTCTCTTCACAATATCCCACAGATTCTCTATGGGCTTCAGGTCAGGAGAGTTGGCAGGCCAATTGAGCCCAGTAATACCATGGTCAGTAAACCATTTAGCAGTGGTTTTGGCACTGTGAGCAGGTGCCAGGTCGTGCTGAAAAATGAAATCTTCATCTCCATAAAGCGTTTCAGCAGATGGAAGCATGAAGTGCTCCAAAATCTCCTGATAGCTAGCTGCATTGACCCCGCCCTTGATAAAACACAGTGGACCAACACCAGCAGCTGACATGGCACCCCAGACCATCACTGACTGTGGGTACTTGACATTGGACTTCAGGCATTTTGGCATTTCCTTGTCCCCAGTCTTCCTCCAGACTCTGGCACCTTGATTTCCGAATGACATGCAAAATTTGCTTTCATCCGAAAAAAGTACTTCTCTGTAGCCCAGGTCAGCCACTTCTGCCGCTGTTTCTGGTTCAAAAGTGGCTTGACCTGGGGAATGTGGCACCTGTAGCCCAGTCCACTGCTTCCACAGGTCCCCCAAGGTCTGGAATCGGCCCTTCTCCACAATCTTCCTCAGGGTCCGGTCACCTCTTCTGGTTGTGCAGCGTTTTCTGGCACACTTTTCTTTCCCACAGACGTCCCACTGAGGTGGCTTGATAGAGCACTCTGGGAACAGCCTATTCGCTCAGAGATTTCTTTCTGTGTCTTACCCTCTTGCTTGAGGGTGTCAATGATGGCCTTCTGGACAGCAGTCAGGTTGGCAGTCTTACCCATGATTGTGGTTTTGAGGAATGAACCAGGCTGGGAGTTTTTAAAAGCCTCAGGAATCTTTTGCAGGTGTTTAGAGTTAATTGGTTGATTTAGATGATTAGGTTAATAGCTCATTAGAGTATCTTTTCATGATATGCTAATTTTTTGAGATAGGAATTTTTGGTTTTCATGAGCTGTATGCCAAAATCATCAGTATTACAACAATAAAAGACCTAC
>CM045741.1:1167500-1180000 GCA_024760905.1 Plotosus lineatus
TTGTAGACAAAGGCTAAAGGAGTAAACCCTGAAAGAAAATCTGGAGTGTAGCCCCTAAGGTGGTTGACTGGCAACTCCTGCATCCTGACCCATCCCCAGTTGTCTTGACCCTGTAATGCCACTGGATGCTGATGGTTTTTGGATGAGAGAGTGAGGTCGATGCTGCGCAACTCTTCATTCACTTTAAACAAAGTCATCGTGCAATTTCATCCATCATCCACTACCCTCATCCCCCAAGTCCTGCGGTGACAGGCAAGCAGCGAAGTGACAGGTGTGGGTACACTGGCAGTCGTAGTTGCAAACCTGCACACAGGCGGCTCAGGCCATAGGGACGCTATCTTGGGAAAGGAGCAGCTGTAGATTTCGGCAGCCATCGAGCGTCTGAACAGCCCTTTTTAGGAATGCACTGCTCACCTCCATGCTTGAGGAAGGGGCTAGAAAAAGTGCCCTAAACATTTCCTGCTCCATATTACCCTGGCTAGCTTACCGCAGCTGGTGGGGATCCTGTTCATGCGCTCAAGAAAAAAAGCAATAAAAACTAAGATCCACAGTCTGATCATTGCCACTTGGAATGTGCATACGCTTCTTGACAGGAACAACAATGAAAGACCCCAGAGATGGACTGCACTCATAGCAAGTGAACTCTCCCGATACAACATCAACATTGCTGCCCTTAGTGAGACCAGGCTAGCAGGCGAGGGACAACTCTGTGAAGTAGGCACAGGCTGTACCTTCTTTTGGAGTGGACGAGAGCCTGAAGAGAGAGGAGAGGCTGGAGTGGGTTATGCACCTGCCAACAAGCTGGCTGGATCCCCCAAAGGAGTGAACGATCAGCTCATGACAACGAGACTGCCCCTTTCACACGGGAAGAAGTTCGCTACTCTTGTCAGCGCTTATGCTCCCACCAGGACAAATTTTACGAAGACTTAACGCAAGAGTAGGCTGTGACAGCACCACCTGGGAAGGCGTAATCGGAAAGCATGGAGTAGGAAACTGCAACAGTAATGGTCTACTACTTCTCCAGACCTGCGTCGAACATGACCTGCTAATTACAAACACGACCTTCCAATTCCCAACCCGCAACAAGAGATCATGGATTCATCCTCATTCTAAGCATTGGCATCTCATCGATTATGTCATCATAAGGAAGAAGGATCGACGTGATGCCCGTATCACAAAGGCCATGTGCGTAGATCACCGCCTTATCGTCTCAAAACTCTGGCTACGAATCCAACCAAAAAGATGGCCGCAAGGCATGAAAGCACCAAAACGCCTGAATGTCAACAGTCTGAAGATCAACACCATCAAGCAGTCATTTGCTACAATGCTGGAAGAACGCCTAGAACCCATAGTGCTGGACAACCATGATGTGGAAGCAGCATGGGGTACACTTCGTGAGATAGTCTACAACACAGCCATGGAGTGCCTCGGGCCTACCTCCAGACGGCACAAAGACTGGTTTGATGAAAACTGTTTTGAGATCACACAGTTACTGGAAGACAAGCGCCATGCCTACAAAGCACACCTTGACCTACACTCAAAAGCAAAGAAAGATGCACTGAAAAACATTCGCAGCACCATCCAGCTAAAGCTGCGTCAGATGCAAGACTCCTGGCTCAGCGACAAAGCCAATGAAATTCAAGGATATGCAGACAGGAGAGACAAGAACTTCTATAGCAGCCTCAAAGAACCTACCATTTCTAGGTCACCAACTCTTCTCAGTGCAGATGGATCTACTCTCATAAATAACAAAGACAAGATCCTTGAGAGATGGGCTGAACATTTTGAGAGTGTACTAAATCGTCCTTCCACCATCAATGATGAGGCTATCAATCATCTCCCACAAGTTCCAGTAAATGAGACAATGGATGCCTCGCCAACTTCTGAGGAGATCCAGAAAGCAACCTGTCTGTTGTCCAGCGGTAAGGCATCTGGTGCAGACTCAATTCCAGCTGAGGTCTATACGGAGGGCGGCAGAGCATTTGTTGAAAAACTCCAACTATTCCTAGTCATATGGCAGCATGAGACACTTCCACAAGACTTTAAGGATGTCTCCATTATACACCTTTACAAGAACAAAGGTAATCGTCAGGCCTGTGACAACCATCAAGGAATATCCCTGCTGTCCATTGCAGGAAAGGTCCTGGCCAGAGTGTTGCTGAATCGGCTCATAGCCCATCTTGAACAAGGTCTCCTTCCAGAGAGTCAGTGTGGTTTCCGAAAAGATCATGGGACTAACGACATGGTGTTTGCTGCCAGGCAGCTCCAAGAGAAGTGTCAGGAACAGAACACAGACCTTTATTCCACCTTTGTTGATCTGACCAAGGCCGAAATATGGATGCCCAAGAAAATTAATCGCCATCATACGACAGTTCCATGATGGTATGCTGGCTCATGTACAAGACACTAGAGAGGTGTCAGAACCATTCCCAGTTCCCAATGGAGTGAAATGGGGCTATGTGCTTGCCCCCACCCTCTTCAGCCTCATGTTTCCAGAAATGCTGAGGGATGCTTTTGGAGATGTTGACATAGGCATTGGCATTAGGTACAGGTTTGATGGCTCACGTTTTAACCTCAGGAGGCTACAAGCAAAAACCAAGGTTTCAATTGATACCATCAATGACCTTCTATTTGCTGATGACTGCGCCATCAATGCGGCTTCTGAGGCAGATATGCAACACAGTGTTGAGATGTTCTCTGATGCCTGCAACAACTTTGGGTTGACAATCAGCACCGAGAAGACTGAGGTGATGTACCAACCAGCCCCAGGGAAAACCTACGTTGGACCCAACATCCTTGTCAATGGACGAAAACTGAAAGCAGTGGACAAGTATAAATACACTCTCCCGCACAGTTGTCATTGATGATGAGGTCAACATTAGACTTGCTAAAGCAAGCGCTGCCTTTGGCAGACTCCATAAGAATGTGTGGGATAGAAGAGGCATCACCACAGAAACAAAGATCAAGGTCTACAAAGCGGTAGTGATCACCACCCTGCTCTATGGCTGTAAGACTTGGATGGTCTACCAACGTCATGCCAAGAAGCTAATTCGTTTCCACACCACCTGCCTAAGAAAATTGCTTGGCATAAAGTGGCAAGACAAGATCCCAGACACAGAGGTGCTCACCCGAGCAAACCTTCCCAGCATCTATACCAGGGGTGTCAAACTCGTGCCACAAATTGCCATGTGGCTGCATTTTTTTGTTTCAACCAAGAAGCAGCACACCTGACTTGGCTCATTGAATTAACTGATTTGAGTCTTCAGGCAGTTGATTGGTCAATCTTTGTGCTCTGTACAGAGGCTGACCAATCAACTGCCTGAAGACTCAATTCACTTGATTAAATGAGCCAAGTCAGGTGTGCTGCTTCTTGGTTGAAACAAAAAAATGCAGCCACATGGCCCTTTGTGGCACGAGTTTGACACCCCTGATATATACCATCCTGATGCAGACCCAGTTATGCTGGGCAGGCCATGTTGTTCGAATGCCTGACCATCGGCTCCCAAAGAAACTTTAGCTTGACGAACTACAGCATGGTAAACGATCCCAAGGAGGACAGAAGAAGCGCTTTAAAGACACCCTGAAAGCTTCACTGAATGCCTTTAACATCAAACACGTCTCTTGGGAGCAAGCAGCTATGGATAGAAATTCATGGAGAGCAGCTATATGCAAGGGCGCCGAGTCATACGAAACCAACAGAATTGCTACAGCTAAGAAACGCAGGCAAGACAGGAATAGCAGGTCTTCCAAGCCCCCAGCGGCAGCCATGATACCTTGCCCATACTGCACCAGAACTTTAAAAAGCGCAGATTGGACTGACAAGCCATCTTCGCACCCACAAGTAGACATTCCCAGTTCCCAGGATGATAGATGGTCCTTGTCGACTTCGACGGATAAAGAGAGAGCAGTAAGTGTGTGTATGTATGTGTGTGTGTGAGTGTTTATATGTCCCAGTGTTAGAGTGTGTATGCATGTCTGTGTACCTGTGTGTGTGTGTGCGCGTGTGTGTGTGTGTATATATATATATATATATATATATATATATATATATATATATATATATGTGTGTGTGTGTGTATATGTGCAATGTGTGTGTATGTATGAGTGTGTATGTGTATACATATGTGCATGTGCGCATGTGTGAGTGTGTATGCATGTGTGTGTACCTGTGTATGTGCATGTGTGCGTGTATATGAGTGTGTATATGTGCGTGTGTGTGTGTGTAACTGTGTGTGTGTGTGTATGTATGTATTTGTGTGTATGTGTGTGTGTGTGTGTGTCTGTGTATTTCTGTGTGTGTGTGTGTGTGTGTGTGTGTGTGTGAGCGAGAGAGAGAGCATGAAGAGACACAGAGAGTTCATGATTATTATCAGGCCAGTGATTCAGCACAATAAATATTTTGTACATAACAGTATCTTTAACACACCGTGGTGTACAAAAAGATATAAATAAATAGGCTATAAACATTACAAACATTATGTATAAAGTAAAATATAATGGTAGCGGTTTCAGAGTTTTGTTCATTATAGTTAAAATAAATTTAAGGATGTATTTTATCTATATTTCCCTCCTATATTTTTATTAACCTTTTTAATCATTTATTTTCCACTTAATCGCAGCAAGCCACTTAATCCGGGTCGCAGGGAGACTGGAGCCCATCTCAATCGGTTCTTCATGAGGGCAAGGTAAGCCTTGATCAGCTCACTAGACCATTGCAGGGCAAAATACATGCAATCATTCAAACTCACACCTTGGGGCGATTTTTTGGAACCACCAATCAGCCTACTGTCACTGTTTTAGTACTGTGAGGAAATTGAAGTACCTGGAGAAAACCCAAACACGCACGAGGTGAATATGCAAAGTCCACACAGAAACAGCCTCGCCAAGCCCAGGACTCAAACCCGGAAGACGGACATGAGGCGGACGTGTTAACCATTGCACTACTATTCCGCCTTTTTATGAATCTGTGAATAGATTGTATTGATTGAATAGATTGAAGGTGTTGCAGTGATGGCTTCGTGGTTAAATGCGATGCGTTACTGGTCTGAAGGTCAGTGGTTCAATCCCTACTATCACCACTGTTGGGCCCTTGAGCAAGGCCCTGCGTAATTGAGGGTTAAGGGCCTTTCTCAAGGGCCCAGCAGTGCTGATAGTATGGAGTGAAGCACTGACCTTCAGATCAATAACGCATCGCATTTAACCACGAAGCCATCACTGCAACACCTTCAATCTATTCAATCAATACAATTAACATTAACTGTAGTATTTTACATTAACTGTATTATTTTACATGAACTGTATTTCAAATAAAGCAAAGAGTTGATTACAAAGGTTAATGTTTATTCAGAAAACTCAATGTGATGTTTTACACTAATATAAAAATCTAATGCAGTATTGTTTGAATCATATCAGATAATTTCCGGGTGTGTTGGACAGATGTGTGTACAGTGGTGTGTAATACAGGGGAGTGTATATGGAGGGGTATGTGCAGGTGTGATTACATGGGCATGTTGTACATGCAAGTATGTATAGGGTATGTACAGAGGAGAACAGAGGGGCCAATAAGTATTGGGCAACGTAAAAATGTGCAAGTTCACCCATTTAGAAAGATAAGAGAGGTTTGTAATTTTCATCATAGGTACACATCAAGCTTGAGAGACAGAATGTAAAAAATTAAAATGGGAAGCCAATATGTATTGGGCAGCCAATGAAGGTTACTTTTAATACTTTGTAATGTCGCCTTGGTTGGCAATGACAGAGGTCAAACGGTTCCTGTAGTTCTTGACCAGGTCTACACACTTTAGTTGGTATTGTGTTCCACTCCTCTGCACAGATCTTCTCTAGAGCTGTGATGTTTGAGTCGCTTGGCAACTCGAAGTTTTAATTCCCTCCACAGGTTTTCGATTGGGTTGAGGTCTGAGACGGGCTGGGCCACTACAAAACCTTGATATGCTTTTTACGGAGCCACTCCTTGGTTTTCTTGGCTGTGTGCTTTGGATCGTTTTCATGCTGGAAGACCCAGCCATGTTTCATCTTTAATGCTCTGACTGAGGGAAGGAGGTTTTTACCCAAAATGTCACAATACATGGCCCCATTCATGTTGCCATCGGTACGGTGCAGTCTTCCTGTCCCTTTTGCAGAAAAGCATCCCCAAAGCATGATGTGTCCACCCCCAGGCTTCACAGTAGGTATGGTGTTCTTGGGATGCAACTCAGCATTCTTCTTCCTCCAAACACGGCGAGTGCTGTTTAAACCAAAAAGTTCAATTTTGGTCTCATCTGCCCACATCACATTCTCCCAATCCTCCTCTGGATCTCCAGATGGTCTTTAGCGTATTTCAGACGGGCCTTTACATGTTTTTTGTTTAGTAGGGGAACCTTTCGGGCAATGCAGGATTTCATCTCATGACGACGTGTGTTAGTTCTTGTCATCTTTGTGACGGTGGTTCCTGCCGTCTTCAAATCATTGGCCAGTTCCTGCCGTGTAGTTCTGGGCTGATTACTCACTGTTCTCAGGATCCTTTGAACCCCACGAGGTGAGATCTTGCATGGAGTGCCACTCTTAGGGAGGTTGTCAATGATGTTATACTTCCATTTTCTAATAATGTTTCCAGCTGTTGATCTTTTCTCACAAAGTTGTTTACCAATTGCAGTTTGACTCGTCCAAGCTTTGTGCAGTTGTACAATTTTATCTCTGGTGTCTTTGGGAAGCTCTCTGGTCTTGGTCATGGTGAAGACTGCAGTCTGACAGTTTGAAGGTGTCTCTTATGCATCTAATCAGTTCAAACAGGTGTCATTCATACTGTTAACGAGTGGGGGCCAAAATAATGTTTGTTTTCTGGCTGCCCAATACTTATTGGCCTCCCATTTTCACAAATAATTATTTAAAAATCATACAATGTGATTTCTTGGATTTTTTTTTTTTCGTCTCTCAAGCTTGATGTGTACCTATGATGAAAATTACAAACCTCTCTTATCTTTTTAAATGGGTGAACTTGCACATTTTTCCATTGCCCAATACTTATTGGCTCCACTGTATATGTGTGTGTGTGTGTGTGTGTGTGTGTGTGTGTGTGTGTGTGTAAGCAAGTGTGTGTGTGTGTCAGGTCAAGTTAGATATTATATTTATTATATACTTATTGGCCCCACTGTATATAGTGGCATGTGCAGGGGTGTGTACAGGGGAGTATATATATCAGTATGTGCAGGGGCTTGGATAGGAATATGTTTAGGGGTGTGTACAGGGGAGTACATAGTGGTATGTGCAAGAGTATGTACAGTCTTGTATACGGGGGAGTGTATAGCAGTATGTGCAGTGGCATGTATAGGGGTATGCATAGGACAGTTTATACAGTGGTATGAAAAAGTATCTGAACCTTTTGGAATTTCTCACATTTCTGCATAAAATCACCATCAAATGTGATCTGATCTTTGTCAGAATCACACAGATGAAAAAACAGTGTCTGCTTTAACTAAAACCACCAAAACATTTATAGGTTTTCATATTTTAATGAGAATAGCATGCAAACAATGACAGAAGGGGGAGGAATAAGTAACTGAACCATCACATTTAATATTTTGTGCCCCCCCCTTTGGCAGCAATAACTTCAACCAGACGCTTCCTGTAGCTGCAGATCAGTCTGGCACATCGATCAGGACTAATCTTGGCCCATTGTTCTTTACAAAACTGCTGTAGTTCAGTCAGATTCCTGAGATTTCTCGCATGAATCGCTGTCTTGAGGTCATGCCACAGCACCTCAATGGGATTCAAGTCTAGACTTTGACTTGGCCACTCCAGAACGTGCATTTTGTTCTTCTGAAACCATTGTGAAGTTGATTTACTTCTGTGTTTTGGATCATTGTCTTGTTGCAGAATCCATCCCCTTTTTAGCTTCAACTGTCTGACAGACGGCCTCAGGCTTTCCTGCAAAACATCCTGATAAACTTTTGAATTCATTTTTCCATTAATGATTGCAAGTTGTCCAGGCCCCGAGGCAGAAAAACAGCCTCAAACCATGATGCACCCTCCACCATGCTTCACGGTGGGGATGAGGTGTTGATGTTGGTGAGCTGTTCCATTTTTCCTCCACACATGACGTTGTGTGTTCCTCCCAAACAATTCAACTTTGGTTTCATCAGTCCACAACATATTTTGTCAAAACTTCTGTGGAGTGTCCAAGTGCCTTTTTACGAACATTAAACAAGCAGCACTTTTTTTTTAGACAGCAGTGGCTTCCTCCTTGGAGTCCTCCCATGAACACCATTCTTGGCCATTGTTTTACATATAGTTGATGTGTGCACAGAGATATTGGACTGTGCCAGTGATTTCTGTAAGTCTTCAGCAGACACTCTAGGTTTCTTTTTTACCTCTCTGAGTATTCTGTGCTGATCTCTTGGTGTCATCTTTGGTGGACGGCCACTCCTTGGGAGAGAAGCAACAGTGTCAAACTCTCTCCATTTGTAGACAACTTCTCTGACTGTCGATTGATGAACATCCAGACTTTCAGAGATGGTTTTGTATCCTTTCCCAGCTTTATACAAATCAACAATTCTTGATCGCAGGTCTTCAGACAGCTCTTTTGAGCGAGCCATGGTGCACATCAGACAATGCTTGTCATCAAGAAAATTCTTACCAGGTGTGTGTTTTATAGTGGGCAGGGCAGCTTTAAGCCACTCATCAGTGATTGGGCACACACCTGACTTAAATTGTTTGGTAAAAATTGGTTTCAAATGCTCTTTGAGTCTCCTTAGGCAAAGGGTTCAGTTACTTATTCCTCCCCCTTCTGTCATTGTTTGCATGCTATCCTCATTAAAATATGAAAACCTATAAATGTTTGGGTGATTTTAGTTAAAGCAGACACTGTTTTTTCATCTGTGTGATTTTGACAAAGATCAGATCACATTGGATGGTGATTTTATGCAGAAATGTGAGAAATTCCAAAAGGTTCAGATACTTTTTCATACCACTGTAGCAGTATATGCAGGGGCGAGTATAGGGACATGTACAGGGGTATGCTTAGGGGTGTGTCCAGAGGAGTATATAGGGGTATGTAAAGGGGTATGCACAGGAGCAGGTACGGGGGCGTGTGCAGGGGCGTGTACAGGAGAAGGTACAGGGGACTGTATAGGAGAGTGCATAGCGATATGTGCTGGGCTATGTGCTTAAGTGTGTGCAGGGGCAGGTACAGGGGCGTATACAGAGGTATGTACTGGGGCGTGTACAGAGGTGTGTATAGGGGCACGTTTAGGGGTGAATCCTCATCTCAGTCGTATAAGTAAGATTAAAGTCATTCCTGAGAAGGGCTTTGACCAGATAGCTGGATGTAACAATACACTGTTTTGTCGAAGATGATAAAACACTTGTGGATGTGATGCTGTATTATTCTGCGTACCAACTGTAACTCAGGTATGTGACTGACTGATTGTCTCCCAGGGGCAGTGGTGGCCCGGTGGTAAAGTGCTGGATTACCAACCCCAAAGTTGGGGGTTCAAGCCCCACTGTCAATGGTTGTCACTGCTGTCCCCCCAGTGCACTAACTGGGTTAATCAAAGGCTGGCAGTGTTTCTCACTGTCTGAGGTGGAGGTTCATGTAAAAGAACCATCGCTGACTCTCGTAAAGAGGAGCTCCACAGCCATCAGCATGTTTCTGCCCTGTAATGGACTGGTGAGCTGTCTGGAGTCACCCAGAGTCAGCTGAGATAGGCACCAGCCTCCCCGTGACCATAGTTAGGATTAAGTGGTTCAGAAAATGAATGAATGAAGGAATGATTGCCTCCCAATTAAACCCCTCCCACAAACTGACCGGGATATTATTCCTATATAGAACAAGGAGAAACTGAGCTGGACTGATGATGGTTCTAGTTTTATAATAATGGTTAATGAAACAAGTTCCGTTTACACAGACAATGATAAAGATGATTCTGATTTGAGCTGAAGAGTTCACAGAATAATTTTAGTAATGTACTGGGTACAAATAAAGAGAAGAAACAAATGTGCTGTATTTATATTCTGATATACATTGGTGCTGTGGAATCACCCAGCCTGAGTTCATATCAGTACACAACATGCAGCAAGACACAGACAGGCCGGGAAGGGGGGGGGTGGGGTGTGCAGGACAGGCAGAGAGGAGGAGGGGTCAACAAGCAGGTCATTTAAACGCCAAGGCTGAAGGCAGCGACATCAGTATCACCCCATCGTCATGGTAACAATGCCTTTTTAACCAATCACACATATCCAGAGAGCATCAGACCCCAGTGTGTTCACTGATGACTTTCTGTTTGACAGACACCAGATGAATGAAGGACTCAGTGTTACACTGAGAATAAATTAGTGTGTTATTGATCTGAACTTTAAAAGATAAGCTTTATTCTGTATTCCCTAAAAAGATCACAGTGAATCTCCTTTAAATATCAGCCTTACGTTCTGATGCCTCTCTCTTTACTCTCCACTCTGAGTTCTTCAAAAAAAAAAAAGAAAAGGGAGGGATTCTTAAAGTGTTTAAAGTTCTTCTGTATTAAAAACACATAACCCACGATGCAGAATTTTGAAGGAAAGCCAGTCATTTAAAAACGAATAAAAATTAAAAATAGAAAGCAGAAGTTTTAGGAGGCATCATGCAGCAGAAGTGTGTGGATTTAGGCTTGGCAGTCTTATTAAGTGTGTTTTATTATCTATAAACACTCATTACTGACGTCTGAACACATGATGCGGGCATAAACTGTCATGTTATGACATAATGAACTCCACACACGCTCACACATCTGGGGGGTGGGGGGGTGGGGGTTCCCGATCTGTTTATTTCAGTACTTTGTTGTAAAGTTTAATTTTTGGAGTGGAATTTTTTTTATAATAGCTCTAGGAATTTAAGGAAAGTTTGGAAGCTGTGATGTCAGAACCCGGAGGGATGTACCTCGTTTTGAATGCTGACGTACCAAATGCATTTTGGGTTTAATCAGGGTTTGTAAAAGGTTGCTAAACAATTCCCTAAGAGTTTTTAAGATCTCGGAGACATTTTGAAAATATGAATTTACTTTTCACAAACGGTCGTAACACAGGTCACTAAAATTTGTTTTGGTTCGCCCAGTGGTGGACAACACAATGCTGGGAATGGTTTGTACACCTTTTTTTGATACGGATAACCCTAACCCATCAGATATTCTTTTTCCTTGTCCTGTTCTGAGGGACAACTGTAGCATCAGACAAACAAGGCAATACTTCCTGAAGGTCAGCAGCACGTCCTGCTTACATTTTAGCATTTGGCAGACGCTCTTATCCAGAGTGACTTACAATTATCTTCTTTTTTTTATGCAACTGAGCAACTACAGGTTAAGGGCCTTGCTCAAGGGCCCAACAGTGGTGACAGTAGGGATTGAACCACTGACGTTCGGCTTAGTAACCCATTGCCTTACCACTAAGCCACCACTGCCTTTTCTGTCTTCCTCACACAAATTCATTTTCATATTCCTGAAGTCCTTCTTCTCAATCTGGGAGAACTCGCTCCCCTTTTTATAGAGTTGGTGGTTATTTTCACGATTCACCTGACATTCACCTGCTATTACAGTGCATTGCACAACTATTCAACCCTCCCCCCGGCAGTTTTCCTGTTTCGTTGCCTCACAACCGGGAATTAAAGTGGATTGTTGGAAGGTCTGCATCATTTCATTGACAGAACATGTGCACAATGTTAAAGATGTAATTTTTCTATTGTGAAGCAAACAACAAATAAGACAAAACAACAGAAAACTTCAGCATGAAAAACTATTCACCCCTAAAATCAGACTTTGTAGAGCCACCTTTTGTGACAATTACAGCTGCAAGTCGTTTTGGATGAGTTTCTATGAAGTTGCCACATCTTGTCACTGAGATTTTTCCCCTTTGTCAAGGCAAAACTGCTCCAGCTCCTTCATGCTGGATGGTTTCCGCTTGTGAACCGCAATCTCCGGGTCTGACCACAGATTCTCAATGGGATTGAGATCTGGGCTTTGATAGGGCCATTCCAACCCATTTAAATGTTTCCACTAAAACCACTCGAGTGTTGCTTTCGCTGTATGCTTTGGGTCATTGTCCTGCTGGAAGGTGAACCTCCGTCCCAGTCTCAGACCTCTCTGCTGTTGAACACTGCAGCTCCACCAGGGTTACCGCTGGTCTCTGTGCTGCCTCTTGGCTTAATACCCTCCTTACTCTGTCTTAGAGTGTTGGTGGGCAATCCTCTCTTGCCTCGTCTTACCATGTTCTTTCAATTTGAAGATGATGGATTTGATGGAAATCATGAAAGATTTGGAATTTTTTTTTATATATAACCCATCGCTTACTTGTACTTCTTAAAAACTCTGTCCCTGACTTGTTTCGAGATATCTTTGGTCTTCATGGTGTGATGCCCCTTGCTTCGTGGTGGGGCAGCCTCTGGGGCCTTAAAGAAAAGGTGTGTTTATACTGACAGATCATGTGCCACTTATATTGCACACAGGTGGACTTCATTTCACTAATTATGTGACTTCTGA
>CM045741.1:1182500-1200000 GCA_024760905.1 Plotosus lineatus
AAGACACCAGGTGTTCCCAGACCATCCAAGAGACCTTGTCCCTACGTCGTGTTCTTGGCTAACCCCGGGATCTCTTCCCAGTCACACATGCCTAAGAGGTATTCAGGAGGAATTTTAGGCAGATGCCCAAGTCACCTCAACTGGCTCCTCTCAACTCTGAGGAACAGCGGTTCTACTCCCAACTCCTCCCTGGCAGCTGATCTTCTCACCCTGGCTTTCCTCTGAGGCAAAGCTCCACCAGCATATTCAGCATGACGGACTGGTACAAGTTCTGCTTTACAGCAGAGGCTGCAGCAATCCCCCTGTCGATCTCCTGCTCCATCCTTCCCTCAATCGTGACCAAGACCCTGAGATACTTGAACACCTCCACTTGAGGCAGGATCTCACTCTAGGCCCACCGGGGGCATTCCACCCTTTTCTACCTGAGAACCATGGCCTCGGATTCAGAGGTGCTAATTCTCATTCTGGCCGCTTCACACTCAGCTGTGAATTGTTCCAGTGAGAGCAAATCCTGTGGTCACCACATCCGAGCCACTCAATACCTCAGTTGCACCTAGAAATTCTGTTCATAAAAATTATTAACAGAACCTGTGACAAAGGACAGCCTTGGTGTAGTCCAACCCTGACTGGGAACAAATGTGATGTGTTGTTACCAGTGAGGACCAAGCTATGACTCGAGCAATACAGAGACCAAACAGCCCATAGTGATGGATCCGGTATACCATATTCTCCCAGAGCACAACCATCAAGACAGAGGGGAACCTGGAGAATGTGTAAAGTTAGTCAAGAGTGCTACAGCCTATGAAAAAATGCATCATCATAAATAAAAACTGATCTGTAATGATATCAGCACAGATGAAAACTAGTCTGATTACAGAAGAAATAAAAGTACCGCTGTTTAGCTGAATTAAACAGCTGGAGAATCAAAATTTCTGTCTTTTATTATAGAATCAAAACAGTCACAACAGGAACTTTTTTCTATAATTCATCAGTTGATATTTGTTCTGAGAAATGAAGGATATCCCATACGATAAACTGCCAAGAACCCGAAGGTCTCATATAAAGGTGTGTACTACTCCCTTCACAAAACAGCCAAAACCGGCTCTAACAAGGATGGAGATGGAAGTCTGTGGCTCTGGTACAGAACTGAGCAACATGACAAGAACATCAGTCTCTATATTGAGAAACAGAAGTCTGACAGGTTCTCAACCAGGAACTTTGTTAAATAGTACCTACAAAACAACAGAATAAGCTTCACCTGAGCAAGCCACCCAACCCCCAACTGCTCCCCCAACTGCTCTCCATGCACTCCGATGTGTGGCAGCACACTACTCCATGTGCACGTGTGCTCACTTTGGATGATTTAAAGGCAAAGACACTAAATTCCCTTGGAGAATTAGAACAGTATAGCAAAGAGGTCACAAAGAGGAACATTTGACAAGAGCAGAACAAATGAAGCGAAGCTGGAGGAGTGTTTGGCATCATCTGTTGAACATGAAGGGGGTAATGTGATGGTTTGGGGGTGCGTTATTGGCAGTGGGAGAGCTGTACAGGGTAAAATGGGTCTTGAATAAGGAATTGTACCAGTTCATTATGCTACACAATGCAGGAATGAGTTGAAGCCACTTTCCTCCCACAATAGTACGGCGACCCAAAACACTCCACAGCAGTCAGCTGGTATTCTATCAGTAATGGAGTGACCAGAGCTGCTCCAATGACTCTGGTTATCAGAGCTCAACCCAGATGAGGTGTTCTGGGAGCAGCTGGACTGTATGGTACAAAGGAAGTGCCCATCCAACCAGTCCAACTTGTGGAAGGTGATTCAAGAAGCATGAGGTCAAATTTCTACATCTTGCCTCCACAAATTAACCACGATACTGACAAAGTTCTGTGAGGCTGAAACAGCAGCAAATGGAGGATTTTATACAAAACCAAAGAGCAAAAAACAAAATTATTTCAAGTAAAAAGTATTACCCCCCCAGTGCACTAACTGGGTTATCAAAG
The DNA here is from genome assembly GCA_024760905.1 of Plotosus lineatus. Classification (NCBI taxonomy): domain Eukaryota; kingdom Metazoa; phylum Chordata; class Actinopteri; order Siluriformes; family Plotosidae; genus Plotosus; species Plotosus lineatus. The sequence continues at coordinate 1,184,505 of CM045741.1, forward strand.
GCCGACCATGTCTCTCTCATTGTCTATGGTGTGAGGTCCACATAAAAGAACCATTGCTGACTTTCGACAAGAGTAGCTGTATACATCAACGTGTTTCTGCCCTGCGATGGCCTGGCGAGCTGTCCAGGGTGTACTGTGCCCTCGCTTGGAGTCGGCCGGAATGGGCGCCAGCTTCCTCATGACCCTAATTCAGATTAAGTGGTTCAGAAAATAAATGAATGAATAAAAAGTATTGTCCCTCTCAATGTCTTAATAATATAGTAATAAAAAAATAATTTTGCAGCTCATTTGATGGACGTACACCACCAATCAAACCTGTGTGTTTCAACTTTTGCCTGGTGTTTATGTTTATAAGAACACGGTGGTCGCCACTATACCAAAATTCACATACTGAAATCACTCACCACCAAAAATTTCAAATTATTTCAGTCCTTATTAATTTTATAAAGAGAGAACCTTAAAGAGTTATAAATGTAAATTATTTTACATGTTGTATTTAATAGTTTTAGTTTTTACCCCACAATGGCTGACAGAGGAGGAAAAATTAACTTGGTCCCAGACTTAATTCTTAAGAATCCAATTTCAAGGTGGATTTTTCCAGAAAAGCGAGACATCATAATGAGAAGTCAAGGAAGCGGAGCGAATTTACTATCAGTTTCCACCAGTAAACGCCGCTGAAAGTCCTCCCTCTCTCTGCAGTGCTACACCCTGGTATATTATGTTTTTGTATATTACTGATTGTTTGTATAACTGTAGTGTGATAGTTGTGGTAGTAAAAAGTGGATTAAGCCCGTTAAGTCCCATTGAAGGCCCAGGTACCAAATGCGCGGCCCAGCACTGGTAGAAACTGCACAGATAGCATAGATATAAGAAATGCCCTGGTCTTGGCTTTAACTGCATTCATTGTGCATAAAGCAGAGAATTAGGTGAAAGGGAAAATTCACATAAATCTGAAATCCATAAGAAACCGAATGTTTTCAAGCTGCACACACAAAAGATTCAAGTCTAAAGAACATGCAGAATAAAACAGCACCAACTAGAATAAAATACACCGCACAGAACAGAAGAACATTTACGAGAGCATGATGAAATATAATATAAGAAACAAAACACAAGATACAACGACCCTGAGGAGAAGAGAATAAATTATAAGAGATTAAATAGAATCAAATAAAATAGAACATGTCCAGCATCAGAATAGACAACTGTGGAACGTCTGCTCACTGCGAAGGTTAAAAATAAAAATATTAAAGCTAAACAAATCATATTGCACAGTTTTGTGAATGGCTGAACATTTTGACTTGATGTATACATAAAAAGCAGAAGCAGAGTTTATTATCTCAGTATCCAGTGAAAACATACAAGATTATTATATCACAGGTATTGTGTTATTGTATAGTTTTAAGTGCCAGACCCTCCTGCAGATGTAACATAAATGTGGATCTTAAAGAGGATGAGGTGGTGAATGTAGATATGGACATGAACGTGGACGTAGATGTACATGTGGATGAAGATGTGGATGTACATGTGGATGCTAATATGATTGTAAATGTTGACATAAAATGTACATGTGGATGTAGATGTTAATGCAAATGTGGACGTGGACATAGATGTCGAGGTAAATGTGCATGTAGACGTGGATGTTAATGTGGATGTAGATGTAGAAGAGGATGTGGACATGAATGTGGATGTTGATGAGGATGTGAATGTGGACGTAGATGTCGAGGTAAATGTACATATGGATGTGGATGTTGACGTGGAAGTAGACATGGCTGTTCATGCGGATGTAGATGTGGATGTCGATTATGGAATAACCTTCCAGTTAAATGTTCAGGACTCAAACACGGTCTCTGTTTTTAACACGATGCTGAAAACTTACTTGTTTAGTGGACCATTCTGTTGAAAGACTTTCATTAGGTAAAGGAGCAGATCTGAGGTCTCAGGCATAGAAAGTTCTGGTCAAACGTGATGTCGGGATGCTGTTGCTCCCCCACTCTACATGCTCACCCATGTCCATTTGACAGTGGGGTGGTTGATTTCCCCAATGCCAAAGGTGCCCTCATGGACCCACCACCTGTGGGAGGGGCTGGGGGGGGGGGGGGGTCTGGTGCAGTGTGAGTTGTGTGGCAGCTAAAGGCATGGGTTCTGTCAGACTGATCCTCAGCTAATGACTTTGACTTTTAGGACATGGAATGTCACCTCTCCGGCAAGGAAGGAGCCTGAGCTGGTGTGTGTGGGGTGGAGAGATACCGACTAGGTATAGTCAGACTCACCTCAACACATAGCTTGGGATATGGAACCACCTATGTCAAGAGGGGCTAGACCTTACACCATTCTGGAGTTGCTGATGGGGAGAGCAAGCAAGCCGCTGTGAGTATCCTTGTTCCACCATCTCGGTGCCCACACGTTAAGATTCGCCTCAGTTGACGAAAGGGTAGCTTCCCTCTGCCTTTGGGTGGGGAGACATGTCCTGACTGTTGTTTGTGCTTATGCACCAAATGACAGTTCACAGTACTTACGCTTCTTGGAGTTTTTAGGGGGTGTGTTGGAGAATGTTCCCCTGGAGGACTCCCTCGTTTTCCTAGGAGACTTCAATGGTGTGATCTGGACGGTGTGATCGGTAGGTACAGCCTATCCAGTCTGAGCCCAAATGGTGTTTCGTTGTTGGACTTCTGCGCTCGTCATGGTTTGCCCATCACAAAACATCATGTTCGAACATAAGGGTGTCTATAACTGCACTTGGCAAGAGGACACCTTTGGCTACAGTCCAATGATCGACTTTGTAGTCGTGTCACCAGACTTGTGGCCGCATGTTCTGGACACTCAAGTGAAGACAGGAGTTGAGCCGTCAAGCAATAACCACCTGGCGGTGAGGCTGTCCTCCAGACTTCAGAGGCCCAAGTGTGTAGTTATGGTTTCCTGGGAACAATTGGTGGAGTTTCCTGTCAGAGGGGCCTTTAACTCCCACCTCCAGCAGAGTTACAATCACGTCCAAAGGAGGCGGGTAATATGGAATCCGAATGGGCCATGTTTCTTGCCTCCATTATTGAGATGGCAGCCCATTGTGTTGGCTGAAAGGTCAATGATGCCTGTCATGGCAGTAACCCCCAAACCCAGTGGTGGACATCTACAATGAAGAGAGCCGTCCAGCTGAAAAAGGAGGCCTATCAGGTATTATTGGCCTGTGGGACTTCCAAGACAGCAGACAGGTATCGGCAGGCCAAACATGCTGCAGCCCAAGCTGTCGATGATCCAAAATCTCAGGCGTGGGAGGAGTTCGGTGAGGGTCTGGAAAGCGATTATCGGTTGGCCTCAAAAAGGTTCTGGACCACCCTCAGACGCCCTGGCAAGGTAAGCAGTTTTCCACAATTACTGTTTGCAGTGGAAGTGGGGAGTTGCTCACCTCGACTGGGGATGTTGTTGGGAAGTGGAAGGAATACTTCAAGGACCTCCTCAATCCCACCAACATGCCCTCCATGGAGGAGGAAGATCATGAGGGTTCGGTTGGGGGTCCGTCCATCACTGGAGCTGAGATCACTGAGGTAGTCAAAAATCTATTCGGTGGTCGAGCCCCAGGGGTAGATGAAATCCACCCTGAATATCTCAGGGCTCTAGATGTTATTGTTTGTTTTGGTTGACACGTCTCTGCAACATCGCATGGTCATCGGGGTCTGTACCTCTGAATTGCCAAACCAGGGTGGTACTCATCATTTTTAAATGGGGGGACCGAAGGGTGTGTTCCAATTATTGTGTAATCACACTCCTCAGCCTACCCGGGAAAGTCTATGCAGGGGAACTGTAGAGAAAGATCCACCGATAGTTGAACCTTAGATTCAAGAGGTGGTTCTCTTCCTGGCTGAGCTACTGTTAACCAACTCTCTACACTCTGTAGGATCCTGGAGGGGGTGATGGGAGTTTGCCCAATATGTCCACATGTATTTTGTGGATTTAGAGACAGCTTTCATCCATGTCCCTCAGGCTATCTTGTGGGGCATGCTCCAGGAGTACAGTGTACCAAACCTGTTGTTATGGGCCTTTGAGTTGCTGTATCACCAGAGCCAGAGTTTGGTCTGCACTGGTAACAAATCGGTCAAATTCGTTTCTGGTGAGGGTTGGAGTCCACCAAGGCTGTCCTCTGTCACCAATTCTGTTCATAATTTTTATGGACAAAATTTCTAGGCACAGCTGAGACGTTGAAGGGTTCTGGTTTGGTGGCTATAGGATCCCATCTCTGCTTTTAACAGATAATGTTGTCCTTTTGGCTTCATGAATCCAGGACTTCCAGCTCTCATTGGGGCAATTTGCAGCCGTGTGTGAAGCGGCTGGGATAAGAATCAGAGAAGCCAGAGAAGAGTATGAGTCTTCATTTCTATTTCCATAATTTAATAAGTGACTATCATGTAACTTTGTATTTACCAGTATTATACTATATCTATTTACTTAAATAAGCTCTTTTTCAGTGTAACTTTTTTTGTGTAACTAAGGATCCCGTTGGAAAAAAGTTTTACCAAACTTTATGGGCTATCCTTGATTTGAACTACACTTATCCGGGGTAGTTTTTATTTATTTCATTTATTTATTTATTGCATTTGTTATTCTACATTTGTATAACTAGTTGTTACCAAATTTTTATTTTATATATATATAATCTATACTTGTTCTTATCTAGTCTTATTATTTTATTTTCATATACTTTATATTTTATTTTGGTTTTCTATACTTGAATACCTCATTTTATACAAGTAATGCAAATAATTTATCAGTTTATTTATTCCTAATATATTGGTGTAAGCTTTGTACAAATAATGTTTGCTTTTTATGCTATCTAAGACACCCCAAATTATAAACTATTGTATGGTATAAATTATTATTGACTGATATATTGCACTATATGTATGAGTATTATTTGCGAATGTTGAAATTAAATAAAAATCTATCAATCAGCACCTCCAAGTCCGAGGCCATGGTTCTCAGCTGGAAAAGGGTGGAATGCACCCTCCGGGTCTGGAATGAGGTGCTGCCCCAAGTGGAGATCAACAAGTGGCTCTCGCTGCAGCCTCTGCTGTAAAGTGGAGCCTATACTGGTCCGTCGTGCTGAAAAGGGAGCTGAGCCGGAAGGCAAAGCTTTGGGTAGTGACAGAAAGAACAAGATCGTGGATACAATCTTTTCGGTCTGGAACAGAGAATTTGCAGTTAACTGTATGTTTGGGGTCGTTGTCTTGTTGCAACCCATTTCAAGGACATTCCTCTTCAGTATAAAGCAGCACAACCTCTAAGTGTTCTGATGGAGATAATTAATAATTATTCAACATATTCAATAGATAACTAGGCCCCGACACTGTAGTATGAGAAACATCCCCATATCATGTTTACACCACCAGGGTGCACTGTGTTCACAGTGCACTGTAGCTTCATTTCAGTGACTGAAGTTGTCTAGTGGGGGCACTAGACTAAAAATGAAGAATCTCACTTTTATCAGTCCAAAAAAATTTGGAAAGTAAAAATGTTTCTCTTTATTCCAGTCAATGTGCTCTTTCGTGAACTGTAACCTCTTCAGCACGTCTTTTTTTCGGCAGTCAGACTTTTTACCGATAGTTTGGCTTCACACAGGTATATTATAATTGTAACAGGACTCATGGGTAACTTTAGACATTCTCTGATCTTCCTGGAGCTGATTGGTGGCCGAGTTCTTGCCGTTTCTGCTCGTCTTCATCCATTCGAATGGTAGTTTTTTTGTCTTTCAGGCTTTTCCATTTTAAAGCACTTCGCATCATTTTATCTGAGCAGCGTCTCATTTTCTGCTTCTTTATGTTTCCTCCTCTCCAATCAACTTTTTAATCAAGGTCCGCTGTTCTTCTGAACAATTTGTGCAAAGACCCATTTTCCTCAGAATTTCAGAGAGAAATGTTTATAACTAGCAGGTACAACATGTGTTGCCTTTCTTCCTTAAATAAGGGCAATGATTGGCTTCTGTTTTTTAAAGAATGAATGATGTTACAAATTAAACTCCACACTGATATTATTTTGAACACAAAACTTTCAATTAGTGATTAAATTACACAGAATCAGCAGCAGGTGGTTCTGTTGGATTCTATTACTCTACTACACCTGATAGTACATTATTTACCATGTAGAAACATCATTTCTACCAAAAAGACTGATTGATCAGGTTAGTGACATCCGACTGAGATTATTTTCAACACAACTCTAGACGTGGATGTAGATGTATATGAGGATGTGGATGTAGAAGTGGATACGGATCTAGAGGTCAATGTTGATGTGGGGTAGTTACATTACAACCTGCCATTTAGACGTTTCTGATTTGAATTTAACATGATGAGTTAAACATTGGAATGCTTAGCTACAATCAGAGTCTGCTGGAACTACTCTTTGAGTCTTCTGAAACTTGTATCCTCCTTCCAAGCTGCTTGAAACTGAAGTGAGGATCCAAAGGAGGAGCAGGCTGACTCGCTGGTTGTTGATGTGCGTCCTTCTGTGTCATCAGCAGGTAGCTCAGGATCGTCAGTGTTTCGCCCCTTAACCTGGACACTTCACCTGAGTGGGGCAGTGAGGGCCGGTTGTGAAACCTAACCCTCACCCACAGAAGGACGCCAGTTGTTGTTACGCTTCAACCACAGCCATCTAGAACTGCTCTCTGCTGCTGCGCCAATCTCCTTGATAGCTTGCTTCACCTGCTTTGGGGCATGCCTAGTTTCTGCAGGAAGTAACGTATTGATGAAGAAGGGAATCCTCTACATCCGACTTCCACAGGGAAGAGAACTGCGTGCCATCTTTTTGACTGTGCCTCATCGACCAGATCTTGGTATTTTGTTTTCTTTAGCTGATGGGCGATGTCGAGCCGGTCTTCCCAGGGAACTGTGAGCTCGATAATGAAGATGGACTTGGAGCTTTTTGACAGAAGAATGGCATCTGGTCGTAGTGATGTTGTTGCCACCTCTTCTGGGAAAACCAGTCTTCTCTTTAGGTCAACCTGTAACTCCCAGTCTTGTGCCCCTTGAAGGATCGAGCGGATCTGGGTGGGTTTTACAGATCCTGTGGGTACCGGACTTCCCTCTTTAACAAAGCTCACGGGTTGTGGTGGTAATGTCACTCTCTTGTTTGCCTTCAATCTCTCCAGATCTATCCACTTTGCTATCTCTGTTAGAACTTTGTCATGTCTCCATCTATATCTTCCATCCCCAAGTGCCTTTGGACATGCTGATAGGATGTGGTTCAGTGTACAAGAGTTCGTACCACATAGTTTGCATGTTGCACTGTCTTCTATTCCCCAGGTCATCAGGTTGCTTGGAGTTGGTAAGAGATCGGAGATGGCTCGGAGAAGGAAGCTAAGTTTGCCCTGATCAGTTCCCCAGAGTTCCTTCCATGATAGGGGTCGAGCTAGGCAGCATCCCACTGGACCCAGCTGCCCTGTTTTGCAAGCCCTACTGCTTTGACTCTACGTTCCTCTTCTTCCGATTCCCGGATCCTCTGCACGACTAGCTCTCTCTTCTGCTTGTTGTTGGCTTGGCTCCAATGCTGGGAATGGTAGTTTCCCAGGCCAAGACGACCCTTGCACACAGTGCCAACTATTTCTTGATGTTTTAGTAGTTCTTCAGCATCTGTAACTGCTCTCTGGGGCTTCCACTTCCTTCCACTCTTGATGGTTTCTGCTGATAGGTTTACCTTCTTGTCTTTGGATGTGCGTAGTGTGGTGACAGCTCGTGCTTTGCGACCTTGAATTCTTCCACTACGGATGTCACTGGTAGTGTTAGTTTGGCAGTCTTGCTGTAGATGTTGATTGCACTAAAGCTGGGTGGCACCCCAACCATCTTCTAAGAAACTTGCTGCAGAGTCTCTCCATGGCTTCAACTGCAGACATGGGAATGTCGTACAACAAGAAGGGCCACTGCAGTCTTGGTATAATGCCAAACTGGAAGCACCACACCTTGAACCTTCCCTGCAATTGGCTGTTGTCTATCGCTTGAAGCCAGTTCTTTACTTGTTGTTTAACAGCCTTGATGTTGCTGGTGTCTTTCAGGGAGCTATCGTAGTTCTTCCCAAGGCACTTGATCTGTTCATCTTGTATGGTTGGGATCTTTTCCCCTTGGATGCTGAAGGTGTTCTTGGACAGCACTCCATTCTGTAAGCATAGGCTTCTTGATTTTGAAGGCTTGAATTTCATTCTTGCCCAGTTAGTTGCTCTTTCTAGCCCTCTTAGTATCCACCTTGTTCCTGCAAATGATGAGGTCGTGATCGTAATGTCATCCATGAAGGCTCGACATGGTGGGTGTCTTATGCCATCTTCAGCCATGGGACCTCTGCATTCTTTTCCTCCAGCTTTCAGGATGAGGTTCATAGCGGTAACAAACAGGATGACTGATACTGTGCATCCTGCCATTATGCCTTTCTCCAGCCTCTGCCACTTGGTGGTAAAATCTCCAACAGTGAAACGCATCTGTAGATGGTCCATATAGTGCATCACTAGTTCAACCAGATCTTGTGGTATGCGATAGTGTTGGAGTGCTGTTCGAATGATCTGATGTGGTACGCTTGGGTAGGCTTGGGCAAGATCTAACCATACCACTGACAGGGTCTTCTTGTGTCTCTTTGCTTCTTTGATGAGCTGGCTGATTACTGAGGTGTGCTCAAGGCATCCTGAATGGCCCGGGATTCCTCCTTTTTGCACACTAGGGTCCACAAATTCATTTGCTAGCAGGTAGGAAGTCATTCTCTTTGCCACTATTGACCAAAAGATCTTTCCCTCGATGTCTAGCAAGGAAATTTCTCTGAACTGGGATAGTGTTGATGAGTTCAATTCCTTTGGTACAAAGCAGCCTTCTGCTAGTGTCCATGTGCTTGGTAACTGTTTTTTCTTCCATAAAACACGGAGAATCTTGGCTAGCCTACGGAGCAGCAAAGGGCAGTTCTTGTAGATCTTATATGTCGTGCCTGATGGCCCTGGTGCTGATGCTGATCGAGCTTTCTTCACAACTGACTTGACTTCATCAAAAGTGAAATCTGACATATTGAAGGAGGTGTGGGGTTCTGGAATGGGTAGCTGGAAAGGGCATTCTCCGAGTGGGCTGTCTCTTTCTGCATCGCTGTGCGGCTGTGATACTGTCTTCTACTTCTTCTCTTGAGCATGTTAGCTTTCCACTCTTTGGTTTTCCTAAAAGGTCAGATGTGAATCTGAAGGGGCTTCTGAAGAATGCCTGTCTTTTCCTTCTTTTCTCCCTTTGCTTCCTTCGAAGTGTCTCAGCTTTGCGGAGTAGAAGAAGCTTCTTATGTAGGTCAGAGAGAAGCTCTTCTAAACCTGCTTTCTCTATGCCTTCTGCCTTGCGCCATCTTTTCTTAAGGCTTCGCTGATCCTTGCGCAAAGAAGCGATCTGGCGTTGTCTTCTGCTAGGGCCTGCTTTTGGTCTTTCTTCCTTGGTCTCTTTCACACCAAAGGTTTCAAGGCTTTCTTGGAACACGATCTGGGTCATGGTCTTCATCTTATTGACTGCATCTCCTTTCAAGGTGTTTTCAAGGATAATGTCAAGGCTCTCATCCAGTTGTTTCCATCTGCGGTCTGATGCTGGTGGTAAGTTCAGCCGTGGCTTCTTCTCCAACTTTGTTTCTTTGATGATTCCATTCTCTGCTCTAGTGTTCTGAGCGGCTAGAACTGGGAGGTCCTGGGCACTGTGGTTGGAATCCTGGTCCGGAACCTCTGACGACTGATGAGCTGTCTGTGTAAACTCAGAGATGGATCTCTGTGAATCGCTGATAGCTTTGCGTTGTTCTTGCCGTGTTTTACACTTTGTCTTCCCTTGATGGATTTTCACTCCACGCTCATTTTTGAAGAGACCGCCACAGCTGTTGCATCTTCGCTTTGCCTCATCTAGTACTGTTGCCGTTTTTCTTCTCGTAGTCCATATGTCATTGTCCTGGTCAGAATCCATGTAATCTGTCCGAGGTAGCAGATTATCCTCCCCCCCTCCTCGGTCTGCTTGGGGGTATTCTCTCTGTAGTGAACTTGTAGCGTTGTGGATGCAGTGCTTCGGGGTGCTAACCCTAACACTATAGCGACCCGTCTTTCCGGGCTGTCATTCGTTCTTTCTCGAACGTCAATGGGCCTTTCCCCATGGTCACTTAAATGTACATGATGAGTTAAACATTGGAATGCTTAAATATTTAATATAATGCATCTGCACAAAATAGTCTAAGTTGATGAAATGAGATGAGAAAAATATATATCAAAAATAATATTTTAAATAAGAATCTGAAAATTGGCATGTGTGAAGGTATTCACCCCGTTTGCTCTGAAGTCGCTCAAAAGTTGTAGTGCAACCACTTACCTTCAGAAGTCACATAATTAGTGAAATGAAGTCCACCTGTGTGCAGTCAAACATGTCACATGATCTGCCAATATAAACACACCTTTCCTGAAAGGCCCCAGAGGCTGTAACACCACTAAGCAAGCGGCATCACACCATGAAGTCCAAGGATCTCTTGAAACAAGTCAGGGACAGAGTTTTTAAAAAGTACAAGTCATGGATGAATTATAGAAATATATATGAGTCTTTGATGATCCTTTGAAGCACCATCAAATCCATCATCTTCAAATTGAAAGAACATGGTACCACAACAAACCTGCCAAGAGTGGACCGCCCACAAAAACTCACAGACCAGGTAAGGAGGGCGTTAAATCCTAGAGGCAGCACACAGACCAAAGGTAATGCTGAAGGAGCTGCAGGGTTCTTCAGCAGAGACTGGTGTATCTGGGCATGGGACTACAATAATCCGTACACTCCACAGAACTGGACTTTATTGAAGAGGGGCCAGAAAAAAGCCATTACTGAGTGTTAAAAATAAAAAGGTATGTTTTGAGTTCACCAAAAGGCATGTGGGCACCTCCCTAAATGTATGGGGAGAAGGTGTTCTGATCAAATGAAACAAAGAAAATTAACTTTTTCGGCCACCAAGGAAAATGCTACGTCTGGTGCAATGCCAACACATCCCATCACCCCAAAAACACAATGAAATATGGTGGTGGCAGCATCATGATGTGTGGACGTTTCTCAGTAGCCGGAAATGGGAAACTGATCTGAGTCGAGGGAAAGATGGATGGTAAATACAGGGACATTCCTGTACAAAACCTGTTTCAGTCTGCCTGTGGTCTGAAACTGGAACGGAAGTTCACCTTCCAGCAGGACAATGACCCAAAGCATACAGCGAAAGCAACACTCGAGTGGTTTTAGTGGAAACATTTAAATGGGTTGGAATGGCCCTATCAAAGCCCAGATCTCAATTGCATTGAGAATCTGTGGTCAGACCTGAAGATTGCGGTTTACAAGCAGAAATCATCCAGCATGAAGGAGCTGGAGCAGTTTTTCCTTGACGAAGGGGAAAATTTCAGTGACAAGATGTGGCAACCTCATAGAAACTCATCCAAAACGATTTGCAGCTGTAATCGCCACAAAAGGTGGCTCTACAAAGTCTGATTTGAGGGGTGAATAGTTTTTCACACCGAAATTTTCTGTTATTTTGTCCTATTTGTTGTTTGCGTCACAATAAGAACATTACATCATATTACATAACATGTTCAGTAAATGAAATGATGCAAACCTTCCAACAATCCACTTTAATTCCCGGTTGTGAGGCAACGAAACATGAAAAATGCCGGGGGGTTGGGGTGTTTGCAAGGCATGTAGACATGGAAGTAGATGTGGAAGTAGATGTAGAATTAGATATGGGTGCAAATATAGACATGGATGTGGATGCAGATATGAATGAAGATGTGGATATAAACATGAATGTAAACATTGATATGGAGATAGACGTGGATGTAGATGTGGATATGAATGTGAATGTAGATCTTGATGTGAATGCACATGTGGATGTGGAAAAAGATGTGGGTGTAGGTCTGGATATGAATGCAGATGTGGATGTTAATGTGAATGTGGATATAGATGTTGATACAGATGTGGATGTGGATATAGATGTGGATGTGAATGTGAATGTAGATATAGATGTAAACTGTTATGGTCTGTGTTTTGGGGAACTTTGATTTTGGCGGCTCTGTTCTAACTCTGTTTCTCCCCAGCGCTGCAGACTCCGGCAGAGGGGCGTGGCTGACCTACGCGGTTGGATTGCAGCGCGCACACCTGACCCCCTCCCTAATCATCTACAATATAAAGACAAGCAGTGCATTCGCCTTGGTTCCTGAGAATTTTCTCGCTTCACATCCCTGCTTTCCTTTGTTCTCGCTGGCTCCTGGTTCCAGCTCTGCACTGACCAGTTCCTGCTCCGTAGTTCCCCAGTGCCTAAAGTTTTTTGTGTTTCTCTTCGTCACCAGCAGTTACTGTGTTTGCCCTCTACTGAAGTGCTTCCCCTTTGAATAATAAATCGACTGTGTCATCCCACACTGTCTCTGCATTCTGGGTCTGGCTGAAAGTTTATTACATCAAAGAATCTTCTGGCCACATGGACCCAGCGGAGACCGAACAGCTCTAGCAGGCATTGCCAAGCCAGGGACTCCAGTTGGGCCAGCACTACTCCACCTTGCACTGGGTTTTGGGCAGCCTCCAACAACTGACCACCAGCATTGCTCAGCTCAGTGAAAGCACCGGCATCATCATCAGCCCTGATAACTGCGCGCAGAGAGCCGCTCATCCCCTTGCCAGCAAGGTACTCAGGTCAGGTCAGGTCAGGTGTGATCAGGTCAGGGCATGCGCCGGGACGGCACTTTGCTGTGTCCACCAGCCGCCTCCACTCTTCCGGCCGTCTCCTGGCACTCGACCAGGCCTGCGCAGGGTCCATACCCCCTGGCAGGGCAGCCCTCAGCTGCGACAACCACGTCGCACGCGGCCGTCCCTGTACTCAGGCACGATGGGAATATGCGCTCCGTTCCTCCACCAGTGCTCCCTTGTCTTCAGTCAGCAGCCGCTCACCTACGCCACGAACCAAGCTAAGACTGCCTTTATCATGAGCTTGCTCATGGATCAAGCCACATCGTGCCGTTGCTACCCATACCCCAGATTTGTGCTCCCATTATGATCAATCCGTGCAGGAGATCAAAAGAGCATTTGATCTCCCGGCCAAAGGGGGGGGCAAGCAGTCAGCTATTGCGCACAAGACAAGGGTATCAGAATATGCAATAGCTTTCCAGATCCTCGCTATAGAAAGCAGCTGGAACGACTTCGCGTTCCGGGGAGTTTTCTTGAAGGGTCTGACCGAGAGACTGAAAGATGAGCAAGCAGCACAGGAGCTACTCTCGAGGATCTGATCTCCTTGGCTACAAGACTGAGCAATAGGTTGGTTGAGAGAGAGAAAGATCCCGAGAAGAGCAGGCTGGCTCTAGCGTCCTGCCTCTCTCTAAGCGCCCCCACTTTTTCCAAGACCACCTCATCCCAAACCTCGTGAACTCTTTTCTGCCGACTGAAGGTGACCACCACGAGTCAATGTAGCTTGACCGCACCAAGCTGACATCAGAAGAAAGACACTGGTGGCTGGCCAACTGCCTCTGCATTTACTGTGCCGAGAAAGGCCATTACCTCTCCCAGTGTCCAGCGGTGCCGGGTTCACCAGCCAGGAAAGGGGCGTTGGTGAGTCCATCCTCCTCCACTCCCGGGAAGCGCCTTGAGATTCGAGGTATGCTGCAGCTGCACACCAAACCCACCCAGTTCGAGTATTCACTGACAATTTTATTGACTCAGAGCTGGTTAAGCTCCATCACCTCCTGGTACAGAAACTCGAAATCCCTAAAGAGGTGGCAGCCATAGACGGCCAACTCATTGATCACGTCACATACAAAACGGAGCCTGTCAAGCGTGCAGTTAGAGTGTCTACTGCCACCAACACTACCTACTGGCTGCCATACCCCCCCCCCCCCCCAAGGATCGAGCCCCTTCACTGCCACTGCACTGGCCACATGATTGCTCAATAGAATTGCCCCCCGGTTCCGCACTCCCCACTGAGAGGCTCAATAACCTCTCGAAGCCTGACAGGGAGGCCATGGAAAGGTACATTACCGAATCGCTGGCAGCAGGCCTTATCCGGTCCTCATCATCACCAGTAGTCGTTTGTTGAGAAAAGACAAAACTCTGAGACCCTGCATTAATTACACAGGACTCAAACAGCATCACCATAGAAAACAACTAACCCCTTCCTCTCATTGACTCGGCCTTCGCCCCTCTCCATGACACTGCCATTTTCTCAAAACTAGATCGAAGAAATGGTTACCACCTAGTCCGGATTTGGGAGGGAGACGAATGGAAAACCGCTTTTAACACTCACCTGGTGCACTTTGAATATCTGTTGATGCCTTTCTGTCTAACTAACACCCCGGCGGTTTTCCAAGCATTGATAAATGATGTACTCAGAGGCATGCCGAACCAGTTTCTGTACCTTGATGACATTCTGGTCTTCTCCAAGGACCACAATGAGCATGTCGGTCATGTAAGAATGGTCCTAAAGAAACTCCTGGAGAAAAAAATTGTACATCAAAGCTGAGAAATGTGAGTTTCATGTCTCCACAGTCTCCTTCCGAGGGTACATCATGAAAAATGGGCAGTAAAAACCGGATCCAGAGAACGTGAAGGCGGTGGCAGAGTGGCCAGTTCCAGTGAAGCAGAAACAGCTACAGAGGTTTCTGGAGTTTGCCAATTTTTACAGACGGTTCATACGAGACTACAGCCACCTAGTGGCCCAGCTCACACAGCATCAGTCAAGACGCCCTGCAAATGGTCCCCTAGTGCTCAGATGGCATTTGATAAGCTAAATAACTGAAGCTAAATTCATCAACACACCTGTGCTGATCCATCCGGACCCCACACTGCAGTTTGTGGTAGAGGTGGACACCTCAGACTCGGGAATGGGCTCCCAGTGCTTGCTGGCAGAACAGAAATTATACCCATGCGCATTCTTCTCCTGTCGCCTGACCCCGGTGGAACAGAATTACGACGTGGGAAACTGTGAGTTGCTGGCACTGATCCTGGCACTTCAAGTGTGGCTGCACTGGTTGGAAGGAGCTTCGCACCCCTTCATTGCCTGGACGGACCACAAGAATCTGTTTTAGCTCCATACGGCCAAGAGGTTGAACTCTCGATAGACATGATAGTCCCTCTCTCTTTGGAGATTCAACTTGACCCTCACATACTGTCCCAGCTCGCGCAACATTAATTCAGAGGCTCTCTCCGGGAAGTTATACCCAGGAAAGGCACCACCACGGAAACCATCCTGCCCCATCTCCTGTGTGCTCAGAGCTGCTCGGTGGGAGGTGGAACTAATCCAACGGTTGTCCCCAGGGACAGTTATATGTTCCTTCACTGACCAGAACTCCAGTGCTCATGGGGACATGTGACTAAGTTGGCCTTCCACCCCGAGGTTCACCGGAGGTTCATTCTGCAACACCCTAGGAATTTTCAGGAGTGTGAGCTCTGGCCACCACCCACAATCCAATGGTCAAGTGGAACAAGCCAATCAAAGCCTAGAGTGCTTCCTGCACTGTGTTGCC
>CM045741.1:1205000-1220000 GCA_024760905.1 Plotosus lineatus
TGAATTATAAGAAATAAATGAAAACTTTGTCGATGTCAGATAATTTAATTAATTTAAACTTATTTAATAGTCATTTACCCCAATGCACATTCGATTAGATTACAGATTAGGATTTCGATGACATTAAAGAATCTGACATGAAATGATCGTTGGTTCGATTAGAAAATAGCAGTGTAGAGTAGATTAGATTTAATTATATTAGCTCATTAGTTTTAATTAAGCAGATTAGATCAGCATAAACCCCTCCCTGAATCACCACCTTATTGTGGTGGAGGGGTTTTAACCTGGTGGAGGATACCTGTGTTGAACGGGACATCTAATTTAAAAAGGAGGCCTATTGGGTCTTATTGGTCTGTGAGACTCCCAAGGTAGCAGACAGGTACCGGCAGGCCAACCTTGTTGCAGCCCAACCTGTGGCAATGCAAAATCTCGGGTGTGGGAGGAGTTCAGTGACGGCCTGGAAGTCGATGATCAGTTGGCCTCAATAAGGTTCTGGACCACCATCCGACGCCTCAGGAGGGGAAAGCAGTTCTCCACAAATACTGTTTACAGAGGAAGTGGGGAGTTGCTCACCTCAACTGGGGATGTCTTTGGGAGGTGAGAGGAATACTTCGAAGACCTATGCAATCCCACCAACACGGCCTCCTTGGAGGATGCCAACCATGGGTGTTTGTACGGGGCTTCAGCTATCACTGGAGCTGAGGTCGCTGAGGTAGTCAAAAAGCTCCTTGGTGATCAAGCTCTGGAGGTGGATGAGCTCTGCCCTGAATATATCATGGCTCTGGATATTGTAGGACTGTCTTGGTTGACATCTCTGCAACATCGCATGATCATCAGGGTCCGTACCTCTGAATTGGCAAACCGAGGTGGTAGTTCCCCTTTGTAAAAAGGGGGACCGGAGTGCGTGTTTCAATTATCATGGAATCAATCTCCTCGGCCTACCCGGGAAAGTCTATGCAGGGAAACCAGAGAGGAGGATCCGACAGATAGTTGATCCCGAGAATCAGGATGAACAATGTGGTTTTCGCACTCTCAAGCAACTCTATATTCTTTACAAGACCCTGGAGGGGGCAATGGGAGTTTGCTCCATCGGTGCACATGTGTTTTGTGGATTTGGAGAAGGCTTTCGACTGTGTCCCTTGGGTTATCTTGTGTGGCATGCTCCGGGAGTACGGCATACCGGACCCATTGCTATGGGTCATCCAGTCGCAGTAGCCAGAGTTTGGTCTATATCGGGAATAACAGGTCAAATTAATTTCCAGTGAGGGTTGGAGTCCAGGCTGTCCTTTGTCACCGATTCAGTTCATGATTTTTATGGACAGAATTTCTAGGCACAGATGCAGTATTGAGGGGTTCTGGTTTGGTGGCCATCGGATCTCAGCTCTGCTTTTTGCGGATGACGTTGTCCTTGTGGCTTCATTAATACAGGACTTCCAACTCTCATTGGAGCGATTCGCAGTCGAGTGCGAAGCAGCCGAGATGAGAATCAGCACCTCCAAGTCCGAGGCCATGGTTTTCAGCCAGAAAAAGGTGGAATGCACCTTCCAGGTTTGGAATGAGGTCCTTCCCCAAGTGGAGGAGTTAAAGTATCTTGCGGTCTTGTTCACTAGTGAGGGAAGGATGGAGCAGGAGTTCGACTGGTGGATTGCTGCAGCCTCTTCTGTAAAACGGAGCCTGTAATGGTCCATTGCGGTAAAGATGGAGCTGAACTGCAAGGCAAAGCTCTCAATTTACCAATTGATCTACATTCCAACCCTCAACTATGGTCATGAGCTCTGGATAGTGACAAAAAACAAGATCACGAATACAAGTGGCTGAAATGAGCTTACTTTGCCGGGTGGTCGGGCTCTCCCTTAGAGATAAGGTGAGAAGCTCAGCCATCAGGGGAGAGCTCAGAGTAGAATCGCTACTCCTCTGCATTGAGAGGGGCCAGTTAAGGTGGCTCAGGCATCTGATGAGAATGCGTCCCGAACACCTCCCTGGTGTGGTATTTCGGGTATGTTCAACCGCAAAGAGACCCCGGGGTCAACCTGGAACACACTTGCGGGATTATGTCTCTTGGCTGGTCTTTGAACGCCTTGGTGTCTTGGTAAAAATGCAAATGGTCAAAACAAAACTCATACCGGATCGGTCGAGGCCCGGGTTAACAACGACCACCATCAGTGCTGTCAACCCAAGGGTGCTGATGGAAATTGGACTGCTGTTGGTCGAAGACATCGAAGAAGGAGAGGCGGGAGGCGTGTCCGTAGGCAGAGAGAGAAGAGGAAAGGCGTGAGCCTAGGACTGAGAGTAGGGACTTTGAATGTTGGAACTATGCAAAGAAAAGGTAGAGAGCTGGCTGACATGATGCAGAGAAGGAAGGTGGACATACTGTGTGTTCAGGAGACCAGGTGGAAAGGTAGCAAAACGAAAAGCTTAGGTGCAGGGTTTAAGCTGTTTTATCACGGTGTGGATGGGAAGAGAAATGGAGTAGGAGTCGTCTTGATGGAGGAGTTTGTCAGGAATGTTCTAGAAGTGAAAAGAGTGTCAGACAGAGTAATGAGTCTCAAGTTAGAAATTGAAGGTGTGATGGTCAATGTTGTTAGTGCTTATGCCCCACATGCAGGATGTAAGCTAGAAGAGAAGGAAAGATTCTGGAGTGACTTAAATGAAGTGATGCAGCATACCCCCAGAGGTGAAAGAGTGGTCATTGGGGCAGACTTCAATGGACATGTTGGTGCAGGCAACTGAGGGGACGAGGAAGTGATGGGCAGGTTTGGTATCCAGGACAGGAACACAGAAGGACAGATGTTGATTGATTTTGCAAAAAGGATGGAAATGGCTGTGGTGAATACTTTCTTCAAGAAGAAACAGGAGCATAGGGTGACTTATGAAAGCAGAGGTAAGAGCACACAGGTAGACTACATCTTGTGTAGGCGATGTAATTTGAAGGAAGTCAGTGACTGCAAAGTAGTAGTGGGTGAGAGTGTTCCCAAACAGCATAGGATGGTGGTGTGCAGGATGACTCTGATGGTGAGGAAGGTGAAGAAGGCAAAGGCAGAGCAGAAGACAAAGTGGTGGAAGCTGAAAAAGGAAGAGTGTCGTGTTGTCTTCAAGGAGGAGTTGAAACAGGCTTTGAGTGGTCAGGAAGTGCTTCTAGATGACTGGACAACCACAGCCAATGTGATCAGGGAGACCGGTAGGAGAGTACTTGGTGTGTCCTCTGGAAGTAGATAAAGAAACTTGGTGGTGGAATGAGGAAGTGCAGGAGTGTGTACAAAAGAAGAGGTTAGCTAAGAAGACGTGGGACACAGAGAGAACTGAAGAGAGTAAACAGGAGTACAGGGAGACACAACGTAAGGCGAAGGTAGCGGTGTCAAAGGCCAAACAGAGGGCGTACGATGACTTGTATGATAGGTTGGACAGTAAGGAGGGAGAAAATGATCTATACAGGTTAGCACAGCAGAGAAATAGAGATGGGAAAGACATGCAGCAAGTTCGAGTGATAAAGGACAGAGAGGGAAATGTATTGACTGATGACAGAAGTGTGCTGGGAAGATGGAAAGAGTACTTTGAAGAGCTGATGAATGAGGAAAATGAGAGAGAGAAAAAAAAAAAAAAAGAGTAGAAGGGGTGACCGTTGAGGACCAGGAAGTAGGAAAGATCAATAAGGGTGAAGTGAGAAGGGCATTGAAGAGGATGAAGAATGAAAAGGCAGTTGGCCCTGATGACATACCAGTTGAGGTATGGAAGTGTCTAGGGGAGGTAGCAGTAGATTTTCTGACAAGAACATTCAACAAGGTCTTAGAAAGTGAGCAGATGCCGGAGGAATGGAGGAGAAGTGTGCTTGTGCCCATTTTTAAGAACAAGGGAGATGTACAGAGTTGTGGCAACTACAGAGGGATAAAAGTTGATGAGCCATACAATGAAGTTATGGGAAAGAATAGTGGAAGCGAGACAAAGGGCAGAGGTCAGCATTTGTGAACAACAGTTTGGTTTCATGCCAAGAAAGAGCACCACAGATGCAGTGTTTGCTTTGAGGATGTTAATAGAGAAGTACAGAGAAGGTCAGAAGGAGCTGCATTGTCCCTTTGTGGATCTGGAGAAAGCATATGACAGGGTGCCGAGAGAAGAACTGTGGTATTGCATGAGGAAATCTGGAGTGGCAGAGAAGTATGTTAGAGTGGTGCAGGACATGTATGAGAGATGTAAAACAGTGGTGAGGTGTGCTGTCGGTGTGACAAGAGTTCAAGGTGGAGGTGGGACTGCATCAAGGGTCAGCTCTCAGCCCCTTCTTGTTTGCTATGGTGATGGACAGGATGACAGACGAGGTTAGACAAGAATCTCCATGGACTATGATGTTTTCAGATGACATCGTGATCTGTAGTGAGAGCAGAGAACAAGTACAGGAAAATCTAGAGAAGTGGAGGTATGCCCTGGAAAGGAGGGGAATGAAGGTTAGTCTCAGTAAGACAGAATACATGTGTGTGAACGACAAGGACCCAAGAAGAACGGTGAGGTTACAGGGGGCAGAGATAAAGAAGGTGGAGGATTTTAAGTACTTAGGCTCAACAATCCAGAGCAATGGAGAGTGTGGAAAAGAGGTGAAGAAGCGCGTGCAGGCCGGTTGGAATGGATGGAGAAAAGTGTCCGGTGTGATGTGTGATAGGAGAGTATCGGCAAGAATGAAGGGAAAAGTGTACAACACGGTGATGAGGCCAGCGATGTTGTATGGGTTAGAGACAGTGGCACTGGGGAAAAGACAGGAGTCAGAGTTGGAGGTAGCAGAGATGAAAATGTTGAGGTTCTCTTTGGGAGTAACGAGGATGGATAGGATCAGAAACGAGTACATCAGAGGGTCAGCACATGTAAGATGTTTTGGAGACAAAGTCAGAGAGGCTAGATTGAGATGGTTTGGACATGTACAGAGGAGGGATAGTGAGTATATTGGTAGTAGGATGCTGAGGTTGGAACTACCAGGCAGAAGGCCCAGAGGAAGACCAAAGAGAAGATTTATGGATGTGGTGAAGGCGGACATGAAGGTCGTTGGAGTAAGAATAGCAGATGCAGAGGAAGGGGAGAGATGGAGGCAGATCATTTGCTGTGGCGACCCCTGAAGGGAACAGCCGAAAGAAAAAGAACAAGAAGAAGAAGGTGTCCCTTCAGAAGAGCTGGAGGAAGAGCTGGGGAGGGGGCCATCTCGACCTCATTGCTTATGCTGCTGCCCCCACAACCTGACCCCAGATTAAGCGGAGGAAAATGATCAGTGTAGAATTGAGTAGATTCACTTTGGGCAGTGGTGGCCTGGTGATAAGGTGCTGGATCACTCATTCCAAGGTTGAGGGTTCAAGCACCACTCTCAACAGGTTGTCACTGTCCCGCCAGTGTAATAATTGGGTTATGAAAGGCTGGCTATGTCTCTCACTGTCTATGGTGGAGGTTCATAAAAAAAGAACCATTGCTGACCTTCGTAAAGAGGAGCTATATAGCTATTAGTGTGTTTCTGCCCTGCGATGGCCTGGTGAGCTCTCCATTGTGTACACTCGCCAGAGTCTGCCGAGATGGGCACCAGCCTCCTTGTGAGCCTAATTAGGATTAAGCAGTTCAGAAAATGAATGAATGAATGAATAAATAGATTCAATTAAAGTAGATTAGATTCAAGATTATTAGAGTAAAGAAGATTAAATTAGAGTAGAGTAGATTAGATTGGATTAGTGTAAATTTGAATAAAGAAGATCAGATAAGAGTAGATTACATAAGAGTAGCTCAGACGCCATTGGATTAAAATATTTAAATAAAACAGAAACCTCAGTGGGCAGTACGATGGCATAGTGGTTAGCATGTCCGCCTCACAGAAAGAAGGTCCTGGGTTCGATTCCCAGCCTGGGCATTTCTGTATAGAGTTTACATGTTTTCCCTGTGCATGCCTGGGTTCCCTCCGGGTACTCCAGTTTCATCCCATAGTCCAAAAACATGCACAGTAGGTTAGTTGGCTGTTCCATGTCACCCCTAGGTATGAAAGTGAGTATGAATGGTTATGTGAGCATTGGCCCTGTGATGGACTAGTGAGCTGTCCTGGATGTACCCTGCTCTCGCTCAGAGTTGGCTGAGATGGGCGCCAGTCTCCCCGTGACCCCAATTAGGATTAAGTGGTTTAGGAAAAGAATGAATGAGAAACCTCAGTGAAGAGAAATAAGTAGAGCTGAAAGAGAAGAGAATAGGGTTAATGCAGAAGCCAGAACTTATCTCAGCCAACTCTGTGCACCAGTAGAGTACACTCAGAACAGCTCAACAGACCAACCCAGGGCAACACGTACAACTATTCACACACACACGCGCGCGCACACACACACACACACCTAGGGGTAATTTGAAAAGGTCAGATAGCCTATTATGCTTGTCTTTGGACTGTGTGACAAAACTGGACAAACCCGGAGGAAACCCACACTAGCATAGAGGGCACACACATGACATGCAAACTCCACACAGAAACTCCCCCACTGAGCCTGCGAATCGAATCCTGACCTTCCTGGGTAGAGCACAGATTACATTAAATGAGAACTGAATAAAGTAAAGAGAAGAAATAGTGAGGTGAAAGTAAAGAAGGAGAGAAGAGGCGTAGAAGGGAAGAGTATTACTCACTCGACTTGTTTGGACCATTCTGGTGGGTTACTGAAGGTCATGAACACACAGTTGGTTAAAATGGTACACATTATGATCATGCTGAAAACTGTGAGAGAGAAAGTTAAGGAAAGGTAGGGAATAAAATTACACACACACACACACACACACATACATACATACATACATGCACACAAATACACACACACACACACACACACACACACACACACACAAATTTCCAAGACTTCCAAGATGGCGCTCCCGAGAGTTCTCAGAGTCAAATTATTTTGTTTGTTTGTTTTTTGCACAATGCTCATCCATGACCGGGCTACCCTACTACAGCTATGAAAGCGCAGTCCTTTTGGAGATTTCGAACTGAGCATGCTGAACTCCTATCCTGAGCTAATATGCTACCGCAGCTCAATGCTAGCTGCATCCCGGGTAACAATAAGCCCAGGGGAGGGGCTGAACGACGACGCCGGAGCTTGGTTAGCAGTGGAAGGTTAGGACTCCCGGTCATACTGCTCGAAAATGTTCAGTCTCTGCGAAACAAGATGGAACAGTTCATGCTCGGATTGCAGCGCAGAGGGATTTACAGGACTGCTCCGTGCTGTGTTTCTGTGACGCATGGCTCGAGGAGAGTACACCCGACAAGGCGACTACACCAGCCGGCTACACGGCCTTCAGGGAGGACCAGAGCACAGCGGATAGCAACAAGGCTCAGGACGAAAGAATGGCGGTCCTTGTTAAATAAACCTGGTGTACTGACTGTAGATTATCTCTAAACCTTGCTCTGAGAATGGAGAACATATAACTTTGAAATTACTGCCATTTTGTTTACCCAGAGAACTGAGAATTTTTTCACAAACAAAACAATGGGCATCGTGCAAAATAATTATAATATAATTATAATATAACAATATAATTTAGTGCAATTTCATTTATTGCTGTTATCTACTGATTCAATTATTATTATTATTATTATTATATTGTTTACTGGGTCTGTGTAAGTCCTTTAAAATATAGAATTTTATGTGTTTATTTTATAGCAGTTTGTGTGTTGTTGATTTGAGCCTTCTTTTCTGTTTATTAACTTGACTCTTTGAACAACCGCACAATAATTCCTGTGTGTGTAAAAGCACAAATGGCGATGAAACATCTTGAATCCTGAAGTCCACACACAAATAAACACACACAAAAACATACACACAAATCCACACAAACAAATACACAGAAACACACACAAAAATAACAATACAGACAAATATACAGATGTAAACACACACACACTCACAAATACACACACACACGCAAATACATACAAACACGTAAACACACACACACACACACACACACACACACACACACACACACACAAACACAAATATACAAGCAAATACACACAAAAATAACAATACAGACAAACATACAGACCTAAACGCACGTGCGCGCACACACACACACACACACACACGTAAATGCACAAACAAATACACACACAAATACTCACATGCAAATATACACACACACAAAAACACAAATACACACTCACAAATATACGCATGCACACATGCCAACACACACACACGCACAAAAAAAAAAAAATACACACACAAACTTGATTTCCTTTCGGACGCAGCTCCATAATAGCCAATGGGAGGGAACTGCATCATCTTCCCTAGTCATTGGGAGGCCAGCAGGGCGGAATGTTGGGAGATAGCCACTGGGAGGCCAGCGGGGCGGGATGTTGGAAGATAGCCAATGGGAAGCCAGCAGGGCAAGATATTGGGAGATAGCCAATGGGAACGGCAGTGGGGCGAGATGTCGGGAGATAGTCAATGGGAGAGCAACTCGTACATTGTCTGAATTTTTGAGATGACGCTTTTGTAACATGAACTTGTTTCATATCTAGAGACAAAGATTTTAGGAAAATGTGTTTTGTAACCTGGATTTTTCATTCGTTGGGACTTTCGTAAGGTGAGGTACCACTATACACACAAATACACGCAAATACACATACATAAGCACACAAATACAAATGTACAAACATACACACACAAATACACATGCAAATACAAATACACACACACACACACACACACACACAAATACACATTCACACAAATACAAATACACACACAAATACACATAATACAAACACACAAATACACACACATGCAAATACAAATACACACACAAATACAAATAGAAATACAAATACACATACATATACACACACAAATACAAATACACAAGTACACACTCAAAATATCTAAATACACACACAAATACAAACATACAAACATAAACAAATACTCAAATACAACTACACACACAAATACACATACAAATGCACACACAAATGCAAGTACAAACACACATGGATACACACACATATACAAATATACACACAAATACACATATGCACACATACACAAAAAAACACATTCAAAGAAACAAACACAAATACACACACAAATACAAACACATGCACGCAAATACACACACACACACAAATAAACACACACACACAGACGCAAATTCAAACACACATGCAAACACACACACACACACACATATATATATCAGGGTGTGTCTAAAGACTATGAAAGAATTTAAATACAGTATATTATATCGGTCAGGTAAATTTTTTGTTACTCTATACGTAAAAACCGCACATCCAAAATGAAGACTTGATTACTCAAAATTTACTACTCAACGAACAAAATGTTAAGATCAATTGCGCTTTCGCACGTGTTTACGGCATAATACCCAGCGACTACCCACAACGTTGTCTTGGTGCCAACCATATAATTAAATATATAATTATCAGTGGATAAAGTTACTTTTGAATTTTATTTCTGATTCATCCTGTTCAAAGAGAGCCTGCATAGTGAAAATGGAGGATTTTATACGAAACCAAAGAACAAAATTATTTCAAGTAAAAAGTATTATTTTACCAATGAATATAAAATATAATCAGAACATAGGCCAGGTTACACATAAGTCTGTGTTCTCAGGGAAGACGTGAAATTTTCAGGGTGACCCTAAACTTTTGAATGGTGATATAATCACTATCTGTATATACTGATAGAGCTATAATAAAGTACATGTTTTCTGAACCATCAATAACATCACTGCAACACATGAGTAAAGGGAGGAGCTCTGACCACAAGCACCTTCAGACATGATTACTGTGCTGAGTTCTACAGAATAAACCAACGGGAAAGGAACAGGAACAAACCTGAAGAATACAACAGAAATAAAAACATTACAGATATAAAGACACAGTGTTGATGTATAAAGCACTGAAAAGGATATGAATGTATCAAAATTTTTATAGCTATTCGCCTGAGCAGACTAAAAGGGCTAATGATATACAACGAGGGCGTGGCACTGAAACGGAAGAGCGTTTTCCCTTTGTTTAGCACTATAAAGGTCTGGAAAAGAGACACAGAGAGAGAGAGCGAGAGAGAGAGAGAGAGAGAGACAGAAAATCAGAATCATGGCCAATTCACATCCACTGGATTAAAATTTTTAAATATAACAAATTAATTAAATATTTTATTATCAGTTAATTTTACACATAATATACATAATAAAAACACTGCAAAACAAATTACCGTATTCAACGTAATAAGCACCCAGGGCGCTTTAAAAATTGGAGTGGGTGGGCACTTATTAAAATGTTACCAGCGAAGTGGAACGGTAAGTGCTTATGATCATCGAGGTGGAAAACATGAATAATAACATAATAAAAGAGTTTTACTCGTATTTGTGTTATTCATTTTGTGGCATCAACCAAACCGAATAATTTTTAATAAAAGACCCCTTACTTTTCCCTCCAGGTTTTTTTTTTTAATATTTCCCCAGAAATAAAATTGAGCCTGTCAACACGAATGTCAACTTTAGCATATGGTATGTTGAACCAATCAACACAAAGGTCAACTTTAGCACATGTCACGTTGAAAAGCACATGGCTGGGAACATCTTTAAATATATGAAGTTAGTGAGGAGGAGAATCGGGTGAAAAATACTCATCACTTTCTGATAGGTCCATATTTGGCTCATCGCTCCATTCATTCATAGCATCCCATAGTTTTGCTGTAGCAGTTTCGAATGGTTCATCGGTTGATGCACATTTACCAAGAGAACACAGCAAAATATTTTCCTGTTTTTTAAAGCACGGCGGAACAATCAAATGTGTTGTCACTGATGAACATTATAGACATTCCCCAGTGGCAGGGGGTCTTGAAAGACCGTGTAAACTCACTTTTACAGGCAGTGAACGCCTCATTTTCCTGTTACAGAGACTGATCCAATAAAATTGGTAAGTTTGATCTATGATTTTGCTCCCAGTACACATGGGCGGTTATTAGACGCAAGCTCAAAAACACTGGGGGGGGCCTTATTGTAGCAGGGCACTTATTACGTCGAATATGGTAAATACAATATAGACATCCTCTATCATTTCTTATTTTTATACCAAAAGATCAAACAGCAGTGTTTTTTCTTCTTCTTTTCCTTTCATCTTTTTCCCTTTTTCCTGGGGTCGCCACAGTGAATCGTCTGATCGGCACGTTTGATTTGGTATAGGTTTTTACATCGGATGCCCTTCCTGACTCAACCCTTTAGCAAGGGACAAACACGCTGACGGCTATGCAGCTACTCAAATCAGCAGTGTTTCTACTTAAATAATAATAATAATAATAATAATAATAAGTAATAACAATTATAATAAATAATAACAATAGAACTGCAGTGAGCAACGGCCAGCAGAATATTTACTGGACGTCAGGGAGCAAAACTAACACTAACGGCTAACATCCCCATCCATCAGGAGCAGGAAATGCTGACTCTGGAGTGAGGCAGGGAAACAGCACTGCAAAGCTCAGATCACTCCCTCACCACTCGGCTGATATGGCAAAAAAAATCATTGTGTGAGCTCTCCACATCCTGTAATTCTTATAAGACAAGCAGGGTGACATCATAATTATTACTTATTTTATGTCATATACTCAATCATTCAATTATTTGTCATGCCACTTATTTCTACTAGGGTCAGGAGGAAGGGAGCTTACCTCCGCCAGCTCTGCCTGAAGGAAGGGCACCCTGAACAATTCGCCAGAGCATCACAAGGCAACATACACATACACACACACACACACACACACAGCCAATACACTCACACCTTGGAACAGCCATTGAGCCCAATATGCATGTCTTTGGACTGTGGGAGGAAACTGGAGTACCTGGAGGAAACTGACCCAAGCACAGGGAGAACATGCAAACTCCACACAGAAACACCCACGCTAAGTCTGGGACTTGAACCCAGGACCTCCTTACTGTGAGACAGACATGCTAAACAAAACAAACCATCGGGACATAACAAGGAGTAGGCCGGTGGACAATGTTGTAGTTTTTATTAAGTAAATCTAGAACCTTTGTAAAAAAGTGACGTGGTGTGATCAATATTCTGTTTCAGAGTGATTTGCATATTTTTTGGTCTTGAAACAGTTTCTTAAACGAGCAATGTGTGTAAGAATTGAACGGCGATTTCAAATTCAACCTCCAAACACACAGGGTACAGAGTATCATCTAAACAGTTAGTGTCCACCCGAAGAACACCACCCCCGCGACCATTAAATTATCATTTTCTCTATAATGTACAGGAAAAAATATTACTGATTCGATTTTTGATATTTACAGTCATCAGTTACAGAAAATAATCCAACTAGTACCAAACTTCATAATGCAAGAGAGATGATGATGACACGTAACTACACGCAGTGTAACAAAACGAGCAGATGCAAACAGTTCTGACTTTACCCCACAAGGCCTCGACTCGCTGTTGCTAGACAGGCGAAAAGGTTACGAAAGGTACTTTCTCTTAGTCTGTGATGTTCCTGAATTAAAATAATTTCCTCACTGGTGATAACAATCCCTGCAAACGCGGTGCTCAAGCTTGTTTACGCCTGTATCCGCTCTGAATCTATTACCAAACCATTTAGCGCAGCCTGTCCTGAACGGTTCTTCTGCATTTGTACTGGAGTTTTAATAATTACCAGAACATGATCAAGCCTCTTCATGCTTCCGGAATGAAGCATCTTCCATGATCAGGAGGTTTTGTGTTCGAATCCCAGTTAGACCCCCACTGTGCTAAGACCCCTGGGCAAGGTCTCAACCACAAATGTGTCTCTGTTCACCCAGCAGTATAAATGGGCACTAGTAAAAATATACTGGGAATGTAACCACAATTACAAATTATAAATTTATCACAATATGCTAATTTTTTGAGAAGGACGGGTGTGTGTGTGTGTGTGTGTGTGTGTGTGTGTGTGTGTGTGTGTATATATATATATATATATATATATATATATATACACACACACACACATACACACAGAGAGAGAGAGAGAGAGAGAGAGAGAGAGAAAGAGAGAGAGATAAAGAGAGAGTATGTTAATAGAGAAGTATAGAGAAAGTCAGAGGGAGCTGCATTGTGCCTTTGTGGATCTGAAGAAAGCATATGACAGGGTGCCGAGAGCGGAACTGTGGTATTGCATGAGGAAATCTGGAGTGGCAGAGAAGTATGTTAGAGTGGTGCAGGACATGTACAGATCCTTCTCATAAAATTTGCATATTGTGAGAAAGTTCATTATTTTATGTAATGTATTGATAAACATTAGACTTTCATATATTTTAGATTCATTACACACAAATGAAGTAGTTCAAGCCTTTTACTGTTTTAATATTGATAATTTTGAAAAAAAAGTAAAGAAAAACAAAAAATCCCTATCTCAAAAAATTAGCATATTTCATCTGACCAATAAAAAAATGCTTTTAATACAAAAAAAGTCAACCTTATGCACTCAATACTTGGTCATGAATCCTTTTGCAGAAATGACTGCTTCAATGCGGGCGTGGCATGGAGCCGATCAGCCTGTGGCACTACTGAGGTGTTATGGAGGCCCAGGATGCTTCGATAGCGGCCTTAAGCTCATCCACAGTGTTGGATCTGGTGTCTCTCAACTTTCTCTTCACAATATCCCACAGATTCTCTATGGGCTTCAGGTCAGGAGAGTTGGCAGGCCAATTGAGCCCAGTAATACCATGGTCAGTAAACCATTTAGCAGTGGTTTTGTCACTGTGAGCAGGTGCCAGGTCGTGCTGAAAAATGAAATCTTCATCTCCATAAAGCTTTTCAGCAGATGGAAGCATGAAGTGCTCCAAAATCTCCTGATAGCGAGCTGCATTGACCCTGCCCTTGATAAAACACAGTGGACCAACACCAGCAGCTGACATGGCACCCCAGACCATCACTGACTGTGGGTACTTGACACTGGACTTCAGGCATTTTGGCATTTCCTTGTCCCCAGTCTTCCTCCAGACTCTGGCACCTTGATTTCCGAATGACATGCAACATTTGCTTTCATCCGAAAAAAGTACTTTGGACCACTGAGCAACAGTCCAGTGCTGCTTCTCTGTAGCCCAGGTCAGCCGCTTCTGCCGCTGTTTCTGGTTCAAAAGTGGCTTGACCTGGGGAATGTGGCACCTGTAGGCCATTTCCTGCACATGCCTGTGCACGGTGGCTCTGGATGTTTCTAATCCAGACTCAGTCCACTGCTTCCATAGGTTCCTCAAGGTCTGGAATCGGCCCTTCTGTCACCTTTTCCTTGATACAGCACTCTGGGAACAGCCTATTCACTCTGAGATTTCTTTCTGTGTCTTACCCTCTTGCTTGAGGGTGTCAATGATGGCCTTCTGGACAGCAGTCAGGTCGGCAGTCTTACCCATGATGGCGGTTTTGAGGCATGAACCAGGCTGGAAGTTTTTAAAAGCCTCAGGAATCTTTTGCAGGTGTTTAGAGTTAATTGGTTGATTCAGATGATTAGGTTAATAGCTCGTTTAGACTACCTGAACATGATATGCTAATTTTTTGAGATAGGAATTTTGGGTTTTCATGAGCTGTATGCCAAAATCATCAGTATTAAAACAATAAAAGACCTGAAGTATTTCAGTTGGTGTTCAATGAATTGAGAATATATGAAAGTTTAATTTTTATCAGTCTTCTTCTTCTTCTTCTTCTTCTTTTCCTTTCGGCTGTTCCCTTCAGGGGTCGCCACAGCAAATGATCTGCCTCCATCTCTCCCTATCCTCTGCATCTTCTACTCTTACACCAACGACCTTTATGTCCACCTTCACCACATCCATAAATCTTCTCTTTGGTCTTCCTCTCGGCCTTCTGCCTGGTAGTTCCAACCTCAGCATCCTCCTACCAACATACTCACTATCCCGCCTCTGTACATGTCCAAACCATCTCAATCTAGCCTCTCTGACTTTGTCTCCAAAACATCTAACATGTGCTGTCCCTCTGATGTACTCATTTCTGATCCT
>CM045741.1:1225000-1242500 GCA_024760905.1 Plotosus lineatus
GATTGAGTTGAGTGGGCAGTCCCTGCCTGAACTGGGAAAGAGGGGCACTTCAGTCTGTCGTTTGGAAACAATGGACGCAGCCTGCCTTGGGTCCCTGCCTTCTGCTTGCTTACATGAGAGTTTCAGCACGAATTTTGAATTTTTTAAGAATTTTTTTTCTTTTTAATTAAAATACCGCGATGTACCAAGACCGCGATGCTCAAATCACGAAGTGGCAAGGGATGACTGTACATGTATGTATACCTCATTCAGGGGTGGGGTGTGGGGTGTGGGGTGTGTGACCTTACTTCGCGGATTTCGATGGTCGCGTAGGGATCTCAGTCCCAATTAACTGCAGGAAGTGAGGGATCCCTGTATACACTGTGTATCACTACAATAAAATATACATACATCACTGATATCATTGATTTAGTCAGCCATTTAATTCTGAACCGCTTAATCCGACTCGGGCTGCAAAAAGTGGCCAACTTTGGGTAAAGATGGAACACCCTAACAGATCACCAGTCATTTCTCAAGTTACAGTTTCAAATTTCCCCCATGTGTGAGTGTGAATGGTTGTGTAGGTTGTACTGCAGTGGACTGGTGAGCTTTTCAGGGTGTACCCCGTTTTCCAAACTGAAGATCCTTCAATTGAGCTCAGGACTCAAACCCAGGATCGTTGTGGAAAAACTCACAATACAAATATGCAGCGTCACCCAGATTTGGGCAGATTCCTTTTTTAATTGTCCTTCCTGTCAGAGTTTTCTCATTCGGTTTTTCCATCACCATCATCACTGGCTCGTTATCAATGAACCTGTACACACGTCTTTCTGCTAACACAAAGGATGCAGTTGGGAAAACAGTAGCGTCTGGGAGAAAATGACGGACTGTCCAACTCTGTGTCTTCTTGAGCTTCACTGCTGAGTTTAATCAGGGAAACCTCAGACTGGTCCTGCCTCAGAGAATGCACTGAGCTGACTAATGTCCTCATAGTCTACTTCAACATCTGTCAACATCTGACTGTTGGTGCAAGCTGTCATGAAAAATTGATTCAAATCACTCGCCTTCAAACCAAAGGCAGACATTTACCATGGTGTGCTTGAATGACTCCTGTGCCACAGAACTTCCATCAGATACCATGAGGCATCCAAATGATGATAATGGGACAAATTAACTCACTTCCAACTGAGTTTGCATTATGTACGACTCAAATCGCTCCAGTGGCAACCCCGCACTCACATACTTAAAAAATTACCGGTTCAACATTCGTTAAAGAGACACTGCCATGGTGTCCAAAGAAAATAGTGTCAATAATATCAGTGGCTTTATAATCTTTTATATGGATGAAAATTTTGTTTATAAAGGAAACCGGACATGAATTCGATGCATACAGCAAATCTGTTACAGGTTGCAGGAAATATAAATCTATAAAACCTGTTCAGTCAAACATTCCTGGATGTAATGTCCTGTCCATCCAGTCCAATTTTAAACTCCTAACCTTTTATCTGCAAGTTAAAACAATATTTATCGAATATGAACTAATAGGGCTATGCAACATACCAATAAACTTTCATGTCACAATATGAGCGTTCATATCGTCAGCCAAGAGAACACCATCCATTTAGCCATTCATTTTGTAAACCGCTTAATCCCAGTTAGGGTCACGGGAAGACTGGCGCCCATCCCAACCGATTGAGCGGTACAGCTACACTCTGGCCGGCTGACCGGACCATCACAGAATAAATATCATCAGTATTGCAACTTTGAGTGGGGCGGGTGGCATAGTGGTTAGGGTGCTGCACTCATGATCGGGAGGTTGTGTGTTCGAATCCCAGTTAGACCCCCTCTGTGCTAAGACCCCTGGGCAAGGTCTCAACCACAAGTGTGCCTCTGTTCCCCCAGCAGTATAAATGGGTACCAGTAAAAATATACTGGGAAGTTAACCTGTGATGGACTAGCGTCCCATCCAGGAGGAATTCAACTCCTGGTCGCGTCACGCTACAGAAACCGGGAATAAGCACCGGCCTGATAGAGAGCCACTGGGCTCGGGTGTAAAAGCCCAACAGACGTCACCTTTTGTTGCAACTTTGTTGAACTTTCAAGAGTCTACATAACGTAGCATGATATGTTAAACTAGCCTGAGAGGATAAGTGTGAGTGAGCACGCATCAGCACCATCCAGCTCCTCGGCATCCATAGAGCTCTATATTTCAAACAACCTCCACATACCGGTTTGTTTGTTTTTTTTTCCTAAACTTTATTTTCCTAGAACAATGCAAATTGTGATGAATATTGTCATCATCAAAATGTCAGAAAATATCACATCACTGTTTGGTCATATTGCCCAGATGTAGCCCAGCCGTACAGGCTGCTGTTTTAGACATTCATTGCTAATTACATAACATAACGTCAGGGAAGCGGTGCCAAGATTTTTACACTGATTATTTTTTCCGATAATTTCATAAAGATAATCTCAGAATTAAGTGCAATAACCCCACCAAAAACTGTTCACAACACTGAACCTGATGTTCTTCAAGTCTTCTCTCTGACACCAGCCCTGGACTACAGAAATCGTAAACTGTTCGAACTCCTCCAGTGCCATCATCCTACTCACACTGACAATGGGTGACTGCATCACACAGCACAGCTCACACCCGTCATCTACAAGGTCCTATGGCCACCAAACCAGAAAATTATGAACAGAACAAGTGACAAAGGACAGCATTGGCCTTGTCCAAGCCTCAGTGGAAATGAATTCGACCTGTTGTTACCAATACTGACTAAGCTCTGGCTATGGTGATACAGTTGGTCCCCGTTTTTTTGCAATGGTTCTGTTCCGGCCCTTCCCGTGGATCATGAAAATCCGCGAGATATTAACGCGGTTTTAAAACCCTATGTATGATATTACATGCGTTATAATATGCTTGTTTAACACATTCTACACCAGTCTTACTCATTAATACAGTAATAATGCAGTAAAATGTAGTAATAATTAAGTAAAAACTTTTTAAATTTTGTACTGTGATCATATTTATTAATAAATAAAGCACTTGGGCTCCTTACCAGAAGCTAGAGAAGATATAGTGCATTTGAGTGACATCACATGGCTTAAATAATGATTAAAAATACACAAAAAAATTTACTTTGCTATTCAACCTATCACGTTGATACCATGTGTGCGAAGGAGAAAAAAAAGAGGTGGACATGTCATCTGCAACCAATCAGCAGGAGGGAGAAACAAAAGCTTTGCCCATCGAACATCGTCTTCTCCAGGACTCGCTGAAGAGATTTTTCCAGGTCGACTGAGAAGTGTGATTCCCCGATAGTTGGGACACACCCTCCGGTCCCCCTTTTTAAAAGAGGGAACATCAGTCCAGAGGTATGGTACTCAATGACCATGAATGTTGCAGAGATGTGTCAATCAAGACTATCGTACAACATCCAGAGCCCTAAGGTATTCAGGGCAGATCTCATCCACACTCGAAGCCCACAGCCACCAAAGAGCTATTTGACTACCTCTGCAATCTCAGCCCTCAGTGGACTTAGACATGGTGTTCGTGCTGGACAAACACTGATGAGCACAGAAGTCCAACAATGAAACACCATTCAGGTTCAGATCAGTGAGGTTGCCCCCCCCCCCCCCACATGGACGGCAAGGGGGTCCCCAGGGGAAGGGGAGGGCCTCTCTAGTACACCCTATAATGACTCCATAAAGGTGAGTACTCCACACTGTCATTGAACGCATAAGCACAAACAAGAGTCAGGATTTGTCCCCCACTCAAAGGTGGAGGGAGGCTGCCATTTGTCAACTGGGGAGATCCCCCAATGTGTTAGCTACAAGATGGGGGGGGGGGGCAAGAAGGATGCCCACATTGACGTGTTGCCTCTCCCCATGGGCAACTCAAGAATGAAATAAGGTCCAGCCGCTGTTCAGAAATGTGGTTCCAAAGCAATGTACTGAGGTGATGTCTAGTCAGTATCTCTTAACCTTGCACACCAGCTCAGGTTTCATTCCTGCCAGAGAGCCATCCTTCCCTGTCCCAAGGGCCAGGGTCAGTAGCTGAGGATCAATCAGACAGAACCCAAGCTTCCATCTACCACCTAGAAGCCCAATCACCAAGCACTTGCCTTTGAGCTACTCCCCGAGACCTGGCTCCAGGTGAGACCCTGGTAATCCACATCTGTCCAAGGGACACCGAGTTCTTGCAACTGATCTGTTCATAGGGCTCTTCTGATCCGCACTTAATCTGGACGATCATCAATTGACCTTTTTGCCTTGGATGACCATCCCAGGAGCACCATGTTGCCTCTGACAACATAGCTTCTAGAATAATTAGGACACAGAGACCACGTCACCACGGTACGGTGGTTTCAAGGCGGTTGTTTTTCTTTGGTGTGGCTTTAGAAAATGTGGAAAAAAGAAAGAATCACAGTGTTTTTTCACCATAGACCATACACATTCCCCTGACATCATCCCACTGCAGTGGCACACACACACACACACACACACACACACACACAGGGAAACACCAGAGACACTTGGGATGTGTGAGTGAGAATCTTCCTGAAAACTAATTAGATTAAAATAGGCGCATTACTGTTCAGTTCCTCTCTCTCTCTCTCTCTCTCGCTCACACACTCTCGCACTCTCTCACAAACAAGCTCTCTCTCTCTCTCTCTCTCTCTCTCTCTCCTTCTCCCTCTGTCTCTCCCTCTCCTCTTCCTCTCAGTCACCCTATCTCGCCCTTTCTCTGTCCCTGTCTGTCTCTCCCTCTCTGTCCCCCTTCTGTCTGTCCGTCCCTCCCTTCATATTTCTGTCCCTTTCTTTCTGTCCCTCCCTCCTTCCCTCACTCACTCACTCTCTGTCTCTCCCCCTCTCTTTCCCTCCTTCTTTCCATCTCTCCCCCTCTCTTTCCCTCCTTCTTTCCATCTCTCCCTATCTCTCTGTCCATCTCCACCTCCCTGTCCCTCCTTCTACCTCCCTCTCCTTCCCTCCCTCTGTTTCTCTTTCTCCATCTGTCTCTCTCTCTCTCTCTCTCTCTCTGCAGGTATAACATGTACCAGTATATAATGTTAGACTAGAAGATCTGTATATCAGACATGAGGCAACATGTCACCTGGTTTCAGACCTGTCAGTAACACACCGAATCCTGAAGCTGTGAATATACCAGCAGGCTTTCTGTGTTACTGAATACTGAGTACAGGCTTCCCCAGTGTGTGTGTGTGTGTGTGTGTGTGTGTGTGTGTGTATGTGTGTCTCTCTCACACACACACACACACACACACACACACACACACACACACACACTGCGACAGACTGTTGGCTTCCCACCCCACTAAATATTGCTTTCATCATGGAGAACGCTGCAGAGTGATCCATCCTCTAACCTACATACTGAACACCATCTCACCTACAACTCCACCCTGAAAAATCAAAGTCCTTCTCTTACTGTCCATCTTCTTTTGTACAAAGATCTTTAAATCCACATCTGAGTGTGAAGAATGGACTTTCACAAAGTGCAGTAATACTCTAGCACCATCTCACACCAACACCACGTCCCCATCCTTCCAGAACTTTCTACAGTATAATACACAACATCAAACAGGTTCAGAAAACAACTCAAGAGCAAAAACTCTGATTTCACTCAAGGACCCCAACAGTTATTTTATGTATTTCTGTTCTCAAACCAAAAAATAAAAATGTAATATAATTTTATTTTTTAATTATTGTTTCCCTCAATGCCTCATTTTAGACTCATCTATCTATCTCACACACACACACACACACACACACACACACACACACACACACACACACACACACACACACACACAATCCCTCATTCCGGTCTCTTTCCGTTCATCAAGTCATTCATTTTTCTCTCTCAATCCATAGTTTACTCCAGTCTTTCTCTCAGTCCTTTGCATGATGATGACGACGATGATGACGTCATCATCAGTCACAGGCTTATAAAGCTATTGTGACCCATTTTTCCCCTGACAGTGACGTTTCAGTTCTGGTGATCGAAACTCTTCACTGAAATGATTGAAGACTACATTACAGCTCTAATAGAACCAACTGGACTCCATGTGAAACTGTGCAGTGAAGTTTCTGCTGCATGGTTTGTGTTTTTATCTGGTTTCCCCAGATGAAGATGGGTTTTCCTTCGAATCGGATTCCTCATGTCGTCTTGGGGAGTTTTCCTTCCACCATCGCCGTGGGACTCTTCATTAGGGATGTGTAGGGTTTACGGAGTTAAACAGTTAGTTAGCTCCATAGCTGAGGGAACTATTCAGCCTGATCTAAAAATGTGTCCGTCTCAACACCGCAAAATATCAGCGTCCTGTAAAACCCACATCAGAGTTCTGCTGAGTTTCCTGGAATATACCTCAAGGGGAGCAGTTGCATTTCTGGTGCAGGTTCTAATCACATTGGGTTTCCAATCAGTGACTTAGTTCCTGATAACACCTGCATCACACTTCATCCAACCCCTGTATCTACTCACCTTCTACCCAAGATAGTTTTATGCAGTGAATAAATATATAAATTCTTTACATCTGAATTTTTTACATCGTAATAATGCTGTCGTATTGGTTAGTACATCCACTTGACAACAAGAAGCTCCTGGGTTTGAGTCCCTGGCTCAGAGAGGACATTTCTATGTGGGGTCTTCATGTTCTCCCCAAGTTTGCATGGGTTTTCTCTGGGTATTCAGGTTTCCATCCACAATCCAAAGATGTACACATTAGGCTAACGGTCTGCTCTACCTTGCCCCTCGGTGTGGGCGAGTGCAGTCGTGTATGTTGCCCAGCGTTGTCTGAGAATTAATAAGTGAATTATTATGTGATTTTTAACTCACAAAAACACAATTTTAAAAAGTGTAATTTCTAATACCCTTCAATTGCACACCCAAATGTTTTTACCTGAAAAGGGCCACATGCCCACTGCAGAACCAGCTCTCTACAACATCCATTCACACTCTTAGGGAATTTGGAACAGTCGATTTGTTTAATATGCTCGTCTTTGGACTGTGGGAGGAGGTCCACACAACCACATGCAAACTCAACAAACAAGCCTGGGCCTCAAACCCAGGACCTTCTTGCGGTGTCATACAACCATGTCCAACAGAACTTGTGGGCAAAGTTCAGGAAGCTTGTGTATGAAATAAAGAGTGATACTGCAAAAGTATTGAAACCTGTGCAAGCACCCCAAACACCTGCAAGATATCGACTGTGGTTCTAAATGAACATTTTAACAGGCTGGTATTAAATCCATCATTAAAATTATAGACAATACGACACAACCGTGACAAAGACACAACCAAGAAGAGAAGGGAACACAATGCTATCAGCACCATGCTTCACTGCAGGGAGCCCAAAGCCAATATCCAAAACACTTCAGTTCCAGTTTGCAATAGATTTATGCAAGATGGGATACAACCCTATCACAACCGCTACTGGTTTGGGTAAACAGGAACTAAACACCAGGAGGAAAATGATGGTGTTTTCTCACAAGAAACACTAAGTCAGTCTTCAACACTGAATAAAACTCATTTTAATATTCAAACAATTGAAAGAGTTTTGTTTAAAAACCTCATATTTTCCCCCCTCACAGAATAAAGCCCCGCCTATTGTTCTGCCCCTTCTATTTTCCTAAGGAATATAATGTGGGGGTTAATATTTCACTCACTTTCTTGTTCAAGTAGAAGGGGTCCAAGTCCTCCAGAGGTGTGGCCACCATATTCGGCGGGACATCCCCGTAGATGAAAGGCAGGCTCTTCCCCGCCTCCAGGTCGCTGTTGGGCTTTGGCCCACTCTTTTCATCGTCATCACGATGACTGCTGTCAGATCGTGGTTTGACAGGTTTCTTCTTCTTCTTCTCTTCAGCGATGCGCTTCTCGATGTTAGCCAAAGTCTCTCGGGTGAACTTCTTGAAGCTGTCAGGGCCTGGAGGTGCGAGCAGCGGCGCAGCCATATTGTCATCCTGCAGCAGAGCCCTCTTTATCTAGAATCCATCCAGGACAGCTGGTTCTGAGGGGAAGGAGAGCATACAGGAACATTTAACGTTATAGTACAGTATATACAGGATGTCATCTGTTTGGGGTAAAAATTTTAAAATTAACATGACCTTAAAAGTTAGCATGCTAAATTATTCCGCTGGCTCGCGCTAACTCCCCTGTGGTGTGTATAAATATCCACTGGGAAACCATTTACTAAGGGGCAGTACAAACTGGTTTTTTTTTTTAAATATCTGTGTGTATTAGAGTCCAAATTATTCAGAAGGTTTTGTTTAACTAAGTCACTGATTCATTCATAAACCACAAAAAATAAAATAAAATAAAAATACCCCTTCGTGTGAACAGAAAACAAATAAAAATACTCTCCTCACTTTCAAAACAACCTCATATCACTCGGACTGCAGGGAGGGTGGAGCCGATGCTCGCTGACACCAAGAGAAGGTGGGTTACACTCTAAAAGTCACTCACATCCAGCGCACAAGCAAACCCACGCAAGCATGAAGATAACACGCAAACTCCTCACAGAAACCCAGGACCTGCTCGTTGTGGGTCAGAGGTGCCGCCGAAAAAAAAAAATAATTCATCACACTAATCCGACCTCACTGATTTGATGCCAGTCCAAAGATTCGTGTGAGATTAGCAAGATGATAGTGCTGCATGCTAATCTTAAATTCAAAAACATTTTCTACATTTCTAAACTTATTCCGTCGGAAAAAAAAAATTCTCACAAAGCATCGCATCACATTATGTATAAAAAATACAGTTCCAGTACAAACAGAAGATAAAGTTAGCGAAGGGCTTGGTGACGGATCAGAAACAATGGCGTGGAGATTGTATGCTATGATCAAGCATAAATTTACATGGATGGCATGTGGAAATCACCCTGACCAAGAGTGACTTACATTTTTCTCTCGTTTATACAACTGAGCAATTAAAGGCTTGCCGGCTTCACTCAAGGGCCCAACAGCACCAGAACTTGAACCACCAACCTTCAGATCAGTAACCCAGAGTCTAAACTAGTGAGTCACCACTTCACCTCTAATTAGAAGGTTTGCTGATAAAGGCCCTCCATGAATATATTTGTGTGTATTGCGGTTCTATAGCCGTGCAAAGTACACAGTGATCCAGTTCACTGTTGCCAAAAAATACATCACAGAACTTTTAGGTTAAATCTCCCATTAACTTTGGTCTGATTTCTCAGCCATGCCAAGGTTTTCATTCGTTCATTGATTATCTGTAGCGCCTGTCGAGTTGTCACACCTGAACGGAATGCTAGGCAATAGATGCTCCCCCAAACCCTCAGATTGTAAACGCGCTTCCTTCACTTGTGGCTCATCCATACGTTTTAATTCCTCCCCTGAAGAAACATGGAGAGACTTGAGAAACCTATGAGGAGCAAGAAATCTTGTTTTTAAAAAATAAATTGTTGTTTCCTCTGAAGTGTTACATGGAGTGACAGGATAGCTGGATCCGTTGCATAAAATCATAAGAGGGGCGGGCTATTTATACGGCGGTATGCAGCTCTTCCAGGAAGACTGCTCCTGTATATGTGAGCCACTCCACCGAAAGTAGGCTCTTGGGTCCAAAAATGAAAAAATGAGATTTTTACACAGTCAGATAGAGGAGGCCCAAAGCTGCAATATGCAGCAAAAAAGTTTGTCACCACCTTGAAAACTGAGCGAGCGATGCCATTTCTTGTGTTGCATTCAACTAAAAATTTCAAAAGATGTTTTAGAGAAAAACGAGCACAAAGATTGCACTTCTTCCAACATCATTAGTCCTTAGCAACCAAACATTTTTATGCACTTCAGCCACATAAACTTTTAGAAAACATGTCAAGGAAGAGTTTGAGGAAGAGATGGTAAGAGAAATCATCCTCATTTTAATCTGACATGTCCTTTTTAAACCCCTCAGTCATTTATTCCAATAAGATCAGGATGTATCTTTTCGACCATTATATAAAGGTTCAAATGCCTTCAAATGATACTGATTGAGAAAAAACACTGTCAGGTTCAATCACACTGAAATTAAGAAAACTATATATAAGAAAACCATATAACAAAACTCTCTGATCTCTTTATACAAGTAATCTTCATCAACTCCGCCCTCAGCATCATCATCTTCATCTATATCCTGCTCAGCAGGTAAAAATCACATCTTCACAAACACCAGTCATCACACTTTTATTAACAGATGCCTCTTCTTCATCAACATCAGAGTCAAAATCTTCATCAACACAGCTGGCATCATCATCATCATCAGTTTGTTTATATGTAAAAGGAATTAAGCATTTAAGTATTTTTCAGGTCTTGATCAATTTTCATACAAATCTAAACAACCCACGATCCAGCATGTCCAGTCCACACAAGATTACACACAAATCAAATGATCAAAAAATTCCATAATCGAATTTTGCATGCAGAGAAAAATACCAATACTCATACAATACTCATATTAAGTTTCTAAAGTACATAATACTGAGCATATGGGACTTTCTTTGACTGAATTGCAATGGAATCATCATCATCATCATCATCTTCTTCCGCTTAGTCCAGGGTCGGGTCGTGGGGGCAGCAACCTTAGCAAAGAGGTCCAGACGTCCCTCTCCCGAGCCACTTCCTCCAACTCTCCCGGGGGGACACTGAGGCGGTCCCAGACAAGCCGAGAGACATAGTCCCTCCAGCGTGTTCTAGGTCGACCCCAGGGTCTCTTCCCGGTTGGACATGCCCGAAACACCACACCAGGGAGGCGTCCGGGGGGCATTCTGACCAGATGCCCGAGCCACCTCAACTGGCCCCTCTCAATGCGGAGGAGCAGCGGATCTACTCCGAGCTCTCCCCGGATGGCGGAGCTTCTCACCCTATCTCTAAGGGAGAACCCCGCCACCCGGCGAAGGAAGCTCATTTCAGCCGCTTGTATCCATGATCTTGTTCTTTCGGTCATTACCCAAAGCTCGTGACCATAGGTGAGGGTTGGAACGTAGATCGACTGGTAAATTGAGAGCTTCGCCTTGCGGCTCAGCTCCTTTTTCACCACGACGGACAGCAGAGGCTGCAGCGATCCGTCTGTTGATCTCTCGCTCCATCCTTCCCTCACTCGTAAACAAGACCCCAAGATACTTAAACTCCTCCACTCGGGGCAGGACCTCATCCCCGACCCAGAGGGTGCATTCCACCATTGTCCGACTGAGAACCATGGCCTCGGACTTGGAGGTACTGATCTTCATCCCGGCTGCTTCGCACTCAGCTGCGAATCGCTCCAATGAGAGCTGGAGGGCCCGACTTGATGAAGCCAAAAGGACAACATCATCTGCAAAAAGCAGAGACGATATCCGATGGCCACCAAACCAGAACCCCTCATCGCCTCGACTGCGCCTAGAAATTCTGTCCAGAAAAATTATGAACAGAATAGGTGACAAAGGACAGCCTTGGCGGACTCCAACTCCCACTGGAAACGAATCCGACCTGCTGTTCCCAATACGGACCAAACTCTGGCTCCGGTGATACAGCGACCGAATAGCTCGTAGCAATGGATCCGGAACACCGTATTCTCGGAGCACGCCCCACAAGATCTTTCGAGGGACACGGCCGAAAGCCTTCTCCAAATCCACAAAGCACATGTGGACAGATTGGGCAAACTCCCATGCCCCCTCCAGAATCCTGTGGAGCGTATAGAGTTGGTCAAGAGTGCTGTGGCCAGGACGAAAACCACATTGTTCCTCCTGAATCCGAGGTTCGACTATCGGTCAGATCCTCCTCTCTAGTACCCCTGCATAGACTTTCCCAGGTAGGCTGAGGAGTGTAATTCCCCGATAATTGGAACACACCCTCCGGTCCCCCTTCTTAAAAATTGGGACCACCACCCCAGTTTGCCAATCCAGAGGTACAGCCCCCGATGACCACGCGATGTTGCAGAGACGTGTCAACCAAGACAGTCCTACAACATCCAGAGCCCTGAGATATTCCGGGCGGATCTCGTCCAACCCCGGAGCTCGACCACCGAGGAGCTTTTTGGCAACCTCAGTGACCTCCACTCCAGTGATGGGCGGACCCGAACCCGAACCCCCAGGGTCTTCCTCTTCCACAGAGGGCGTGTCAACAACATCCCCAGTCAAAGTAAGCAGCTCCCCACCTCCACCGTAAACAGTGTTTGTGAAGAACTGCTTCCCCCTCCTGAGGCGTCGGATGGTGGCCCAGAACCTTTTTGAGGCCAACCGATAATCACTCTCCAGGCCCTCACCGAACTCCTCCCACGCCCGAGATTTTGCATCTGCGACAGCCTCGGCTGCAGCATGTTTGGCCTGCCGGTACCCGTTTGCTGCCTCAGGAGTCCCACAGGCTAATAAAACCCGATAGGCCTCCTTCTTCAGCTGGACGGCCCCCTTCACAGCAGGTGTCCACCAATGGGTTCGGGGATTACCGCCACGACAAGCACCGACGACCTTATGGCCACAGCTATGGGCTGCCGCCTCAGCAATGGAGGCACGAAACATGGCCCATTCGGATTCCATGTCCCCCGCCTCCTCCGGAACGTGGTTGTAGCTCTGCCGGAGGTGGGAGTTAAAGGCCTCTCGGACAGGGGGCTCCGCCAAACGTTCCCAGCAGACCCTGATTACACACTTGGGCCTGCCAGGTCTGGAAGGCAAGCTCCCACACCACCGAAGCCAACTCACCACCAGGTAGTGATCGGTAGACAGCTCAGCTCCTCTCTTCACCTGAGTGTCCAGAACATATGGTCGCAAGTCCGATGACACAACTACAAAGTCAATCATCGAACTGCGACCTAGGGTGTCCTGGTGCCAAGTGCACTTATGGACACCCTTATGTTCGAACATGGTGTTCGTGATAGACAAACTATGACTAGCACAGAAGTCCAACAACGAAACACCATTCGGATTCAGACTGGAGAGGCCGTACCTACCGATCACACCCTTCCAGGTCACACTATCGTTGCCCATATGGGCGTTGAAGTCTCCCAAGACAACGAGTGAGGCTCCCGAGGGAGCGTTCTCCAAAAAGGGTGGGTACTCTGAACTGTCATTTGGTGCATAAGCACAAATAACAGTCAGGACCCGTCCCCCCACCCGAAGACGGAGGGAAGCTACCCTTTCGTCAACCGGGGAGAAC
The DNA here is from genome assembly GCA_024760905.1 of Plotosus lineatus. Lineage (NCBI taxonomy): Eukaryota > Metazoa > Chordata > Actinopteri > Siluriformes > Plotosidae > Plotosus > Plotosus lineatus. Next base: position 1,238,123 of record CM045741.1, read on the forward strand.
CCCAACATTTGGGCACCGAGACGGGGGGCAACAAGAATACCCACACCGGCTCGCCGCCTCTCCCCATGAGCAACTCCAGAAAAGAAGAAGGTCCAGCCTCTTTCGAGATGGATGGTTCCAGAGCCTAAGCTATGCGTTGAGGTGAGCCCGACTATATCTAGTCGGTATCTCTCCACCTCACGCACCAAATCAGGCTCCTTTCCCGCCAGAGAGGTGACATTCCATGTCCCGAGGGTCAGAGTAAGTAGCCGAGGATCAGTCCGACAGAACCCATGCCTTTGGCTGCCACCCAACCCACACTGCACCCGACCCCTAAAACTCCTCCCACGGGTGGTGGGTCCATGGGAGGGCGCAATGGAATCATGTCTTTCTTAATATTCCAGAAGACCTGAGGTATCACACACAAACACAAACACACACACACACACACACACACACACACACACACACACACACACAGACAGACAGACAGACAGTAAGCAGTGGGTAACTGCTCATTTGTGCATCTATCGCACCATTTGCCCCTCTCCCTTCATATACTGTATTTTCTTCCATTCAAATTGCACTAGTTCATCTGAATGCTGCTAATTTAGCCATTTGCACACTGTGTGTGTGTGTGTGTGTGAGAGAGAGAGAGAGAGAGAGAGAGAGAGAGAGAGAGAGAGAGAGAGAAATAATGTTCTTCAAAGCTGAATTCCAGTGTGGAATTGAACATCTATACTAATGCTGCTAGACATCACGGATGACATTTCACTCTCCTTTTCCAGAAATGATGTGCATTCATAATCTTATAAACTAACTTACTTACTGTTATTGAAGACAAAGTCGGAGATAAGTTCCACATGCGGTATACTAGAGTCAGGAAGTAAACAGGAAGTTAACGTGTGACGGGCACCGAGTATGTGCAATGTGAGCATGTGACCGAGTTCACCAATCAGTGTGCTCGTTTCAGCACACTATCCAGTCTTTATAACCTTTATTTTATTCACTGAAACGGCATTTTAATATCAAAACAGTGTCCAAAATGGAGAGACAACTTCACGACCGTCAGAAAAATGGAAATAAAAGACATTTTTAGTAAGTTTTAGTCGATTTCACCTGATCAAGTGAGAGTTGAATACTTGTTTTAATGGTTTATGCAAAAATCTGAATTTAGATAAAAAAATTACTTTTTTGGCCATTTTCTTGAAAGTAGTCCGTGCGACAAGCGCCTACATTCGGTGGAGCGCCTCACATATTCACTCACTCATCGCTCCTCAAACCTCAATGCAGAAATAAATGAATACACACACACACACACACACACACACACACACACACACACACACACAGCTCAGGTTTTCCAGGTTGTTCTTAATGTAGTGTAATTCCTGACAGGCATCATAACCATGTGTTAATAAAATGAAGCTCAGAGTAAATCCCTTCATGTACAGACTCGCCCGGCAGGAGACTCGCTCTATCCTGAAACACTGATCACCACCAATCAGCTTCAGGAACAAAAACAGCTTGCTAAAGTGGAGAAACATTATTCTGGAATATTTCAAAGCATTAGAATTTGTCAGCAATTCAGAAAGTTATTTTTAAACAAATATTTAGTTGAAGAATTGTTTGTACCTGAAAAATATCAAACAATTTATTTTTTTAATTTCTCTGTGTGAGAGTCACAGAAATCAACCTTCATTCAAACCAAATTCCCTCCCACAATTCCTTCTCTCTCTCTCACTCTCTCCCTCCCTCTCTCACTCTCTCTCCCCCTCCCTCTCCCCACCGCTCCCTCCCTCCCCTTCTCCCTCCCTCTCTCCCCTCTCCCCATCACCCTCCCACTCTCTCTCACTCCCTCCCTCTCCCCCTCTCCCCATCCTTCCCCTTTCCCTCCCTCCCCCTATTCATTCTCCCTCCCTCTCACTCGCGCTCACTCGTGCTCACTCACTCTCTCCCCTTCCCTCTCCCTCTCACGCTCACTCTTTCTCCCTCTTTTTCTCCCTCTCCTTCCCTCTCCCTCTCACTCTCTCCCTTTTGGATTTTATCTGAATTAAAAACCAGAACTTCGTTGCACCGAGTCGGTCGTTTCGTCACCATCTCACAGAAGCTAAATGTAACTACATCATGTACATCGGCGCAGGTGAACTCACCTGTCAGAAGTGCCGCCTGTACACCCAGATCCCGCTTTGAATCCAGAATTCCACACAGTGCATGTGCACACAAATGTCTTCCACGTGGGACTGTCAGAAATGACACTATCCACGTGTAGCTCATGGATTTTCATGCTTTTGCATGTTTGAATTTGTGGTGTTTGAGGTGAATTTTAAAATTTGAATTTTTTTATTGAAGTGATGTGTTGACGAATCTAATAATTTATTAGTATTTGATATGTTTTATTATTTTACAGAAAAATTCATATCATCCACAGAACAGCAGAGGACTGATGTTTTCCTCACCATCATTTCTGATCTGCTTGAACAGTTTGCATGGACTAGTTGTGAACTCGGTGCTCAGGTCTCCCTCGAACACTGGCACTCCGGAGACACAACCAGTGGCACCGTACCGTGTGATACGACGACATCCGTCTGTCTTCCTTTCGGCTTTTTCCCTTTTACTCGGGAGTCGCCACAGCGAATCATCTGATTCGCACATTTGATTTGGCAGAGGTTTTTACGTCGGATGCCCTTCTTGTCACAACCCTTTTAGCAAGGGACAGAAACACGCTGAGGACTTTGCAGCCTACTCTTTACCAAAGTCAGCAATGGTTCTTTTACATCAACCTCTCACCATAGACAGTGACACACATGGCCCGCCTTTGATAACCCAGTTAGCTGCATTGGGGGGTGGACGGTGACAACCTTGTGGAGAGTGGGACTCGAACCCCCAACCTTTGGATCAGCGATCCAGCGCCATATACCACAAGACCACCACTGCCCGATACGACGACATCAACTGTGTGATATAATCGATCACAGTACACTTCTGATACTATACAAATACTCTGGATGTAGCTGGTTTCCTGGATAAAGTTTCACACAACAAAAATGTATTACAGTAAACTGTAAATAATTAACTATATAATTTAGGGGCTCACCTCGACAACGTGCGTGACTCTTAACCAGGAGATCGCGAGTTTAAATCCGGGTTAATGCCACAGTCGTCTGTAGCTGGAAGTTCATGGGAAGTGATTGGCTGAGCTCTCATGTGAGGGAGGGATGGCGTACACTCACATTCCTGTCACTTACAGCTATCACCAGCTGAACAGGGGCATCTGGGAGCTCATTTATACGAGGGGGCAAATACCGCTTTCCATCCAAGTGTGTTAGACCCACCCCAAAATACGCATGCACCGCAATTAGAAAAGAGGCAGGTGGTGAGCATCACATATCATGGAGTCTGCATACTTTCGCCTCTCCCTGGTCGGTGGTAGTTGTATTGATCCATGTTGATCACCATACTAGCACAGGGCAACACACACACACACACACACACACACACACACACACATTTTTTATATATTATATATGCGCAGTGGTACCTCGCCTTACGAAATTAATCCGTTCCAGAGCCTTTTTTTTTTAACTTGGATTTTTCGTAAATTGAACCGTATTTTACATGTAAGACGTGTGATTTGTTTCAAGGTCCCCAAACTATCTATCTATCTAGTGCTGGAGTCGTAGGACGACCATTGGCAACCCGCCATGAAGGATAACACCCTGGTTATCATCTTCATGGATGTTTTCTTAACAGGATTAGTGCAGTGGTTTGCCATTGCCTTGTGCATGATGCGAACCTACAAGCAATTTAGAACGGCCAATTAACCTACTGTGCATGTCTTTGGATTGTGGGACGAAACCGGAGCACCCGGAGGAAACTCACGCAAGCACGGGGAGAACATGCAAACGCCATACAGAAATGCCCAGGCCGGGAATCAAACCCAGGCCTTCTTGCTGTGAGGCGGACGTGCTAAACACTACGCCACCATGCCGCCCAAGGTCCCTAATACTACCCCTAAACCCTTTAAAAATTATAAAAGCATACCTTTTAAAACCTCCATGGTTGACGGGTTTGGCCATATTCCTTTGCGATATCACTCGAGCCCGTTTCTGCTTCTCACTCGCACCGAAATTGTGTGTGTGCGTTGACCATGTCTTCTTAGCAGAGTTATAATCTTACAAATGTTTATGGAAGGTTAAAAGCCTGAGTCAAGAAATAAAGCATGAAACAACAGTAGCTCTGTCTTTTACACGAAAAGCATTATGGGAGATGCAGCTCCATAATAGCCAATGGGAGGGAGCTGCTTCATCCCTCCTGGCCAATGGGAGGCCAGCGGGGCGGGATGTTGGGATATAGCCAATAAGAGGGAGCTGCGTCATCCCTCTTAGCCAATGGGAGG